>CM068966.1:5201121-5213573 GCA_035128595.1 Eptatretus atami | reverse complement strand
GGTAGGGGGCCCTAACTATAAACACACACTTGCCGATATAACTGTTCTATAAGGACCTGAATGTTGAGTGCAGTAAGCTTCCAAATTCGTAACAATATTTGTGGCACCACATATCCCAAATAACAGGATCCTGTCCATTTAAGTGGCAACCAAGGATAGGCTCTAAACCCGCATACAAAGTATGTACCGTTTGACGCTACTTTAGCATACGTCCCATTTATGCCCTTCCAATTATCTGCCATGTCATTTACCTCGAATGATGAATTACAGGTAGATTTGCCTGCATAAAATTTGTTGCTGGGATTAGTCCAAGTTCGGCAAAGGAACCCCGCTCGTTTGTACGTAACCCTAAAATACGGGGGTCTTCGCGAAGCTGTAAGGAGGGTACCACCCGCCCGCAAAGCTCGTACATGACTCATTGCTTGTTCTATTCAGGGCATAGTTACGGTACCATCCAGCTCCGCATTAATCAATTTCATCAAATGGGATCACTGCTCGCGGCAATCCTGTTCGTGAAGAGTGCGGGACGTGGGCACATACCCAACACTCGCCTTATTTTCCTTCGTTGCGTAATTGTACGACAAGGTCAAAAAGGTGTTTATCCCACACATGCCTTTCTCGTGTAATTGGTTCCGATGTTTACCACCTTCTTCTGCCCTTCGTACTCCGTCACGACCCATTCCTTGTTTCCCCTTGTGGAAACTGAATTAATTGAATTTATAATGAGGTAAAATGCCAATTAGCTTTAGTTAGTGCTTTCAGAAATAATTTAATAAATATATGCTGGAAAAGCCAGTAGGAGGCAGAATACACACATTCCTCTATAGTCGTAAAAACGTTGTAAAACCTTATCTGTCTGCTGACCGTCTGAGCCAGCAGCAAGGAATCACATATTGTTTCCCTCCCCTCACCGGGGCAATAAGCAAGCTCCGATAACAAGGATGGCAAGTGCGGGGTATAGGCGTGAAAATACGCTCCCGAGACCCAAATATTTTGTGGATGGCAAGTGTGGGAAGCAGCAACACATGTGAAAACTGGATCACGCAGGCACACTCCAACTCTTTGCAAAGTTTGATCTGATTTATTTATTTATTTTCATGCCAAATGCAAGCTGTACCGGGAACTGACATCATTGCCAAACAAATGGGAAGGACTTGTCAGTGGGCTGGATTACAATGCAAGGAATTAGCACCATTTTGTGTGATCCTGTAATTGTCTGGAGTCGTCGTTCGTTGATGACATGCTGCACCAAGAGCCGTGTTCCATTGCAAGGGCCATTCTTCTGGGCAAGGATGTGCAGTAACATGAAAAGCATTCCAGGCTTTGGGCGAAATCGATGAAGAGGCAGTCCTGAGACCTCGCGTGAGTTTCGGTAATCCACTGGTATCACTACTTCATCGTCATCATCCACAATAGCGTCTGTGCTGAACAAACCCACTCTTTACCAGGAAAATTTGCAGCAACAGCATTATTTATCACTTGAACGATAGAGTTGTGCGGTACCAGAACGGCTCGCTCGGCCATTCAGTTTGGATTGTTGCAGTTGTGCAAAAGGTTTGGGAATATCAACTCGATGAGTGCTGAGAGATCCTGTGGCATGCAGAGCTCTGGAGGAAAATCAATAACTCAATCGAACTTAGGAAGAAGACCATTTCCGAGTTGCAAAAGCCATTAAGCAAATCTTTCACTCCGTTCGTCAAAACCTCCACAACGAATGTGCATACTTTCACGAAGGTTGTGAACTTGGAAGTTCTGACACAACAGAGAGCGCTTTAAGCATGCCGCCACAATCTGTGGTTGTGGGGCCCGCTTTACAACAGGAAGAACAAGCCGGAAGTCGTCTCCACTCCACGCGCTATCACCTTGCCACTAAAAGGCAAATCTTCCGTCGGGTCACAAAAAGTCTGCTCTACAGCCTCCAGCATGCAACGAGGAGTCATCGGTGCCTCTTCCCAGACAATAAGTGTTTCTTGGTGACCAAGTTCAACGAGTTCAGGTCTAGCTGTAATGTCCTGGTGCTGAGTACATGGCACTTTAAAACGTGCATACACAGTGCGTCCACCTGCAAGGATTGTTGTGGCTCTCCCGCTCGAAACGATGGCCAAAGCAATCTTGCCCTCAGCATGAACTTCTGTCAATAACGTGTTGCAACATACCGTTTTATCTGTACCACCTGGCACATCAACAACTGCACAACAAGGCTCCACCATTGCTCTCCGAGATGGAAGCATATGTGCCAGTCGTTCTTCACCACTGTCATAGCGCAACTCTTCCTGTCGGAGAGATCAAGTTGCGGTGCATCGTTTGGGAATGTCAAGATCTCTGATCTTGATTTCGCAGATGATGCAGTTATCTTTGCGGAGACTCTGGATATCCTTTTGGAGGCCCTCGAGGTGCTGAATGAGGAGTCGGAGCCGCTCGGATTATGGGTTTCCTGGGTCAAAACTAAGATCCAGGCTTTCAATGACATCTTGGATGCTGCTGTCCTGTCTTTACCTGTTTGTGGTGAGGATGTTGAGGTCACGGAGAGATTCACTTAACTTGACAGTGATATTCATGTCTCCACAGGTTGTGAGCCAGAGGTCAAAATACATCTGGGTCAGGCCTGGGGAGTCATGTATTCATTGGATCATGGGGTGTGGCGCTGTCGGTACCTTTGCAGGAGGACGAAAGTCCAAGTCTTCAGGTCCTTGGTGCTTCCAGTCTCGTTTTAAGAAATGTGAGACTTGGACTCTGACCAGGGAAATGAGACTGAGACCTAACTCCTTCGGTACCAGGTCTCTTCGGAGAAACCTTGGCTATCACTGGTCGGACTTTGTGTCCAACGAGCGGTTGCTGAGAGAGACTAAATGAGATTTGTACCTGCATAGTCCGTGAGCGTCAGTTGCGGCTGTATGGACATGTGGCTCGTTTTCCTGACTCTGATCCTGCTCACCAAATTCTCTCATGCGAGGGAGTCTCGTGAGTGGAGGAGGCCAATGGGCCGACCACGTTCCTCGTGGTTGCAGCAGGTTGATCAGCATCTCAAGGAGATGGGGATGGGCAGGCACTACCTGGGGGATGGCCAGACGGAGGCCCCTGGAGTACCAGTGTAAAATGGACGCAGCGACACGCTACTCCGGCGCATGCTCCATAACGTGACGTGTTGGCCACGCCCATCTGAAATGAAATGCAAATGGGTTAATAGCAAACGTAGTGAGCTTCATACTTAACGCGTGCACATGAGAGAATAGGAAACAACAACAACAACAACACAATCTCCTGGCAATTTGAATCCGTGTCCGTTGGCTATGATCCTTTTGCTTCCGGTTTTTTTTGTTTCCGGTTTTTGTCATGGGGAATGATGTATGCCGGGAGATAAAGGCATCGTCAGAGACATGAAAGACCCAAATATCAGACATGGTGTATATTCCTCCACTGATTTAATAAAGATACTCCCGCATCATCAAAAAATAATTTTTAATCGTGATTTACGTTATTTGATCGCTGATCCCGAATCCAGGCCGAAGTAACCGGAAATTGGCGTATACAGTTGTGAACAAGTTATAGGTAAAGTCAGAAGCGAATGTAAGAAGAATCTACGTTCGCTTCTAGTATTTATTTTTTTAGATAAGATCCTGTTCTAGGCGGTGTAATTGTCGTTGTGAAGGTAATGTTGAGGTATAATGTGAGGTAATATTAATTTTTTAGATGAGATCCTGTTCTAGGTGGTGTAGTTGTCGTTGTGAAGGTAATGTTGAGGTAATATTAATTTTTTTAGATGAGATCCTGTTCTAGGCGGTGTAGTTGTTGTTGTGAAGGTAATGTTGAGGTGTAATGTTGAGTAATATTAATTTTTTTAGATGAGATCCTGTTCTAGCGGGGTAGTTGTCGTTGTGAAGGTAATGTTGAGGTAATATTTATTTTTTAGATGAGATCCGTTCTAGGCGGTGTAGTTGTTGTTGTGAAGGTAATGTTGAGGTAATATTTAATTTTTTTAGATGAGATCCTGTTCTAGGCGGTGTAGTTGTTGTTGTGAAGGTAATGTTGAGGTATAATGTTGAGGTAATATTTTTTTTTTTAGATGAGATCCTGTTCTAGGTGGTGTAGTTGTCGTTGTGAAGGTAATGTTGAGGTATAATGTAGAGGTAATATTTATTTTTTCAGATGAGATCCTGTTCTAGGCGTGTAGTTTGTCGTTGTGAAGGTAATGTTGAGGTATAATGTTGAGGTAATATAATTTTTTAGATGAGATCCTGTTCTAGGCGGTGTAGTTGTCGTTGTGAGGTAATGTTGAGGTAATATTTAATTTTTTTAGATGAGATCCTGTTCTAGGCGGTGTAGTTGTTGTTGTGAAGGTAATGTTGAGGTAATATTAAATTTTTAGATGAGATCCTGTTCTAGGCGGTGTAGTTGTCGTTGTGAAGTAATGTTGAGTAAAGTTGAGGTAATATTAATTTTTAGATGAAGATCCTGTTCTAGGCGGTGTAGTGTCGTTGTGAAGGTAATGTTGAGGATAATGTTGAGGTAATATTAATTTTTTAGATGAGATCCTGTTCTAGGCGGTGTAGTTGTTGTTGTGAAGGTAATGTTGAGGTAATATTATTTTTTTTTAGATGAAGATCCTGTTCTAGGCGGTGTAGTTGTCGTTGTGAAGGTAATGTTGAAGGTATAATGTTGAGGTAATTAATTTTTTTAGATGAGATCCTGTTCTAGGCGGTGTAGTTGTTTGTTGTGAAGGTAATTTGAGGTAATATTTATTTTTTTAGATGAGATCCTGTTCTAGGCGGTTAAGTTGTCGTTGTGAAGGTAATTTTGAGTAATATTAATTTTTTTAGATGAGATCCTGTTCTAGGCGGTGTAGTGTTTGTTGTGAAGGTAATCGTTGAGGTAATTTAATTTTTTTTAGATGAGATCCTGTTCTAGGCGGTGTAGTTGTCGTTGTGAAGGTAATGTTGAGGTATAATGTTGAGGTAATATTAATTTTTTTAGATGAAATCCTGTTCATAGGCGGTGTAGTTGTCGTTGTGAAGGTAATGTTGAGGTATATTTAATTTTTTTAGATGAGATCCTGTTCTAGGTGGTGTAGTTGTTGTTGTGAAGGTAATGTTGAGGTGTAATGTTGAGGTAATATTAATTTTTAGATGAGATCCTGTTCTAGGCGGGTAGTTGTCGTTGTGAAGGTAATGTTGAGGTAATATTATTTTTTAAGATGAGATCCTGTTCTAGGCGGTGAGTTGTTGTTGAAGGTAATGTTGAGGTAATATTCAATTTTTTTAGATGAGATCCTGTTCTAGGCGGTGTAGTTGTTGTTGTGAAGGTAATTGAGGTATAATGTTGAGGTAATATTTTTTTTTTAATGAGATCCTGTTCTAGTGGTGGTAGTTGTCGTTGTGAAGGTAATGTTGAGGTATAATGTAGAGGTAATATTTATTTTTTCAGATGAGATCCTGTTCTAGGCGTGGTAGTTGCGTTGTGAAGGTAATGTTGAGGTATAAATGTTGAGGTAATATTAATTTTTTTAGATGAGATCCTTTCTAGGGCGGTGTAGTGTTGTGTGAGAATGTGAGGTAATATATGTTGAGGTAATATTATTTTTTTAGATGAGATCCGTTCTAGGCGGTGTAGTTGTTGTTGTGAAGGTAATGTTGAGGTGTAATGTTGAGGAATATTAATTTTTTAGATGAGATCCTGTTCTAGGCGGTGTAGTTGTCGTTGTGAAGGTAATGTTGAGGTAATATTAATTTTTTTAGATGAGATCCTGTTCTAGGCGGTGTAGTTGTTTGTTGTGAAGGTAATGTTGAGGTAATATTATTTTTTAGATGAGATCCTGTTCTAGGCGGTGTAGTTGTCGTTGTGAAGGTAATGTTGAGGTATAATGTTGAGGTAATATTAATTTTTTAGATGAAGATCCTGTTCTAGGCGGTGTAGTTGTTGTTGTGAAGGTAAGTTGAGGTAATATTTAATTTTTTTTTGATGAGATCCTGTTCTAGGCGGTGTAGTTTGTCATTGTGAAGGTAATGTTGAGGTATAATTGTTGAGGTAATATTAATTTTTTTAGAATGAAGATCCTGTCTAGGCGGTGTAGTTGTCGTTGTGAAGGTAATGTTGAGGTATAATGTTGAGGTAATATTTTTTTTTAGATGAGATCCTGTTCTAGGCGGTGTAGTTGTCGTTGTGAAGGTAATGTTGAGGTATAATGTTGAGGTAATATTAATTTTTTAGATGAGATCCTGTTCTAGGCGGTAGTTGTTGCTGTGAAGGTAATGTTGAGGTAATTTATTTTTTTAGATGAGATCCTGTTTAAGGCGGTGTAGTGTCATTGTGAAGGTATGTTGAGGTAATATTTTTTTTTTAGAGAGATCCTGTTCTAGGCGGTGTAGTTGTCATTGTGAAGGTAATGTTGAGGTATAATGTTGAGGTAATATAAATTTTTTTAGATGAGATCCTGTTCTAGCGGTGTAGTTGTCGTTGTGAAGGTAACGTTTGAGGTAAATGTTTGAGGTAATATTTTTTTTTTTAGATGAGATCTGTTCTACTGGCGGTGTATGTTGTCGGTTGTAAGGTAATGTTGAGAGTATAATGTTGAGGTAAATATAATTTTTTTAGATGAGATCCTTCTAGGCGGTGTAGTTGTTGCTGTGAAGGTAATTGTTGAGGTAATATTTAATTTTTTTAGATGAGATCCGTTCTAGGCGGTGTAGTTGTTGTTGTGAAGGTAATGTTGAGGTAATATTAATTTTTTATTAGATGAGATCCTGTTCTAGGCGGTGTATTGTTGTTGTGAAGGTAAGTTGAGGTATAATGTTGAGGTAATATTAATTTTTTTTAGATGAAGCTGTCTACGGCGGTGTAAGTTGTCGTTGTGAAGAATGTTGAGTATAGTGTTGAGGTAATATATTAATTTTTTAGATGAGATCCTGTTCTAGGCGTGTAGTTGTTGTGTGAAGGTATGTTGAGGTAATTTATTTTTGCCAGATGAGATCCTGTTCTACGGCGGTGTAGTTGTTGTGAAGGTAATGTTAAGGTAATATTTATTTAATAGCAAAAAGCTGTGGTGTAATGGGCAGCGGAGCCTGGCGAGGCGGGGCATAAAGGTGGGCACCGCGCTTGAGGCGTTGTAGTCCGGCTTGTGGTTGCGCGGCGCTTCGGGAATACGCAATAAACAGAGTTAACAGCAACCTCACGACTCTGCGAGCCTCACGGCTCTCCCGAGCCCTACCCAGTACACCCGATAACATAACAAAAGCCTGTTTAATTTGATATATTTAAGAAGCGAATGTAAGAAGAATTCTACGTTCGCTTCTCGGCTTTGCCTATTCCATATTAAACGAATCTGGCATGTCGAAATAAGTGAAATAACACCCAACGTCTGAAACACCAAAACACAGCATGTGTTTGTGACGAAGAAAATAAACAAACCTGCCTGGAGGTTGTCTAAAAGAATAATAATAATCACGGTCCACTCTGGCTCTCCGCAGCCCTGTATCGAGGTTCACCCGCTGAGGTTTGCCCAGGACCCCATGAACGTTTAAATCGACCTGGCTCAGTATATTATCAAGTTATTATCCCCCACGTTTTTTTGAAAAAGAACGAGGAGACAATGAAACGGTTTTTCGTTTCTGAAGCATAAATAAATAAATATAATTACAGTTCAATGTTATAGTTAGGATGTAAAAGGAAAAAGTGCGAGTGTTGCTTACACCTTCCGGTGCTGGCGTTTCTGGGCGGAAGTGACGTCACGGCGAATCGATGATTATTTTCTTTCTTTTCTATTTCAGAATCGACATGAGACACCAACTCACCAGAACGGTGGTTACACATTTCGTACTGCATCTATCCAATTAAACACCTTTAACTTTGATCGACGTGTCTAATTTTCATCTAATTTCGTACATCAACATGTTTTATATAAAATGGAAATTTTCAATTTTAAGTGAATGAATTGAGCACACATGCCGCTCGAGCCACCACCTGCCTTCCCCACACACACACGTGCTCACAGCGTGGAAAGTTCCAGACTGAAATTTTTGGTTCTCGCAAAACCCGGCAGTGAGTCATGACAGGTTTACGATCGAAGAGTAATCCCTCCGCCTCCCACGTTTTAAAGTGCTTTGACAACCATTTTTTTTATCGGTAACGCATTATAACATCTTCCTCATAATTAATCGGCATTGCCCGTCATATAAATCGTGCAAATAAGGTTGAAAATTCACACTGTGGAGGATCATGTCGTTTGACGCGGCAGGAAGGATATCGCATCACACGAAGCCCCATCACCCGCCCACCCACCTCCCGTCACTCCGAGCGTCGTGGCAGTCCATTCACGCGCCGTTTGCTTGCTTTTCGATTTTTGGATTAAAACGTCAGGATTTGTTTTTCTTTTTCAAAAAGTAATTCTTGTTTATTCAAAATTATTTTGCTCGTCCGCTGTTGCTCGCTTTTCAAGGATGGCGCTTCCAAGGTGTTTTCTTCCAAATCGGTGTGGAGAATAAGGACTCAAGTCGCCAGGACTTGTGTCGCATCGTAATGGAGGTGAGAGGGAGGGTCTGGGATGTTCGGTTACCTGTGCACGTGTCGTTCGATTTGTAGTTTTTGTGTGTATCATTGGTGTCAATGTGTGACACGTAATTGTGGACTCTTGTCTGCTCCCCCCCCCACTACCCCGCCTCTCCCCTTACCCACCCCCACCCGACCTCTCCCCTTACCCCCCCCGACCCGACTCCCCTTACCCCCCACCCGACCTCTCCCCCTTCCCCCCACCCACGACTCCCCCCTTACCCCACCCCACCCGACCTCCCCCTTACCCCCACCACGACCTCCTCCCCTTACCCCCACCGATCCTCTCCCCTTACCCCCCCACCCCGACCTCCCCTTACCCCCACCCGACCTCTCCCCCTACCCCCCTCACCGACCTCCTCCCCTTACCCCCCCCGACCTCTCCCTTACCCCCCCCACCCCCACCTCTCCCCTTACCCCCCCCACCCGACCTCCCCCTTACCCCCCACCCGACCTCTCCCCTTACCCCCCACCCGACCTCTCCCCTTACCCCCCCCCCACCGACCTCTCCCCTTACCCCCCCCCCACCCGACCTCTCCCCCTTACCCCCCCCCCCCTTCCCCTATACCCCCCCCACCCGACCTTCCCCCTTACCCCCACCGACCTCCCCTACCCCCCTCCCGACCCTCCCCACCCCCCCCACCGACTCCCCCCTTACCCCACCCGACCTCTCCCCCTTACCCCCACCCCCGACCTCTCCCCCTTACCCCCCCACCAACCTCCCCCCTTACCCCACCCACCTCTCCCCTTACCCCCCACCCGACCTCCCTCCCTACCCCCACCAACCCCGACCTCTCCCTTACCCCCCACCCGACCTCTCCCCTTACCCCCCCACTCCGCTCCCCCCTTACCCCTCCCCGACTCTCCCTACCCCCCACCTCGACCCCCCCTTACCCCCACCCGACTCTCCCCCTTACCCCCCCACCTCGACCTCTCCCCCCCTTACCCCCACCCGACCTTCTCCCCATACCCCCACCCGACTCTCTCCCCCTTACCCCCCGACCTCTCCCTTACCCCCCACCCGACCTCTCCCCTTACCCCACCCGACCTCTCCCCCTTACCCCCCCCCCGACCTCTCCCCCTACCCCCACGACCTCTCCCCTTACCCCCACCCGACCCTCTCACCCCTTACCCCCACCAACCACTCTCCCCTTACCCCCCCCGACCTCACCCACCGTCTCCCCTTACCCCCCCCCGACCTCTCCCCCTTACCCCCACCCCCCCCCCTACCCCACGCCGACCTCTCCCCTTACCCCCACCCGACCCTTACCCCCCACCCGACCTCTCCCCTTACCCCCCCACCCGCTCTCTTCCCCCTTACCCCCCCCACCTCGACCTCCCCCTACCCGCCCCCTACGCGACCTCCCCCCTTAACCACCCCCCACCCGACCTCTCCCCCTTACCCCACCCGCACCCTCTCCCCTTACCACCTCCCACCCACCTCTCCCCCTTACCACCCCCCCCCCACCCGACCCTCCCCTACCTACCCCCCCCCCGACCTCCCCCCTTACCACCCCCCCACCCGACCTCTCCCCCTTACACCCACCCCCCACTCCGACCTATCCCCTTAACCACCCCCCCCACCGACCTCTCCCCTCCACCCCCCCCCCCTTACACCCCACCCACCCCCCTTTACACCCCCACCCGACCTCTCCCTTTACCACCCCCACCCGACCCCCCTTTACCACCCCCACCACCCCCCTTCCCCCACCCGCCTCCCCCCTTAACCACCCCCCACCCCCTCTCTCCCTACACCCCTAGTCCAGTGCCAGGTTGAGTACCTTGTTGCGAGAGTGTATGTTTTTGATGGTTTCGACTCGCATGGGTCTATAGAAAAAAATTTAGCTTGGTTGCCGGAGTGGCAACCTTGGGGAACTCCGAATTATTTCGCATAAATCCAAGGTGGTCACCGCGGACGGAGGTGGAAATAACTTTTCCAACCAATCAACCTACAATCACGTGTGATACATTTTTTTTTCCAGTATAATTTCGAGTGAGTGAAACGATTCTGAGGTGGTGTGTGGGTTCGGGGGTCAATTCAGGTCAAAGGTCAAGTTCAATGTCATTTTGGACTATTGAGGGTTTAGAAACGTTTTTGACCCCCTGCATCGACTGCAGATCACTCCTACTCGATAGTTGATGAACGATCCATTGATTCTATAATCCAACCCTCTCTTCGTTCAGAGAAACGTATGATGTTGACTCAAGGGGTCTTCTCCCAGTTGTCAACGGAAGAAGAAACGAAATTCACTGAGATCGGGATCAAGAAGCTCATCTCGTGCGCCAAATCCGTGAGATGGGGACCTGCAGGCTAAGCTACAGAACATTATTGATGTGGTGGAGATCGCGGCAAGCATCGCTGCCACAGAAGGTTGCTAACTGTACTTGTACATCAAAAAGAAAAAATGAGAGATGAGAAAGTCACAGAAAAGAAAGGCTGAGATGAGGTGTAAGGACAACTACAAGGCCTCATACAAAGGTAGCTGACAAAGGTGTGTTAACAACGTGATTGTATTTCTGTAGTGAGGAATGTTAACCTATTGATGATAAGACCCAGAAAGATGGACCGCGTCTCGTGAATATATGACCAAAGAAACATTTGGACACGAACGTAACCACCCCAACTATGAAAGATATGCTCTTGATGTTGCTGAAGCAGCGTAAATGATGATGTCCGAGAAGGGTCGAGTTGCACCTTGCTTTTGTTTCTGATCTACCTTCTGCTGATGCAAGTACCACGTCCGCTGCTGTAAACAGTTTCAACGAAAGTCCCCCACATAATGCCGATTTGCCAAACTGGTAGTGAGCAGATGAAAATGCCTGAAGGAAGTCATTGAGTACATGAACCGAGACAGGTCCAGAATATGGAATAGTTGAACTGCAATTCCCTGAACTCGGATCTAGATGGCAAGCTCGCTCGAACGTGACATGTAAGCAAGTTGACTGACTGCATGAGTAAGGAGTTAATCGTGTTCGGTAGAATGCTGTGCTGCCATTGTTGGTTCCGTAGCCGTTGCTAAAAGTCTCAAGATGGTTAAGGTAGATATAACGGATGAGAGAGCAGATTGCTTCTGTGGTGAGGCAGATCAAGCATGAGGCACGTCGGTCAAGTACAGCAGTGCCAATTAATGACCTATCAAGTTAACAACAGGCCAACACAATCAAGGTGACCAGCCCAATTTGTTGAAGTTGGTTCGGACCTGGTCTCCGGTGGTAAAGTGACCAAGAAATCTCTGCCTGAGCAGTCAATTCAGTCACGTTACAGGAACCAGAAATCAGCAACATTAGACTGGCCGTCAAAACTGTTGCACCGGCACGGCAGTTCCGAACTCTCAAACCCCTTCATGAACAGGCTTACGACCTCGTACGATGAGGCCTGAGATCCGAAAATTGGCCGCTCGTCTACTAGGTGACAATGCACAGTTCTCCACCAGTTTATGGGGTTGTGTGAACCGTCGGCGCCATCCTTCGCGTGGTTTGACAACTTTCGATCTCCAGGTATTCACAACCCAATGGTCGACGCGCACTACCCATGTCCTCTCCGCATCGAATCCAGCAACCCATCCCACAGGTATGCTGGAGTAATGCCACGCTAAGCAGGGATGCAGACCATACTTGCAAAATCTGCTGACCCAGCAGCTCCACCTGAACTTGACGTCACGAAGTATGGTGGGAAATAAAAGATGGCACCCAGAACCAGCAACCTCCATCAGCCCCAGGACCCAAGATCTCATGGATGTAGTGCGGTGCGCTGTAAGGCGCGGTGAAGGCGTGCGGCACTGAACGTTGCAGCTGTCACCAAAGGAAAAGGATATCAATGCACTGTGTATTGCGCTTGTGTTTGTCGTGACGCCTGCTTCAACCCGTTCAAAGAAACAGAGACAAGACCAAGAAAGATGAAATGAGAGAAAAAA
>CM068966.1:5189284-5200121 GCA_035128595.1 Eptatretus atami | reverse complement strand
GGGGGGGTAATTCCGTTTGCCACCCGTATATGTTCTTGTTACATCAACCTTGTTGTAATTGAGAGTGTTATTGTTTTTTGATGGTTCGTTCTCACATGGTCTATGAGAAAATTTGGCTTGGTTGCGAGCGGCAACCTTGGGGAACTCCGATAATTTGCAAAATCCAGGATTGGCCACTACGGCGGGGGTGGAATATAATTTTCAACCAATTAACTTTCATCACGTGTGATACCTCTTTTCTGTATAATCTTGACTAGGAATCGAATTCTGAGGTAAAAAACAAATTTGTGATTGGGGTCAATTCAGGGTCAAGGTGTAAGTTCAAGTATTTTCGGCCAAAAATGAAATAAAAATAATAATGCATTTTTCATGGCGATGGTGGTCAAGCGTTTATTCAGTAACGTCGATCACTTCCCATTATATCAGAGCCGAGATGCAAGATTCAAGATTTCGTTTCCCTCGTCATTTCTTCACATCTGCTTCTCCTTCCTCTTCCATTTATCTTGTGTTTCGTCTTCCTGTCTTGAAACGGGTTTGAGCAGGCGTACGACAAAACACAAGCGCAATACACAGTGCATGATATCTTTCCCATGGGTGACAGTCTGCACGTTTCAGTTGCCGACGCCTTTCACCGCGCCTTACAGCCGACCGCACTACATCCATGAGATTTGGGGTCCTGGGGGCTGATTTGGGGTTTGCTGGTACTGGGAGGTGCCTATTCTTTTTATTTCCCACCCCTACTTCGTGACGTTCAAGTTCAGTGGAGCCTTGCTGGTCAGCAGCTATGCACGTATGGTACTGCATCCCGGCTTAGCGCGGCCATATCCAGCCTACCTGTGGGATTGAGGTTGCTGGAATTCATGCGGAGGACATGGGTAGTGCGATCGGACCATTGGTTGTGAATTACCTGGGAGATCGTAGTTGCAAACCCGCGAAGATTTGGCGCCGACGGTTCTAACACCAAACCCCCATGAACTGGTGGAGAATCCTGTGATTTGTCACGCTAGTAGACGAGCGGCCAATTTTCGGAATCTCAGGGCCTCATCGACGAGGTCGTGAAGCCATGTTCATGAAGGGGTTTGAGAAGTTCGGAACTGCCGTGCGGATGCAACAGTTTTGACGGCCAGTGCCTAATGTTGTCTTGATTTTCTGGTTTCTCATGTAACTGTGATGAATTGACTGGCTCAGGCTTCAGAGATTTTCTTGGTTCACTTTACCACGGGAGACCAGGCTCGAAACCAACTCTCAACAAATTGTGGGCTGGTCACTTGATTATGTGTTGGCCTGTGTAAACTCTGATAGTTATTAATTGGCATGCTGTACTTTGACCGACCGTGTCCTCATGCTTGATCTGGCCTCACCACAGAACAATGCTCCTCTATTCCGTATCAATCTACTTAACCATTTTGAGTCTTTTTAGCAACGGCTCACGGAAACAACATATGGGCAGCACACAGCCATCTTCCCGAATCAACGATAACAGCTTACTCATGCAGTCAGTCATACTTGCTTAACATGTCACGTCGAGCGAGCTTGCCATCTGGAGATCGATTGTACGGGATGCAGTTTCAAACACTATTCAATATTCTGGACCTGTCTCGGTTATTACTCAATGACTTCCTTCAGAGCATTTTCATCTGCCTACCAGTTGGCAAATCGGCATTATGTGGGGACATTTCGTTGAAACTGTTACAGCAGTGGGACGTGGTACTTGCACTCAGCAGAAGGTAGATCAGGAAAACAAAAGCAAGGGTGCAACTTGACCCTTCTCGCGACATTCATCATTACGGCTGCTCAGCACATCAAGGGAATATTCTTTCATACGTGGGAAGTGGGTTACGTTCTGTTGTCAAATGTTTCTTTGGTCATATCTCACGAAACGCTGGTCCATCTTTCTGGGTGTCTATCTCAATGGTAAACTTTCACTACAGAACATACTATCACGGTTTTGTATTCAAAACACACCTTGTGTTTTTTCAGGCTTACCCTTTGTTATTTGGGGGTGCCTCTGTAAATGTATGTCTTACACCCTCATCTTCAGCCTTTCTTTTCTGTGACTTTCTCACTCTCTCAATTTTCTCTTTTGATGTACAAGTACAGTAGCAAACCTTTGTGGCAGGCGATGCTTTCTCGCATTCTCCACCACATCAATAATGTTCTGTAGCTTAGCCTGCAGCGTCCCTCTCCACGGATTTGGCGCACGAGATTGAGCTTCTTTGATCCGATCTCAGTGAATTTTCGTTTCTCTTCTCGTGAACACTGGGGAGAAGACCACCTTTGAGTCAGCCATCTCATACGTTTCTCTGAACAGATAGAAGAGGTGAGAATTTGGATCACATGGGATCGTTTCATCAGCTTATCGGTGGAGGATCTGCAGTCGATGCAGGCGGGGTCAAAACGTTTTTAAACCCATAGATTCCAAAATGACATTTGACTTGACCTTTTGACCTCTGGATTTGTACCCCCGAACCACACAATACTGACCTCAGAATATAGATTCCTCACTCGAATTATACGGAAAAAATGTCACAGTGATTGTTAGGTTGATTGAGTTGAAAAGTTTTTTATGTCCACCTCCTGTCCGCGGTGGACCACCTTGGGATTTCATGAAATAATTAATCGAGTTCCCCAAAGGTTGCCACTCCGGCACAAGCTAAACTTTTTCTATAAGGGACCCATTGCAGTACGAAGACCTTCAAAAAACCATACACTTCCCGCAACAAGGTACTCAACCTGGCATGGACTAGGGGTTGGTTAAGGGGGGAGTGTCGGGTGGGGGTTAGGAGGAGAGGTCGTGGGGAGAGTAGTGGGGGTAAGGGGGAGAGGTCGGGTGGGGGTGGTAAGGGGGAGAGTGGTTGGGGGGGGGTAAGGGGAGAGGTCGGGGGGGGGGGTTAAGGGGGAGAGGTCGGTGGGGGGTAAGGGGGAGAGGTGGGTGGGGGTAGGGGGCGGTTGGGGGGTAAGGGGGAGGAGTGTGGGTGGGGGGGTAGGGAGGGTCGGGTGGGGGTAGGGTGAGAGGTCGGGTGGGGGGGGTTAAGGGGAGAGGTCGGTTGTAGGAAGCGGTGGGGGGGTTAGGGGGAGAGGTTCGGGTTGGGGGGTAAGTGGGATGAGGTCGGTGTGGGTAAGGGGAGAGGTCGGGTGGGGGGTAAGGGGAGAGTCTGAGGTGGGGGGGTAGGGGAGACGTGGGGGGGAGGGAGGTCGGGGTGGGGGGGGTAAGGGGGAAGAGGTCGGGTGGGGGTAAGGGGAGACAGTCGGGTGGGGGGGTAATGGAGGGAGAGGTCGGGTGGGGGTTAAGGGGAGAGTCGGTGGGGGTTGGTAAGGGGAGAGGATCGAGGTGGGGGGGTAGGGGAGTTGGTGGGGTAAGGGGGAGAGGTCGGGTGGGGGGGTAAGGGGGAAGAGGATGTGGGTAGGGAGGGTGGGGGTAAGGGGGAGAGGTCGGGGGGGGGGTAATGGGAAGGTCGGGTGGGGGTAAGGAGGGAGATGGTGGGTGGGGGGGTAAGGCGGGGAGGTGTGGTGGGGGTAGGGGGAGAGGTCGGGTGGGGGGTAAGGGGGAGGGTCGGATGGGGGGGGTTAAGGGGGGAGTCGGGTGGGGGGTAAGGGAGATAGTCGGGTGGGGGGGTAAGGGGGAAGTCGGGTGGGGAAGGAGGGAGAGGTCGGGTGGAGGGGGTTAAGGGGGAGAGGGTCGGTGGTGGGGGGTAGGGGGAGAGGTCGGGTGGGGGGGTAAGGAGGGATGATGGTCGGGGATTGGGTGGGGGGTAAGGGGGAGAGTCGGGTGGGGGGGGTAAGGGGGATCGGGTTGGGGGGGGTAAGGGGGAGAGTCGGGGGGGGGTAAGGGAGGGGGGAAGGGTAGGGTGGGAGGTTAAGGGGAGAGGTCGGGTGGGGGGGTAAGGGGAAGTGTGGGGGGGAGGAGGGTGCTTGACGGGTTGATGGGGGGATGGTTGGTGTAAGGGGGAAGGTCGGTGTGGGGGGTAAGGGGGGAGAGGTCGGGGTGGTAGGGTCGGGTTGGGTAAGGGGGAGAGTCGTGGTGGGGGGTAAGGGGAGAGGTCGAGTGTGGGGGGTAAGGGGGAGAGGTGGTGGGGGGTAAGGGGGATGAGGTTCGGGTGGGGGGGTAATGGAGAGTCGGGTGGGGGGGGGTTTTTTTTAAGGGGGAGAGGTCGTGGTGGGGGGGGTAAGGGAGAGGTGGGTGAGGGGGTAAGGGGGAGAGGGGGTGAGGTCGGTGCTGGGGGTTAAGGGGGATGAGGTCGGGTGGGGGGGTAAGGGGGAGAGGTCGGGTGGGGGGTGGTAAGGGGAGAGGTGCGGGGGGGGGTAAGGGGGGAGGGTCGGGTGGGGGTAAGGGGGACGAGGTTCGGGTGGGGCGGGGTAGGGGAGAGGTCGGGTGGGGGGGGTAAGGGGGAGAGGTCGGGTGGGGGGGTTAGAGGGAGAGGTCGGGTGGGGGGTAGGGGAGGAGGTCGGTGGGGGGGTAAGGGGAGAGTGGGTTAGGGGGTGGTGGGGGGGTAAGGGGGAGAGGTCGGGTTGGGGGGAGAGGTTCGGTGGGGGGGGAGCAGAGCAGAGATCACAAATTACGTGATCTAATTTACACCAATGTACAACAAAAATACAAATCGATATGATACGTGCACAGGTAACCAGAACAATCCCCAGACCCTCCCTCAACCCCATACGATGCGACCCAAGTCCTGGGGACTTGTAAGTCCTTTATCCTCACACCGATTTGAGAGACACCTTGGAAGAGCATCTTGAAATAACGCGAGCAACAGCGGAACGAGCGAATAATTTTTGAAAAACAAGAATACTTTTGAAGAAAAAACAAAATCCTGACGTTTTTATATCTCCAAAATAAATCGAATGCGAACATAAATACGGCCGCGTGATTGGGACTGCACGACGCCTCGGATAGCTGACGCGAAGGGTGGGGTGGGGCGGGTGTGATGGGGCTTCGTGATTGCGATATCCTTCGCGCGCTGTCACGATAATCCTCCACAGTTGTGAATTTTCAACCTTATTTGCACGATTTATATTGACGCGGCATTGGCGATTAAATTAATTTGAGGAAGATTGTTTATAATGCGTTACCGACTAAAAAAAGGTTGTCAAAGCACTTTAAAGTGGATGTGGAGGGATTTATTCTTCGATTCGTTAAACCTGTCATGACGTCCTGCCGGGTTTGCGAGAACAAAATTCAGTCTGGGACTTTCCACGCTGTGAGCACGTGCTTGGCTGTGGGGAAGGCAGGTGGCTGGCTCGAAGCGGCCTATGGTGCTCAAATTCATTCACTTCAAATGAAAATTTCCCATTTTATATAAAACAATTTTTGCACGAAATTAGATTAAAATTTAGACCACGTCGATCAAAGTTCTAAAGGTGTTATAATGGAAAATGCAGACGGAAATTTGTGACCACCGTCTTGCGTGAGTTATTGTCTCATGTCGATTCTGAAATAGAAAAGAAAGAAAATAATCATTCGATTTCGCCGTGACGTCACATTCTGCCCCAGAAACGCCAGCACGGAAGGTGTTAAAGCATATTTCGCACTATTTTCCTTTTTACATCCATAACTATACATTGAACTTGTAATTTTATTATTTATTTATATTTATGCTTCGAACGAAACCGACCATGTCCCCTCGTATCTTTTTCAAAAAAACGTGGAGGGATATATAACTTGATAATTAAACTGAGCCAGGGTCATTTAAACGTTTTTTGGAGCCTTGGCAAAACCAGCGGGTGAAACTCGAATAACAGGGCTGCAGGAGAGCCAGAGTCGACCGTAATTAATTATTATTATTTTAGACAACTCCAGGTCGGTTTTGTTTATTTTCTTGTTCGGTCACAAACAATGCTGTGTTTTGGTGTTTTCATAGACGTTGGGGTGTATTCACTTATTTCCGAATGTAGATTCGTTTTAATTGTGGAATAGGCAAATGCCGAGATGCGAACGCATTAGAATTCATTCTTACATTCGCTTCTTTAAATATATTCAAATAAACAGGCTTTTTTGCTATTAAAAAATAAAAATTATCCTTAACTATTCCCTTCCAATCAACAACTAACCGCTAGAACAGGATCTCTCTGCAAAAAAAATTTAACCTCAACATTACCTTCACAAACAACAACTATACCGCCGTAGAACAGCGTCTCATTCTTGCAAACATAATATTTACCTCAATTCACAACAAAACACGCCTTAGAACAGGATCTCATCTGCAAAATAAATATTTACCTCAACATTACCTTCACCAAAAAAACCTAAACCCGCCTAGCAAACAGGATCTCATCATTGCAAAAATAAATATTACCTAACTTTACCTTCAGGCAACAAACAACTACACGCCTTAGAACAGGATCTGAAGTAAGAGAATACCTTTATTCTTTGGCCTGATAACAAATGTTAGTAAAAAAAAAAAAACAACGAACATATAAGCTTCGAATTACAAAACTAAAACGGAATCGCGCGACATTTTCCTATGCGAGGTTAAAATGTAATTTTAAAATATAAAAAAATCATTTACTATAATTGGGTATCAAGGCCAGGGAACGACGAGGCCGATTTCCGGCCGTGGCGTGCCCCCGAAAAAATATGTTGAGAATCTAGAAACTGATATTCGCTGTCGAAACGTTGACACTGAACAGACTTCAAAACTTCTGTGGGCGTCAAGCATTCCAAATTTGGAATGGTTCTAACTGCCAAAATTTTTTCGAATCTTTTTTATTCACTCTAATCCATTTCAAAGCAATATTCAATGATTTTTCCGTTGACCCTGATCTAGAAGCCATTTTCAAAATAATTCTGAAAACAGATAAAGAACTAAACCAAACAGGATTTTATACCAAAATACGAGGGTCCTTACTTACTCTTCTATGTTCCCAAGGATTCCCAATTTCAGTACTTTCAAACGACTGGATTAAGATAATCCAGCCCATCCTGAGAATTCTACGCGTGAAGGATCGCTGAACACGCTCAATTAAATCAATATCTTTAATTAAGCCGGAATTTCCAACTTCTGTAGTAGCACTACTCCAAAAGTGACCGAACAAGGTGATGAACATTTTACACCAGAAAGTTCTATCTCTACAACGGAACCACTTTAAAAATTAAAGCAGCCATGGTTGAATGTCTTTTGTGCTATCATTTTGCCAGTGTTGCACTAAATTTAGATCGTCCGAAACATATTACGCCCAAATCGCGCATACATTTAACCGAGGGGGAACTGGAAAATCTTGGGACTTCATACTGCGCGTCTTCGCATTTCCATGACGCATTTGAGAAACGAAGCCTTTATTTACTGCGATTCTCAATGCACATTGTCTGCCAAGCTCATTATTTGTTCAAATCTTCTTTAAGTTTAACATTTTCCTCGTTTCCTTGGGACATGAAAATATATATATTTTTGCGTCGTCCGCATCAAACTTTAAAGAAGCTGTTTCACATAGTTCACACAATAGTCATTGATATAGATTAGAAAAAAGGACTGGGCCAATTTAAGAGCTTGTACAACCCAGAGCTAACCGGACCGCATTCTCAGAAACAGCGTCTTCAACTTGTACAAATTGGAGCATCTGTAAGCAAATAATTTTCTAACCCAACTGATAATATTCACATTTCTAAAAACCATAGGCGGGCACTCATCTTTGAATTGCACGTTTTGTCATGACTAACTGAATCAAAAGCTTTGCTATGTCCAAATAAATAACATCACATTATGTTTTTTATCGACAATCTTAGGTCCAGTCATCACAAACAGAGATGAGCGCTGCGGATGTACAATGCTTAGTAAGAAACCGTGTGGCACTCCCCAATGATCTATTCTGTTTCAAAAAAAAAATGTGTTAAAATATACTGACGAATTATAATCGTTCTAAAGGCTTAACTAGCAACATTCAATTAAACTGATTTAGGACGATAGTTTTCCACTACTGAAATAGATGCCTTTCTATGAAAGGAACCACTTTTCGCTATTTCCAAATTAGAAGGGAAAATGCCAGAGTGAATAGACAACGGAGTAAATCTAGACAAAGCTCCGACAACTCAAGTGACTTAATTAACCAAGAAATTCTGAGGAAAGAATTCGGGCCAAGACGAAAATTTTAGCCAAAAGAGCTTTATATGTTAAAAAAAACATTTCAGCCTATCACACACAGGGCAAGAGGAGACCTAATATGATCAGGTGTTGATTCTATTTACCCAGTTTACCATCATCTTCAGTGGAAACACGAAACAAAAAAACTGTTAAATATTTCGCTTTATTCACCGTAATCTTACTACCATATTTCCCGTCCGCACCGACCATAGGCGGGAAATAACCGATCTGTTACTTAACCTTGACTTATATAACTCCCGAATTTGTTAATTTGTTCTCCGATTTAAGACTCTATTTTCTTGCATTAAAAAATATATTTTCGTTTCAAAAAATCTCGCAATGCCTAGATGCTTGCCTTCCGATTCCACAGCTTTGTGCTTATCTTTCCCGATTTTTTTATACTAAGATGGAGTAGCTCCGTTGTCTTCTCGTAGCACTGGAGGTTTCAGAGGACCAATTCACAATTTTTGGACGAACGGAACAGAACGGGACCCATTTTAGGACAAGAAGAAATAAATATATTGTGCAGAATTTCCCACATGATCTACATTCACACAGAAAGAAAAAGGCTGTCTGGTCCATAAAAAGGACATAATTTCTACGAGAAATCATTCCGCATAATTAGCATTTTTTAAAGTCAGAATAAAATTTTTTTTTTTAATCTACTCTAGCAAAAATAAAATCATTACCTCAACATTTACTTCACAACAACAACTACCCGCCTAGAACAGATCTCAATCTAAAAAATAAATATTTACACTTCACATTACTTCCACAACACAAACTACACCGCCAGAACAGGATCTTCATCTGCAAAAAATAAATATTACCTCAAACATTACCTTCAAACAACAACCTTACCACGCCTAGAACAGGAATTCCTACATCTGCAAATTAAATTATTAACCTCACATTACCTTTCACAACAACAACATACACCGCATAGAACAGGATCTCATCTAAAAAAATAAATAACAGTATTACCATCAACATTACCTTCACAGCAACAACTACACCACCCAGAACAGGATCTCATCTAAAAAAATTAATATTACCTCAACAAATATACCTCAAAACCATTACCTTCACAAACAACACATACACACGCCCGAGAACAGGAATCCATCTAAAAAATTTAATATTACCTTCAACATTATACCTCAACATTACCTTTCACAACGACAACTTACACCGCCTAGACAGATCTCATCCTAAAAAAATTAATATTACCTCAACATACCTTTCACAACGACAATTACACCGCCAAGAACAGGATCTTATCTAAAAAATAAAACTATAGAAGCGAAGTAGTATTCTTTCTTACATTCGGTTCTGACTTTTACCTATAACTTGTTTCACAACGTATACGCAATTTACCGGTATACGTCGCCTGATTCGGGAACGAATCAGCCGATCAAATAATGTAAATCACATTAAAAATTATTTTTTTGGATGATGCGAGGAGATATCTTTATTAAAATCAGTGGAGGAAATATACCCATGTCTGATATTATTTGGGTCTTTCATGTCTCCGACCAGCCTTATCTCCCGGCATGCATTCATTCCCCATGACAAAACCGGAAACAAAAAAAACCGGAAGCAAAAAGGGATCATAGCCAACGACGGATTCCAAATTTGCCAGGAGATTGTGTGTTGTGTTGTTGTTGTTTCTATTCTCTCAATGTGCACGCTGTTAAGATATGAAGCTTCACTACGTTTGCTATTAACCATTTGCCATTTCATTCAGATGCGGCGTTGGCCAACAGATCACATATGGGAGGCATGCGCCGGAGGTTAGCGCGTCGCTGGCACCGTCCTTTTACACGGTACTCCAGGGGCCCCGTCTGGCCAATCCCCCAGGCGATGCCTGGCCCATCCCACATTTCTCCTTGAGATGCTGAATCAACCTGCTGCAACCACGAGGACTGGATCGGCCCATTGGCCTCTTCCACTCACGAGACTACCCATTCGCATTGAGAGAATCTGGTGAGCAGGATTCAGCGTCAGGAAAACCAGAGCACAATGTCCATACAGCCCAACTGACGCTCACGGACATTATGCAGGTAACAAATCTAATTTGAGTCTCTCTCAGCAAACCGCATCGTTGGACACAAAGTCCGACCAGTGATAGCCAAGTCTCGAGAGACATTCTTCTTCTTTTCCCCACCACCTAACCTTGTTTGTGACAAGTTGAAGCCAAAGGCAAATGGATCCTGAATTATTTTGGAATTCGCCTTTTCATGGACCATGTAAAGTTGTTAACTAATGTTAACTACGCCATTTAACCAAGACTGATTCATATAAACAAACAAACAAACTTGCATTACAGACACACAGGTGACGTGTTTACTTTTGAGCAACTTTTCCAGGATGTTCTCGATACGTCATCAATGATCTACAGATGTTTCCAACATGATTTATGTGTTTCTGAGTTAAACCCAACTGCAATATGATTACCAGCACCACACACACATGTACACACGCATGGGACGACAACTTACCTGGCACAGAAACCAACCCAAAGTCGTTTTCCATCTCTAACGAACGACTTTGTTTTTCCCTTCTGGAATCTTTAGAGAATCTATACATTTTAAAACCCTTCTCTGATCGATTGGTGCATTCAATGACATAGCAGCTTATCACTTAAAATGAATGATAAGCTATCCATGGATACAAAATGGTGCCCTGACCCACGTGATCAGAACTTTTTGGGGGGCGTGTCATGTCACTAACTTTTCCTACGGTACGTAGGTCCTCTAACC
>CM068966.1:5164550-5178552 GCA_035128595.1 Eptatretus atami | reverse complement strand
ATATTCCAACTTGTCAGCTAGTTTCAATATATAGCCTTGAGATATGAGCACCAACACATTTCGGGTGTAGAAGACAGACATCGACAGCAACGTGAATTTTGAGGTGCTAATGAAAAAAAATTAACAAAAAATATATTTTTTAAAAAACAAGAAACTCAGAAATGCGGAAATTGACGTCGCTGAAATTTGGAACATATTACCTCGACATACAAAGAAACCGTCCCATAGAGGAGACGGACGCTTTGCACCTCCCTTGATTTTATTCTCCCAACCCAACAAACCTGACACATAAAACCAGGGATGATACGATGGAAACAAGAACCCTTGTATCCGTGTCTTTTTCTTTTGTGCAGAGCTGAAGGAAGTTGTCTGGATTTCAGGACAGGGAAGAAACAAAATACTTAAATTACAAAAACAAACCAACCAGAAATTGCTTATACAGTTCAGAAACCTCAAACAACTAAATTTCTCCAATCAAGACTTACCAGCAGTCTTGGACAACATCACTCCTCAACTGCAAAACAAATCAAGAAAGATTCAACACAATGAAAACTACCACTTCATCCAATCTATCCTAAAAATAAACTAACAAAAAAAAAACACACCACCACCCACACATTCACACCTAACCGAGACAAAATTGCAAAATGAACAAACTTTGTGGGAAAGCAATCCCAGACAACATATTGTTGCGAATTCGCGCCCGCCGGCGTGCGAACGGCCACGTGACTCGAATGGCAGCCGCCTCGCCACCGGACGGACAATTCTGTCGTGACCCTCCGGGAACTATCGCCCGGAGCCAGTCAGGTGGCTTTTCGACCTACCACGTTCGTGCCATCGGCCACCCGCGTAGGATAGGGTTGTTCGCCAAACTCGACCTACCTAAGTACCCATGCGGACGGTAAACCGGGCGATCGCACCTCGCCGCAGGTCGACTCCGGACACGGCCGCTTAAGCGGTCCGTTCCGTGCTATCGGGATAACCGAGCGGTGTTATCGTCGGCCTCGACGGTTCCAATTAATTATCGGGCGTATCAAGCCACTACGAACCCTTTTACGTGAAGCAAGATGGAGATTCAACAAAGGAAAGGACGCAGCGAAACGGGGAACAAGTTCAACACAAAGCACATTTATTACCCACACAGACCAGCACGGAAGGCACGTATATTACAGTCACAATAAAATGCACATATAACAGCAAAACACAAAAGCAAATGCAAGAAGAAAGCAGTTAAAACCGACTAAGACCGACACACGGCAACACTTAACAGTTCTACTTTACAGCACGGCACCGACAACATTTACTCAAAAGCAAAAGAAAAGCCACCCTCAAAGACAAGAGGGCAGACGGGCCCGTGGGCCATATATGTCGCGTGACCTGAAGGAGCGGCCAGGCCCGCAAGACCGGGGGGGTCCTACCCGCGTCCTCATGACGAGCCGCAAATGTCGCTGCGCGGCGGTGCCCCAACTTCGTGCTTTCGCACCGCTTGGAGTGGGGTGGGAACGGGGCCCCCTTTTTGCACTCTCTCAGCGCGGGGGAAAGGGGGATTGTTGATGCCCTGGGGGAGGAGAAATGGCTGGCTGCTGGGTCCCGCGACGAGCGATCCACCGCGACCTCGTCGCCGCCCGTCCTTTCCCTGCTCGGACCGAGCTCCTTGCCTCTTCCCCAATTCTCCTCAGCCGACTGCAGAAACCACTCGATGCCTTCCCACCCGACTCGACTCCGTTCTCCACCCGACTTGACTGCTGAAACTCTCTGCTCTTCTGCCACGAAAACTCTGTGCGCTCGGCGTTTTATAGGCCGGCAGGAGAACCCAGTATGCAAATTTTCCGGATCAGGATCCCCTCGGGGCGGAGCCACGCTCGCCGATTGGATGGAGGAAAAGGGGCGTGAACCTCCCCTGATCCTAGAATTTCATATTTCGATTCCATACAGACGCGCCTGGAGGCGGGGACAAGCCGCCCCGCACCTCCTATTGGACGGATCAGAGTGGGCGTGTAGCGTTCCTGATCCGAATTTTCCCTCGGAAAGGCCGCTATTTGCACTTGCGGCTCGGTGCGTATCGCTGAACGAGCCAGGACAGCCGACGCTCAGTGTTCCAAGATGTGCGGGAATGGTCATGGTGCAGTGTGGGAATGGCATGATGCGTGTTGTGGGAGCGAGTTGTGACGGTAAAGGTCGTGGCTTGTGGCGTTGTTGTCTGAGGGTTGGAGCGTGGTTGCAGTTGGTGACGATGGCTGGCGTGGTGTTGCGCTGGTTGTTGTGTGATGGCGGTTGGACGTGGCTGGTTCAAATAAAGATAGACAGAAAACGGCCATTCAAAGCGTCGCAGCGCGAATGAATACATAAATTCCTTTGACAACGGGTTTGGGCTAACTACACATGTATTAGAGATATCTCACCTAGGGACTGAATGGTGGTTTGCGATTTCCACGCCGTAACAATATTGTTACAGATTCCCGCCCGGGCATGCGAACGACCGGTTTACCAATACGGCCGCTCGCCACCGAACGGACAATCCAGATCAAGCCGAAAACCACCAGGTGTGTTTTTAACCACACCACACTTGTCCGTACTCTAACCCGCGCACTACAGGTCCGATCGCTAAATCTTCGATTATCCTAATTAATCTGGCGGGTAGATTACCGAAGATTGTACTCAACGGGCCGTTGGAAACGAGCCATTAAGCGCTCGCTTCGTTTTGGGATAACGAGCGGGTATTTATCACGCAGCCCCGTTGGACCGATCACTTTATCGGCTATTTAACAACCAACTAATTCCGAGTGCAATATGGCAGTTCATTAGGGAAAGGACGCAACGAATGGGTGACATTAAACAAGACACTTTATTCACAACCAAACTGCACGTATACGGTCAAAGATGCGGTTATGCGTCATGCATGCAAACAATGCACGTATCAGTCATGCAATGAATGGGGTAGGGACAAGACTCGAGCAAGACAAGAGCTACACCGTCTATTATTATGTGCAGTCACTTTTCGACAGTTCTACTTATAGACATGGCGCACAAACGTTCATGCAAAAGAACAAAGGAAAACCCCAGGACAGACGAGGGTAGACTGGACCCTTGGGTCTTTAAAACACGGAGCCGTGTAGACCGCAAAGGCTCGAGAGACCGGGATGGCTAACTTCACCCTCGTGGTGATTGCTAGGGCGACCCTCGACGCCCTCTCCAGTGACCACGGTAGGCACAGTACGGCAGCCCGCGCGCCTTGCTCGCTGCGCTCTCTCTCGTCCCTCGCGGCTCCACACACTGCCCACGACTTGACACAACACTCTTTCTCTCTCCACAACCTCAAACCTCCTCGACCCTGACTTGAGTTCACGCACCCTTTTATTCCACGGCGCCTCACCCCTCCCTTTCGCCTCCCTCTTCCACCACGCGCGCGAAGCTTCCAGAAGCAGGGCGTTTTTCTCGCCGAATCGGGCTTTCTTTATGTCTTCATAGCTTTGTCTTTTCCGCATGTTTTGTCGTTGGTGCAATGTTGTCCGTTTCCCCCGATGATGCCCGGTCTTCTCGCAACCGTGTGCCGAGGTGCGAAATCGCCGGTGGTGGTTAAGGTGGTTGTGTGTATGGTGGCGTGCTGGCGTTTGGTGGTCGTGAGGGTGGTGTGGTGGGCGGGTGTGGTTAGGTGGTTGTTCTGAAGCAGTTGTGAGAAGTGTTGGTGGGAGTGGGTTGTTGTGAAGTGGTTCATGAGAGCGATGTTGTGGTGGAGGTGGTTGTTGTGAGCGGTTGTCAAAATAACGATAGTAAAGAAAAACGGCTAACTGAGATTCACAGCCCGGTTACACAAATAATTCCCTTAGACATCGGTGGGGAAATCTATCTGAGCACACACTTATCGATATAACTGATCTAGGACCTATATGGTGCTCTGCGAATTTCCAACAGCCGTAACAATAATAAAACAAGGAGCAATATCCGAGCGCTCACCTGGTAGAATAATTAACTGAGGAGGAAGTCACGTGGGACAGAAGCAGCAAAATGTACCAATGTTGTAGCAAATACCTATTTTGTGGTGGCAACCCCGGTAGGTCTGATTTTATTTTTTAATGGTGTGAGCAAACGTTGGTACATCGTGGGTGAGAAGGTTGCGGTCAAAGCTTCATCAGAATTGAGTGTAGTTTCTGAGAAAGCAATACCGATTTGGGGGGCAACCCTGTTGACCCTTTGAAGCCCGACCTTTTTTTCTCTTTTTTTTTTAATGCCGTGAACACAAACTTTGGCACATGAGTGATGAAGGTTGTGTCAAGTTCATCAAAATAGTGTGTGTAGTTTGAGAAGTTGTAAGTGTTTGTGGACGGACAGACGACACGCCGTCCAACCTCCACGGAACGACGTAAAAAGTAGAGATTAACACATTGGAGCAAGTTGCCTAATTTTGCGTAAATCCAACAAGGCTGCTCGTATAACACATGTAGCTGAATATTACAAAGGATAGATGCTTAAAAGATATGAAATGTATAGGACATAATCTGTTTTTTATATTCTTGTAGAATTAAGCTTCAAGGTGTTTACTGGCACAAAGGAATGCTATTCCAAATGGCGGTCGATTAAGAAATTTCTTACACAGGAATATATAAGCGTTCCCGCGAGCGATGCAGGAATGTTACTTTATATTCCTGGTGTTCATTGGCTGGATGGTGTTTCGATAGTTTGGTTGTTGCAAACGGTAAAATTTACTTGGAATTTAACGAATCGCACCCCCCGTGTGAAAGCGCCGCAACAACTTGGTCAGTTCCAGATTAACAAACGTTTTTCCACACTCGGTTATACCGTGTACTTCTCAAACTACTGTTGCTTTCCATTTTTAGATCATGGTTTCTGTGCGACTCGTAAAGAGAAACTGAACGGACAAGACTGTGGAGCACCGCAAGAGGAGGGAGCAGCATCAACAAATAAGTGATTGCGTGGAGACGTTAGCCAAACATCTGTGGACAATTGTCATGACCTCTAAGAAGCTGAAGAGGAGCCAACCAGCAGTCAAACCCAAAGTTCTCACGAATTAGTTTCAATTTGGCAAGCTCTGCTTATTTTGTGACATCTGCCAACACTCGAGCAGGGAGTCAACAGAATATAGAAAATCTGAAGTGAGGGCGAAGCCGAGGGGGCACGAAGGGGTGTATCCCCCCTCGTCCAGAAAAATTTCAATTCTAGATAGCTTTGGATTGATTTGAAGCATCCAAAAATGATTTTTATTGGTTCCTATACCACTCTAAATCAAAATAAAACTTCAACTTAAGTCTGTTTTGTCATTTGTCAACAAATCTCCTGCAAATATAAAAGCATCAGCAGCATAACTCTCCTGAAATTGTTTCCGTAACAATCACAATGTTTTAGAGCCCAATGTCTAGAGTCGATAAACAAGTATTTACTAGTAAGTAGTCACAGTCAAACCAGATTAAAAGGGAACAGCATTTGTGACAGAAACAAGACACACATCCGAGACAAGAGGCTACTTCCCATAAGATTCTTCTGATGGGCAAGCTAGCAGTCTTTGCTGCAGCATACTAAGTTCTTTCGCCTTCCTCTTAGTGCACTAGTGGTTGGTTCTCTGACTCAGAGCCATAGCTTCATCTCTTTTTCTCTCCTTGTCTCTTTCAACGAGCTCTTTTTCCACCTTGTAGGCTGTGCGCATGTTTTTTGACCAGAGTAACATTAACCGGATCAATTTGGGTCATCCCTCTTAAGGTATTCCACTGCTGACTTTCCAGATGCCCTAGGTGAATATTTTTACAGTCTGAATAGCATTGTATGTCTCCGTGCAACTCTTGCTGTTTTGGATGATATAACGTCTCCATGACATTGAGGATCCTTCAACAACTTGGGTCCTGGAAGCAAGACAGAAGTGCCTTCACAAGTTTACTAGCGAGGTATACTTGTCCTTGTTAAGACTGGTTTGCCCAACCACTCATCATTCGCCATCCATCTTCTGGGGCAGCCAAGTTTGCATCTACATGTACTGTCGTACCTCAAGTCATAGGCAACCTTCTCTCTCATTCAAGCATTGGTCATCAAGTCTGGAAGTCGCAACATAAGCTTCAATGTCACTCATGGCCTCTACAGGTTGGGTCAATAGCTGATGCTGCACGAGAAATGGGATTAGTATCGCATCTTCTTCAAGAGGTACATCCCACATGTGCTAAAGTTTCCTTCAGATTGGTTTTGAAGTCCTTGACGTCGTGTTGGATGTGTAGACAGTTCAAGATGGACTTTGCTTTTCCCCAGTGACATATCTTCACCATCCAACAGTTTGGGCATTCCCTGGGCAACTTGCAGTGATTGTAGCCTTCTGTAGGACAGATCATTAATCACCTGGGGCTTCACATACAGGTAGGACTCCTTCAGAAGACTACAGATCTCGTCATGGATTTTTGTGAATCATGGGAGACCTTGTTTGGAACAGCACTACATACTTCTTGAGAGAGGTAACACTGCAACATAAACTCCAAGATGACGCATCTTTTTTCTACATAGACACAAACGATCAAGATGTTCTGTTTGCGTTTCTTTCCATCTTCGGTCATATTCTTCTTCTCAAGAGTGGAATGTATTTCTCGATTCTGGCCTGTGCAGTTTCAGTCACCATTTCCTGTGATAGATTCAGCCAACAGTGTTGATATTGAGGGCGATTGTCCTTGGGTAAGAAGCCTATAGTAGAAACTGGTGAGGGCATCAAGCTGCGCACAGTATCCACATCAAGTCGTAGGCGATAGCAGCGATGGCTGATGAAATCGTTCAGGCTGTTGATTGGACATCAACGAGAGTACACACTCCTGAATTCAGTTCTCTCAGATCAACAGACCATTCATATCATTGTAAGTAATGTGAAAATGACTCACACCAACCACCAAATGGTTTGCAGAATACCTTTGAGATTATGTGATGTGGCAGGTGTCACATAATGTCCTAAATGTGGGGCATTCTCTCCACGGATGCGAGTTTCAAAGCCAGTCTTGGAGCCACGCATGACGTTGCAATGAATCCAGAGCATAGACATCAAGTTGGTAAATGGAATGTCCTTTGCCTCAAACAATCAACAATCTCATCATGTAGAGAATTTACTATCCATGTGGACTAATCAATAGATGCAGATGTTCACCACACGTTTTGGTAGTTTCGCAGAAGTAACCTCACGAGAATCGCAAGAATCCTTTTGAGACTCTCAGAGGTAGACTATAATGTTCAGCGAAAAAGCACGTTCTCATGCTGCGAGATCCTTCCTCCAGTGTCTTTGCCAATCCATGCTGGTCTGTTACGAGGCAGACCACACGATCATTGATAATAAGTCAAGAGCCTTTGGTCTTTAGCTAAAGTTTTTGATAATTCGATCACGTTGGCACCAGAGTATGGCATGAATTTTCCAGACGAATCCACAACAATGCTTCAGCTGTTGTAACTCGATCCTGGACTGGTGCAACGTTTTAGTGCTGGTCTCGTTGTTAGCAGCTGTACCGGCATTGAACTGAAGAGGAACTATAAATCAGTCATGAGGCAACTTAGAGATATCTCACCTACGGGACCTGAATGGTGGTTTGCGAATTTCCACAGCCGTAACAATATTGTTACAGATTCCCGCCCGCCGGCATGCGAACGACCGCGTTTAACCAATAGCGGCCGCTTCGCCCACCGAACGGACAATCCAGTCGTGCGGCTTTCCGGATCAACCCGAAAACAGCCACGGTGTGTTTTCAACCACACCACAACCTTGTCTACTCTACCCCGCGCTACAGGGTCCGATCGCCAATCTTCGATTTACCTAATTAATCGCGCGGGTAGATTACCGAGAGATTGTACTCAACGGGCCCGCTTGGAAACGAGCCGCTTAAGCAGCTCGCCGTTTTGGGATAACGAGCGGGGTGTTATCGCGAGGCCCCCGTTGGACCCGATCACTTTATCGGCTATTTAACAACCAACTATATTCCCGAGTGCAATATGGCAGTTCAATTAGGGAAAAGGACGCAACGAATGGGTGACATTTAAACAAGCACATTTATTTCACAACCAAACATGCACGTATACGGTCAAAGATGCGGTTATGCAGTCATGCATGCAAACAATGCACGTATTCAGTCATGCAATGAATGGGGGTAGGGACAAGACTCGAGCAAGACAAAGAGCTACCACCGTCTATTTATTATGTGCAGTCACTTATCGACAGTTCTACTTATAGACATGGCGCCACAACGTTCATGCAAAAGAAACAAAGGAAAAACCCCAGGACAGACGAGGGGTAGACTGGACCCCTTGGGGTCTTTATAAACACGGAGCCGTGTAGACCGCAAAGGCTCCGAGAGACCGGGATGGCTAACTTCACCCTCGTGGTGACTTGCTAGGGCGACCCTCGACGTCCCCTCTCCAGTGACCCACGGTAAGGCACAGTACGGCAGGCCGCGCGCCTTGGCTCCGCTGCGCTCTCTCTCGTCCCCTACCGCGGCTCCACACACTGCCCACGACTCTGACACAACACTCTTTTCTCTCCTCCACACACCTCACAACCTCCTCGACCCTGACTTGAGTTCAGCGCACCCTTTTATTTCCACGGCGCCTCACCCCTCCCTTTCGCCTCCCCCTCTTCCAGCACGCGCGCGAAGCTTCCAGAAGCAGGGCGTTTTTCTCGCCGAATCGGGGCCTTTCTTTTATGTCTTCATAGCTTTCGTCTTTTCCGCATGTGTTTGTCGTTGGTGGCAATGTTTGTCCGTTCTCCCCCGATGAATGCCCGGCTTCTCGCAACCGTGTGCCGAGGTGGAAATGCGGTGGTGGTTAAGGTGGTTGTTGTAATGGTGGCGTGGCTGGCGTTTTGTGGTGGTCGTGAGGGTGGTGTGGTTGGAGGATCACAATTTCATGATGTTATAATAGTTTTGATAACTCCCTTCAATAGAGGTGTGAATGTTACTCCACCACATTGCGATCCGCCATCTTGGCAGTTTCAAAGCAAACAAATAAAACTACATGAGACGACCATCCATTGTGTTACATTGCTAAAAATGGTGAATTTTTATGTTGTATTTGGTTGTGGTAAAACTGTCCAGCTGGCCCAGCCAAGAAACTGGCAAACCACAGAGTATGGTACATTTGACAGTTGTATATACAGTTGCCTTGCATAGCTATTCAACCCCCCCTCCAAAGTATTGAACATTTTTGGAGGTCCACCTGAGCATATTTCATTGATACTTGATCAGATTGATGTCCACTCAGTTGCTTAAGCATTTAAAACTCTACCTACCTAAGTAACCCAAAATCATTTCAGAGCAAATTATATGTTTGAAAAGTGACAACTTAAGTGTAATAGTTTTCTATAAGCCTTATCAGTGGTGTAACTTAAATGGTGTTGGTTAACAGTAAAGGGGCTGAGGCGGTAACGATCCAAGGGTCTTGGGGTCAAACCCCCATTGTCTTCGTTGAATTAACCACCCGGCAGGTTTATCTCCAGCCTGTCATTTTTCCGAAGTCGGCTAAAAATGAGTACCAGCTTTCTGGTAACGGGGGCACTGCTAATCAGCAGCACAACCACATACCCAAGGAAAATGATGCAGCAAAGCAGCCCACAGGCTGTCATACAAATAAATTTTTAAAAACCCAACAAGGCCAAAACATGAAGGACCAAGGAGCTTTCAAAATAAGTCAGGACTTGAAGCGGTTTGTTAGAACACCATTCAGGAGAGGGTTATCAGAAGATTTCAAAGTCACTGATTATCCCTTGAGTACGGTGAGATCCACAGTTAGAAGTGGCAAAGACGCATTCATGCCACCCAAGACTATACCCAGATCGGATCGCCCATCTAAACTCAGCAGCTGGACAATGAGGAAAACTGGTTCGGATGTTACTGTAAATCCAGCAATTGACTGAAAGATCTGCAAGGCTCTATGTCCGAGGATGGGGGTCAGTTGTTATCAATCAACAATATCCCGTCCCTTCACAAAGCTGGCCTCTGACAGGGTGGCAAGAAAGAAGTCGTTACTGAAAAAGACATCAAAAGGCGTTGTATGGAGTTTGTTGAAAAAATCATCCTAATTCTGATATGCAGGGCATGTGGAGAAAAGCTTATGGTCAACAAGATAAAAAATTCAACTTTTTGTCTAAAGTCAAAAGGCATTGTGCTTTTGGCACAAGCCTCAACACTGCAACATCACCCAGTCACATCATCCCCACTGTCAAACATGGTCGCAGCATCAAGTTACGGGGCTTTTTTCATCAGCAGGACTGGCAAGCTTGTTATGATAGAGGACAATGGATGGTGCAAAGTTACAGGAGAATTCTCGATGAAAACACTGCTGAGCAGCCATGAATCTGAAACTGGGTTGGAGAAGATTCCACATTCAGCAGGACAATGATCGAAGCACCAAAGATAAAGCCACACTTGGAGTGCCTGAATAAGAAGAAAAATTAAAATGTTCTTGAGTGGCCCAGTCAAAAGTTCCTCACTTGAAAACCAATTTGAAACATTTTTGTAGGCATGAGATTGCAGTCATCGACGATCCCATAAAACTGCAGAACTCGATGAAATTTTCACGTGAAAGAACATGGGTAAAATATTCACCATCTCACTGTGTAAAGGCTGGTAGAGATCTACCCACAAAGACTTGGTAGCCAGTCATTGCTGCGAAGATGCGTGAACGCTTAGGGGCTTGAAGTCACCATGTACGGACCTTAGGGGCTGAATACTTTTTACAACACCAGCTGAGTTTTGATTTGTACATGTCTTTTGCAGGTATTCCTGACATGTGACTTCAACTATAAAACGCGTTTCATTTGACCTCTTCAGTTATGAATAAAAAAAAGTTAATTTGGAAAAATTATTTCGACATAATCGTAATTCATCAAAGGTGGCACGATTGATTGGGGTGAGATATTTTTGCAGGCCACTGCAATATATATATATATATTAATTATAATATATATATATATATATATATATATATACATACATAGACATATTAGCGGGGTGGCTTTCCCAGATTGTTTAAGCAGACAAACCTCGTGCGTTCTCCCATGTTCTCGAGTTGCTCACCTGCATTTGATTTTTTCATTCTTGTCCATTTTTCATTTACGGACGCTTTCCGGACAATTCTGTGATTTTTTTTTCCTGGTGTATCGGCCTTTCAAAGTCCATGGCCAAACAAAATTACCATTCTCCCCATGGTCTTGGGTCGCCTTCCAGCTGCAATTTTTAATTATTTTATATTTTTCATTTATGTATGTTGTCGACGATTCTGCTGATTTTTTTTCCGTTGTACTGACTTCAATGTCCATCCATCCATTGGGACCTACTCTGCTACAGAGTGTTTGGTGCATGCCGAAGAAGTCTCCTTTGCTTATTGGGTACAATTCTGGACGGCCACCACTCTGACGCAGATTCCATTGGCATGCCAAAAATCTCAGGCTTTTCTAAGTTTACCCGGAAAGGGTACGATCTCTTAATATCAGTCAGTTGAGTTCAGTGTGTCGTCAGGCAGTGCTTAGAAAGCATTATGTATGTAGTTATATATATATATATATATATATATATATATATATATATATATATATATATATTATATTTCTATTATATACACAGTAATCCCGCCGGTTCTCGCGGCGGTACAGTTCCAAAACCTCCACGCAGCTAAGTGAAAATCGCGAACTGACAATGGACGTCCCCAAAAATCGACTCGTCTGTATGGTCGGTTGGAGTGTGGTTTGGGCGGATACGACATGGTCTGGCGGTTTGATGATGTTGGTCCGGAGATCGACTAGTCTGTTGGTCGGTTTGGCATGATTGGGTTGGAGTGCCGGAGATCGACTATCGTCGGTCGGTTTTGAGGTGCTGGATGAGCAGTGCTTCAACGCGGCAAACCTTTTTCCTTCCGAAGCAGTATATCGAGCACCCTTTACCTTAACCTTCTCCGTGGACAGATCCCAGGGACCTTCCTCTGGCGCTTGGTTCCTTGCCAGAAGCCCTTAGAAGGTACAGGCGTTTGGCGGCATCGTGGGGCTTGAGAAAAAAACGTAGAAAAATTCGAAGTTTCAGCAAGCGAAAACTTTGTCTGTCATCTGTGTGACTGGTCGAGCACCACGCGTTATAATTTATTGCTTAAATAATTTATATTTTGTTAATTACCGCTTGTACCGGGGAGAATCCGCAGAAAAAATATATTACGTTCCAAGGGGAAAAACCCGCCGTGAACCGGGGCGCGAGTATGGTGAACCGCGAAGAGCGGGTGTGACTGTTATTTATATATATATATAATATATAATCATACATATGATACTCTCAGACCCTGCAATACGTGCGGGATACATCCTGAAAAATGCTGCGAATGTCGCGCGCATTGTTTTTTTGTGTTCGTTGTTTATGATTAACATGAATCTAGGGCCATAGAAGGAGCGATTACACAAAACAAATCAGGCACAAGCATAAAACAAATGGACAGCCAAGAGAAATAAGGCTAGTGGCCAAATTAAAAAAGGAGCCTAAAAATGTGAGAAACCCCTACCCACGGTTCGTTGTCTATTAGAACAAGTCACAAACCTATTTTTTTCTTGAAGAGGGAGTTTGGAGAGTTAGTAAAATCATGTTGTGAACCTGAGGATCATTGCACAACATTTTGAAAATCACGTTTTCCATATATACCACTGCAGGACTGCAAAAATGGATTTAATCGCCACAGATTTTGGCTCAATTTCAGATATTTGTTAATACTTGCGTGCTACAAACACAAATTTGGTTACCCAAAAATGTGCGGAATGATGACCATATATATCTGTAAAAACCATTTGTTGATGTAACAAAAGCTTTTGTGTGACCTACAGGTGACAAAATAGTGGAATTTTACTTCAACAAATCAGCTTCGGTTTACCAATAAATATCAACAAAAATATTAAATTACTTCAAAGAAATATTGGACTGCATCATACTTGCTTACATCAACATAATCAAGTTTATTTTACCCTTTGAAAAATAATATCTCATGCATTAAATAATTGTCACTGTTGAAATGATTAAAGTTATAACTGAAATCAATGTCGCCCCACTAATGCTGACCGATAGAAATTCGAAGTCAGATATTGCCAACATGAAAGAATTGACTTAAGATTCTGACACAATTGTGAAAGTGACTTTTATAGACCTCATGTCTGATTATAAGCTATTTCACATATGACGATAATGAATTCATAACATGCACTAACCTTATGTACATCCATTACATTTGAAGTAATACATGTAAGACATTTAAAAGTTCAGTCACGCTCTTCATCAGTGCTGTTCGTCAAAGACAACAAATCATCAACAGTTGCGACAATCGTCTGCACTACACGAGCCAGGAAATTTCAGGCAGGTCAGTCCCCTGCACAGCATACAATGACAGTCTGCTCTGCCTACAGTCATCGTCGGTGCAGCGTAGGTTTTGAAGAACTTTCGGGTATGTAAATATCCTCCGAGCAGTTTGATCAACAGCAACAGACGTGAGGAAACGTCTCACCTCATCATTAGGACACACAGTGTCCAATATGAAATGTCAATGAGAAGATGCTTGCTTCCCAATTCATGATGCACCTGCAAGGCTTAAACCAAAGCGTTATTGTGGAGTACCCACTCGACGGCTCTGTGATATTATATTGTGAACAAAATGGCGATCTCCTCAGGTTGTTCTCCATTAACACCTTCATCACTACAGCTGGTTACATTCGTGTGTGACTTTCTCACTGGTGCACCACTGAATAAAGTCGTAGGTGTATTAGGAACCAAATTCTGCACATTGCTGAAAATATCTGTTTCTCCTCGACAGGTGCATACATATTGTTACGGTGTGGGAAATTCCAGAGCACCATATAGGTCCTTAGATCAGTTCGTATCGATAAGTCTTGTTCAGATAGATTCCCCACCGATGTCTAAGGGAATTATCGTGTAACGGGCTGTGAATCTTTGAGTTAGCCGTTTTCTTTTACTATCGTTATTTTGAACAACGCTTCACAACAACCACCCTAACCACCACCGCC
>CM068966.1:5091736-5112262 GCA_035128595.1 Eptatretus atami | reverse complement strand
TTTGCCCCTTTCTGTCTGTCTATGTACATGATATCCCAAGAAGTTGTGGATGGATCCGGATGAAATTTTGTGGACAGGTTGGGTGTGTGACGAGGACGAACGGATTCGATTTTGGTGAAGATTTGAATCTGGATATGGACATGAGAATTATTTAATTTTCCAAAGTGATTCTTCACCATTGAGAGATGGGGCCAAAAACTATATCGTGTTACGAATCTGGCAGCCATGTGCACACAACAGCCAGGTCCTATAGATCAGTTATATCGGTAAGTACGTGTTTCTAGTTAGGGTCCCGTCCCGAGTCCAATGGGAGTTAAATGTTCGTGCGCTGCGGAGTTATTTTGATAGTCAGGGTTTTCTTTTACATCACTTATAACAACTCCCACCTTCGCTTTCACAATAACAACACTCTGCTCACAGCATTCTTCGCTCGCCAGTGAGCGCGTGCGTGGGTGGAGCTTAGCATGAGCATGGCGTCCCTCTTTGGCCAATCGGCAAGGAGCGGGCGTCTCACACGCCCCATGTCCCACTCAGCACCATCGCCATTATGCACCTGGCAGGAGGTGAGGAGGTAGGCGGAGCTACAAACTCCTCCGATCGGGACTCCACCCAGAAGGGTGGGAGTTGCTCCGCCTACCGTGGGCCCGTCCAATGGAAGACGGCCAGGGAATCGCGAGTTGGGTCCGACCAATCAGGAGGCGAATGGCCAGGAGAAGAGGCTCCTCCCTCCTGAAGAGGAGAGTGTGGTTGTCGGGATGAGCGTAGAGAGTTTGCGTCCTGGGTGTCAAAAAGCAGGCGGAATGCCTGGGTTTGCGGCGGAATGCATCCCGCGCTTCGGAGGTGTCTCGTCTGGCGCATTACAGCGAGCGGTTGATTTTCATCAAGGGAGATGACCTCGTCTCACCTCCTTTGGATTCGGCTGCCCTGGTCCGTCCTTTGGCGAGAGGAGCCAAAGTAAGGGGTGGACGACCAGCCGCGCGCTCGTGGCCAGGTAGCCAGCCGTCCTGACGCCCAGCCAAACTATCCTCCTCTGCTGGAGAGCCGAATAAAGACCCGGCGGGTCCATTTTCTTTTTTGGGTGTGCGTGTCTGTGTGCGGGCCTGTCTTGTCCAAGTCGATAAGTGTTTTTGTTGTACATTATTCACATTGCTTAGTCGTGATAACTCTGCCCTTACGTGCTCCCCTCATTCCCCTGATTATTGTTAATAAATTCCCCTCTTGCTGAATGTCCCAGCTCGTCCTTGTCCTTTCTGCCATTGGTTTGCCGCGCTGCAAACGGGAATTAGGAAGGGCGTTGCCGTAGTTGTACATTTGGACCGACGGGCCTCAGTAACCATCCGCTCGGGTTACGCACGGATCGAGCACGGTAACGGCTCGTTCCGCTCGAGGCCTGCCGAGGGTGTGAGTTCCCCGGGAGCTTTGACGCGTGGATACTTAGGTATATTGAAGTTGGCAATTAACCCTACTCCACGCGGTCGAATTATTGGCGATTAAGGGACCCGTACTTTCGGATTTGTCTGAAAGGTACAACCTACATTCCGGGTGTTCGGTGTAGCCGACTCTACTGCTCCATCTGGCGGTCGTGCTCGCCACCGAGATCCGGCCCCACGGAACTCGTACGGAACAAACCGCCGAGGCGAGCCTGTCCGTGCGCGATTCCGAGCGGCGTAATCGCCGAGAAACTGTCGGTCCAAATGTCCCCCTATTACGGCAAACCAACGGCTTTCTAACTCCCAACACACTAAATGTTCAGTCAATGAGGAATGGACGCAACGAGCAGGTTTACATTCACACAAGGACATTTATTATAATGAAACACGTATGCAATTAAATAAGGCAAAACACGTATGCAAATATACAAGCAACAAAAGAACTACAACCGTCTACCTATTATGTACAGTCATTTACACTTAACAGCAGTTCATACTTGTTGACGGGCCCACGGACACACGTACACACACACACACACACACACACACACACACACACACACACACACACGAAACGGTGGCTGAGGCCTTTAATCACGAGCTCCAGCTCGGAGGACAGGTGAGCTGAAACTCAGAGCTTGACTCGAACCTTCCACCTCGTGTGGTCTTCAACTTGTCTGGACCTGGGCTCCAGCGAGAGCGCGCTGGATCCAATCGCCGCGATCCTTCCCGAGCTCCCGCGAATTCTCCCGCGCTTCTCAACACGTGCCGGTGAGACGAGGCGCCGATCCTTCCTGTCGATCGTCGCTTCCCCGAGGATCCAACTCCAAGAAGAGGCCGATGCGTCGCACCAAGCCGGGAAACAAATGGAGAACGAAAAGCTCCACGAACCAAGAAGAAGAGGAAGAAGCCTCCACTCGCAGCTCGAGCCGAACAACTGGCTCAAGTTCCTTCCAAAACAAAGCAGCAGCCGAAGCTCACTGAGCCAGCCGAAGCAAAAAGCTTCCGAAGGCCTCAAGCCAAGCAAGCCAAGCAGGACCCGATGGCCTGCTGAATGACTGCTCTCTCCGAAGCAAAAAGCTGACTCCTCCCACGTGACTCAGCACACGAACTCTGCACACGGGACTCAGAACGGGACTCTTCACGAACTCTGCCACGGGACTCCCACGAACTCTTTACACGGGATTTCACGAACTCAGCCCTACCACGGGACTCCACCACGAACAAGAAAAAGTCTCCTCTTTATCCTTTGCACCCACTCCCCCGCACCCGGCGTGACTCATGCCCTCGTGATCCACCCCCCCCCCCCCCCGCTCAACCACGGGTGGGAGGGAGTTGTTGACGACACCGCAGGGTTCTTCTTCCTCTTCGCAGAAAGGGGGAGGGACGTCTCCATTGTTCGCTCCCTAACTATTAAATCGATCCGCAGCGCATCTAATCGATCTCTGAACATTTAAACAATGGAAGGTGAGCTATCTAGGGAACATGCACTTATCGACATAGCTGACTAAGGGAACCTGTATATTGTGTGCAATTGAATTCCAAATTCGTAACAATACATTGGGCCTGATATGTTCTCGTGGATCGGCATTGCGTGGTGCAGAATGCTCTCCATCTCGTGCCCTTCTAGTTTGTTCAGTATGATTTAAGAGATTACTTATTTGGGGAAAGTTAACATTGACTTATGCATAATTATCCTCGCCAAAGGATTCGGAGAGGGTGTTGCATTTGGATCCATTTGTTTGTTACTTGCAAAATCGAAGATTTTTCAAGTATATTTTTCAGTCGATTTTGTTTGTCTGTCTGTCTTTATCGCCGACAGGTCACAATTTTTAAACGATCTTTACGAAACTTCACCACATTGGAGTTTGTCATAAGCAAGAAGCCTCTTGAAGTCAAAAGGTCAACATAGGCCAAAGGTTGACAAATTTGTCTAATTTTGAAAATCCTCAATTTTCATCCAATTGACTTCAAATTTGAACAGGATTTATATTTCAAATACCGAACCTGTCCACAAAATTTCATTCGAATCCATTCGCAACTTTTTAAGATATCCTGTACATAAACAGACAGAGAGAAAGGGGTGAAAACATAACCTCCTTCACCTTTGGTGGTGGAGTTAATAACAGTTTCTCCATTTGTGAAGCATTATTCTAAAGAGTTTCTGCTGTCAGAGAATAAATGGTACTGTTGAAAAGGTGCTAATTGATTTACTTTGAAAAAATATTTGTTCCTTTAAACGCAAACTTGCCTGTTTTGAAAGCCCGTTTTTCTGGGATTGATGAAGAAGAAGCGAGACCTCGAGCTTTAATGTCGTAGTTCCAGCGCAACATTTATTATTGTATCACAGCAGGAACCATTTTCCAGGACACAGGAAGAGTAAACAAACAACAATAACCACAACTACGACAACAAGTGATTTCAAGATTCTTTTTCTTGTGTTTTACTTAACTCTGTCCCCATTGACACTCAGACAGACATGTAATGTTTGAAGTACAACATCCTATCTTGTGGTAAAACCCATCGGCGAAGTGATGGCAGGTGTGCCTCTTGTCAGTTATTTATTTGTTTATTTATTGCAGGAACCCTTTCAATGGCGAATTCTGGGCCAAACACTAATGGCTCTCAGTTCTTCATCTGTCTGAAAAAAACTAGTTGGTAAGTTGCAGCTTTTGTTGCATTATGGGTTTTCATTTGGAGCAAACGTGATGGGATTCATCATTTGGTGTTTTGGTGTCTTCTGAATGAAGCACCTTGTTGACTGGTCTTGCAAACTTTTTACCGATTGTCTGAGGCAGTACTGTATATGTTGGAGTGCGATGTTAACACTTGCTTGTATATGATTCAATACACAATGAATTGCTCGTTAACGGATGAGCTTGTGGTCCAGACTGATGATGCCTGCGATTCGGATGTGGACCGCGGTCTGCCTTTTGAGGACCCTTGCCACTCTAATTATACATTTATCTCAGATGCAACAATGACTATGAATAAGCCTTTCTTACCTGAAAATTCTGCTTTGGGTGAGCAGAGAGGCTCCTTGTTATCCAATACACACCGTGCACTCTGTAAACAATTGTGGCAGGAATTGCAGAAACAAACTCGCCATTTAAAACTTAGCCTTTAAAGATCCTGTCATGGCGGGGTGAAAAAAGGGACCAATGGAGTGCAAGAAGAGAACGAGCTGAGCTGATCTTGAGGACGGATTCGGATGAAACTTGGTGGACAGGTTGGGTGTGTCACAAGGACGAACTGATTCAATTTTGGTGAAGGTCTAAAATCCAGATCTGGATACGAGAATTATTTAATTCTTGAAGTGATTCTTCACCATTGAGAGATTGGGCCAAAAACGATATTTAGCATATTTCAAACATGTATTGGGCCCGATATGTTCTCGTGGATCAGGCATTACGTGGTGGAGGCAAGCGCTCTCCCGAGTGCCCTTCTAGTTTTTATACGTATCGATGTCGGTGAGTGGTGCACATAGAAAGCAGATTGCACAAAAAGTTTAAACAAAGCAATGTCCTCTAAAAATAAAACTGCACATTTTCAGTGGATGAGACACCTTCCGAGGCACCGCGGGGCCAACACAGGTGGAAACGTACATCCAATCGATGTTTTAGGTTGAAAGTTCAGGTACTTTTACCAAAACGAGCAACCAAGTTGCTTGAAGAGCCCTTGTCACATGGCTTATGCACTCCAACAAAACGGTTGATGAGCGGCAGGAATTGGCCAGTGATCGCTGATCGGTCGTATAAACACCATGCTCCGTCCGGAATGTCAAGCGATGTCCGAATTGGACAAATATACACTTTATTTTTTTATTTTTTATTTTTGTTTAGCAGTCGGACTGCTTAGATCGAATGTTTAAATTTATGAATTTAGCTCTGTTTCAGAGATTCTTGAGGTTATAATATCGCCTAAAATGAAATAAATCTACAAATGCTGGCATCTGCTTTTACAAGTATTCGCAATGTATCCAGCAATTCGTCGTTATGATATGGTGAGAGAAGTGGGGGAACTATCGTTAAGAAAATCATTGCAGTCTGTTCCAGCATTGTTGAGCAGGCCAAAAAAAGGGTGAATTAAAGCCCACATTGAGGGAGAACGAGGTTCTGAGATGCGCATGGATAAAGCGTCATTAAATTGGACGTTAATTTCTTCAAAAGGGTGTTTAATTAACCTAAACACCCATTTTTAATCGTGTACTTTTTTGTTGAAGTTCTCTGTGTGCATGCAATGTTTGGTGCTTCAGTTTCATGGTTTTTTCGAGTTATGGAGATGACGGGACGGCGCCACTCACATTTGTTAGTGTTCGATGATGTGAAGATCCGATTAGATTATGGTGTACAAAGTCAAGATCAGAGGTTCCCGTTGGTAAAAATTGTTACCCTTGGTTAACTTGTGACTCAGTGATGGGATTTGACCCAAACTTGGTATGCTCCTTACATAATACATATATATTGTTACGGCTCTGGAAATTCGCAAACACCATAAAGCGTCCCTAGGTGAGATATATTTCTTAAGTTACTGTGTAGTTAGCCACAACCCATGTATAGAGGGAAATTAATGTGATTCATTCGGGCTGCGATCCTTGAGTTAGGCGTTTTTCTGTTCTACCTTTGTTTTGATACAAACACAACAAACAACAGCAGCCGCAGCCACAACCTACCTTCACCACTCGCTACCGCAAAACCTCACATCACGCCATTTCCAAACAGCGGCCAGCCATCGGACACCGCCGAAACCCCACCACCTTCTCCTACGGCCATTCCCGCACCACCTGTGGACGCCGCCGGTGGCTGTCTTCAGCGATACACGCGAGACGCGAGTGCAGATTGGCGGGTTTTCTGAGGAGAATTCGGATCAGGATTGATACACGCCCACATCTGATCCACCCAATCAGGAAGCGCGGCGGCGGGCGGCTTGGCCCGCCTCAGACGCGCTGACGAAATCGGCATATGCAAATTTGGGATCAGGAATGATACACGCCCCCTTTTTCTCCGTCCAATCGCGCGAGCGTGGCTCCGCCCCTGAGGTCGTTTGGATCCGGAATTTGCATATGGTGGTTTCCTGAACCGATAAAAAGGCGACGCGAGTGAGTCGAGTGAGCAGTGCGGTCGGTGGGGCGGGTCGGGAGACGTGAGCTCAGAGCGAGTGGGGCAGACGGCTGCGGAGGCGAACGCTGCGGAGGGCATCGGCTGAGGAGGACCTGGAGGGCGGTCCGGGACGCGAGGTCGCGTTGAGTCGCGCGTCGCGGGACTCGAGCAAGCCAGCATCTCCTCCCAGAGCATCAATTCCCCTTTCCCGCGCTGAGAGGTGCGACAAGGGGCCGTTCCCACTTTACTCCAAGCAGGTGCCAAGCGAACTGGGCACCGCCGTGCAGCGACATTATGCGGCTCGACGAGGGCGCGGTAGGACCCTTCGTCTCGTGGACCTGGCCGCTCATCCAGTCCACGCGCTTAGGGCCCACGGGCCAGTCTGCACTCCCTTGCCTGTGAGGGGGTCTTTTCTTTGCTTCGGTGTGAATGCGTGTTGTGGCGCCTGTCTTGTAAGGTGTAACTGTATAAGTGTCCGTGTGTCGTGTAGTCGGTTTTAACTCCTTTATATGTGCATTTCTTTTGTTCTATGTTGATATATGTGCAATTGCTTATTGTGACTGTAATACATGCTGTTTGCTTTACGTGTGCTATATGTGTGCTCCGCGTGCCGCGGAATAAATGTGATTGTGTGAACTGTTTTCCCATTTCGCTTCGTCTTTTCTTAATTGACCCTCCATCCTGCTTCACGTAAAGGGTTCGTAGTGGTGCAAAACGGCCGGTAAATAATCTGACGTCGAGGTCGACGATACAACCGCTCGGTTATCCCGATAGTACGGACGGCCGCCCAAGCGGCTCGTGTCGGAGTCGACCTGCGGCGAGTACGATGCCCGGTTTACATCCGCGCGGGTACTTAGTAGGTCGAGTTTGGCGAACAAACCTATCCTACGCGGGTGGACGATTGGCACGATGTGGTGAGGTCGAAGCCCACCCGTGACTGGATCCCGGCGTTCGCGGGGGGTCACACTGAATATGTCCGTCCGGGTGGGCGAGGCGGTCGCGTGTTAGTCGCGTGGCCGATCGCACGCAGACCGGGCGAATCGCAACAATATTTACAATGCAAAGATACTGATTATTTTCGGCATCAAGAAGCATGTCAGGTAAAAATGTGATACTTGAAATGGCTGAAGGAATTTCAATCAAACTTGGCACAACTATGTATAAAGATGTAATAATGTGGGGGAAGCATGTCGGTTGATGTCGCGACCCTCAAAAAGTACCGTTATCGTTTATATTGGCAAGCGTTGTCTCGGAAAGTATTGTATCCAGAAAGAGCATCTTGGTGTTTCCTTTTGCAGGAGTCGTAACTGGTTCGCATCATCTCTTTGAAAAACGCGTATTCTCAATCTTAAACCTTAAAAAAAAAAAGGTAAAGTCATCTGCCTTTATATTTGTGGGGGAAAAAATAAACTAAACAATAGCCAATTTGAAAGTCTTATTTAATAGGGTTTGTATTCGTGGATTTTCTTGGTGATATGAGTGTTCGTTGCTGGCCGAAAATACCAAACATCAGCATTTATTCTTTGGATGTACGTATATATAGGTGTTTATTTTAAACCATCATTTACTTGATTCATCAAGCATGGGTATGCTGAACTCTTTTATATTGAATCCTTTGTCAATATTATTGGGAAGTACTCAAACTGTACACACTTGATACCACCTCGTGTTCTGGCAGCCATTTTGAAAATGTTCAATTGGAAATAATCTTTATTTCTTGTATCTGTTGAAAACATATTTTAAAATATTTCTATTCTAACCCTGAAGTTGATGTTTTGTCCAGTAACACCTGTGTTGCTAAGAACCCCACTATGTTTTGGACAGAAAATGTACGTAAAATAGGAATAATTAGAAGGGCACTCGGTAGAGCACATACCTCCGCCACGTAATGCCTGTCCATAAGACATATCACGCACAATACATTTTTGAGATATCGTGCTATATCGTTTTTGTCCGAATCTCTCGATGGTGAAGAATCACTTGAAAATTCTAGTCGTCGGATCCGGATCTTCACTATAATATTTCAGTTCGTCCTTGTCACACACCCAACCTGTCCACCAATTTCATCCGGATCCGTCCACAACTTTTGGAGATATCCTGTCCAAACGAAGCGACAGACGTGTGAAAACATAACCTCCTTCACCTTCAGTGGTGGAGGTGGTGATAAAACGGGAACAACAACGTCACTGGTGGGGAACTGAATGTAGACGAACTGCATGTTTGTACCGTATCATACTTCAACACCCAATGACATCACGAGAGAGCAAAATTGGTTTCCCAGTACTTTGTTCCAAACAAGAATGGTAGTAGTCATGTGGGTGGTGGTGGGTGGTAACATTGTTGAACGTTGTTCACTAATATTAATTTGCTCTTTCTCCATGGTTATTTTGCTTCTTTTTTTTGTTTTTTCATGTAGATGTGATTAGCGTCTATTTATATCGATGTTTTTTTTTTCTTTTCGAAGTTGTATGTGGTTTTTCATTGTTATCAACGTTAATGGCATTGTTGTTTGTTGAAAAGTTTGAGATTGTGTTTGAGCTTTGCGTTTTTCCACTGACCAGTCTCCTGTCCCTCGATTTTTGTTTCAGGTTGGATAAAAAGCACGTTGTCTTTGGAAAGGTTGTTGAAGGCTTGGATGTCGTCAGCAAAATGAACCTATGGGTCACCAGCGGCAAGACCAAAAGTAAAATTGTTATTACCAACTGTGGCAGCCTGTGAGGTTATCTCTGTGATTGCTTCGTTGGATGTTATTGCACACATTAACCCCTTGGCTGTGTGGCTGACACTCCCATTCTGCATTTGAATCGAGTTGAATTTTCTCATGTATTATATCCATTGTACTTGCTTCTCTTACACATTCCCTTTTGTACCCCCACAATCTCAGTGTAACGTTGATTGGACATTTTTCACTTCGTGTTCTTCCTCCAACCCTGTCTTTGGGGTCATTTTAGTTCAAACTTTTCTTCCATTATTATCTGCATATTTTCAACTGCCTCGTAACCTTTGATTTTGCTTTGGTGGCTTCATTTGTCACCGAATACATTGCGCAACTGATTTTGTTTGGATCTTTATTTCTTTGTGTGTGAAATATGCTTCTCCTGAGGTGACGGATGGAACAGTTTCACAAAGTTAATTTTTTTTCACAATGTTCATTTGAGAATTGCTGTATTCCAGGTCGACAGCTGTATAGGACAGGTGATTTAAAGGTATCGTCGCCTCAAACGGTCCTTTTCAACACAGAATGAGCTGGAGTGCAGCTCCCTCCGAGTGGCTGAAACGGTATTGATATTGCAGTACTATGTCGAATTATTTATTATGATTCCCAAGGTTCATTCTGAACAAGCCGAACCTCGCAGGTGGAATGCACAGGAGGCAAAAATGTGGAAAACGCTGCTTCTTGGTAGAGCAAACACCTCCACCTGACTCAACGGTTTCCACGTTGTATTCCACTTATAGGCCAGATCTGCATCCGTTCCTTCACCAAAATCTAATCGGTTTGTTCTTGTCACCTACCCAACTCATCCAGCTAGTTTTATCACAAAGCGTTCACAACGTTTTGAAATATTGTGCTGTGCAGCACACATCATTTTTGACCCCATCTCAATTGTGAAGAACGAGCTGAAGTACCCGGCATTGCCTGGGGAAATTCCATGAAATGTGTATTTAAATATCTCCTGCACAACGATCGCAAAACGCAACTCGATCACTCGTGAAAAACAACAACCCAGGCAGTGTATCACTCGAGGCCTGAACACCGAGGTGGTGTTATAAACCTTTGTTAAGCAATTTTTAATAACAGGTGCATATGTAACCACTATTTGTTCACGAGTCAGTAAGTGACCACTATATTCGTTATGGGTATGTATCTGTCTATCTCTGTCTCTGTCTGTCTGTCCCGAGCATAGCTCCGTGGGTTTTGATCCGATCCTGATAAAATTTGGGTGGGAGGTTTATATCATGATCTGGTTGTTTTCCTGAGAATGGGCGTGGTGCGCCCATTATGGGCGGAGCCACGCCCCAAAAGCATGCGTTTTTAGGGGTTAGCCGATTTCAAGTTATATCTTCTCCGAGGGTGTTTGTCGAATCTGGCAGGGGTTTTCGGTATTTGGTTAGCCCAATGGCACCTGCATAGCCCCACGGAGCTCGATTTTTCATTTTCGTCACAAGGTCACGAACTTAGAAAATTGCGAATTTTGACATAATCGTACGACCGCCCAAACTTTGAGAGCTTGGATGACAATATTTTTTTATGCATAATCTTGAGGTCATTCCCCACCTTAATTCTTGAAACCATTTTGCTCTATCTCGAACACCTTGCCCGTGGCGCCCCCTTCAACTTTGTTTTTATGCTGATTTCATCAAAGTATGGATAATCCGAGGAGTGCGAAATGCGATAGAGCCTATATGACGTTATATTGTTCCTGTAATGTTCCAGAGGAAGTTTTGCACCAAAGGTCATAATCCTTGACCTTTGACCTTTAAAGTTCACAAAGGTCAAATTTTCAAAGTTGTGGGAATCGAACCGGGTTTTCGACCTTCGACGAACTAACTCCAATAAGCTATAGCACGTATCCTGTTTCCTTATTTTTATGTCCACAACATTGTTTTGTGACCTTTAAAGGTTATGCAAAGGTCAAATTTTGAAAGGTGTTGAACGAAACCGGGTTTTCGACATTTTGCAGCTAATAACCTGTCACTCGTACCACATCATGTTGATCATTTTTATAACTTGGTCAAAAATTATCACATTGTCTCATCCTTGACTTCTGAAACTCTACGTCGTCAAATACCGCTCGTGAACCATTGTCGTCTTCAGACTTGTAATAATTAAATTTGTGTTGACAAATCAATATAACTTCAAAGTACGATCTTCACAATATATTACTCGATTGCTCCCGGGGGGGGGGGAACGGAGGCAGTGGATTTGCACAAGACCCGATTGAAGCCTGAAGGCTAATTATCTGGTTTTATCTGGTGTCAATTTTTATTATTATTATTTTTTTAAAAATTCCAAACAGCCCTTGATCTTCCTCCCTAGATGAAAGAACAGGCCATGCAAAGTTTGGTTACACTGGTTCTTGCAGGGTCTGAATGCATCAACAAACTTTCTTCTTTAGGAGTTCACTAAAAAATTTTAAAATCCTAATGATGTCCTTTTTCATCCACGTGCCTCAAGGTCTCTGTGCCGGCCCATGTGGGTTTGTTGTCCTCTCGTTCTGCTTCAACAGCATTAAAATGTCATTTCGTTGACTGATCAGCTTCTTCAGAAGATCTGAATTGTCCTCCATCTCTGGGGATCCCATAATTGGCACACACGTCGGACCCTAACTGCGGGAGGATGCAGCACTAGACTCTCTTCCTCAGACCACACGATGGCCATCTCCATTAGATTTGGAAAGGAAATCTCTGTAGACTCTCATAGTTTTGTTTTACCTTCACAACAAACTGCTGGGTCACAGCAGCGAACTGCTCCTGAAGTGCGAGTTCTGACTCGGGTAACCAACAGGCATCCTTTTGCCCGGTTTCTTGCAGGTCATTGGCATAAGCAAGAATCGTCTCGTGTCTTTTGTACGCGTTCATAAAAATCTTGTAGATGACCACCAACAGGCATTTTGTCTCAAACACTGTGAAGCACCTGGATAACTGTCTTGATATTTGACCTCACGTTCTGGCAGAAGTTTGACAGTTTGTCTGGCTTGCTCGCCGAGGTAGTTAAAGACCGCATCTGCTTTGGGCACCTGCCAGGTACAAAAGGCTATTCTTCAACTGTCATGCCACCTTTGTCGGTTCCAGTAAAGACTGGCATTATCATTGGAGTCAGCTTATTGGACACAGCTACAACAACACCTTGGGCATGGTAACCATCAGAGCGATCAGACCAATAGTCGGTTTAATCACCCACCATGTCGCACCGCAATCCGGTCTTCGAACCTCAGAGAGTGCTGCAATACCGTTCTCCAAATGCTTGAGCTCAGATGATAATAGACAGGTGATCATCCTCTCAAGGATAGGACATTTCAGGCACCCACCCGAAGGGATCACCTCAGATTCACCCAAGGAGACCGCCGTCTGGTGGACGACACCTCAGCACAACCCTGACACACATGACCGTAATCTGACCTGGGAAGGTTACCCCATGGTTTCCCTCCTATCATCAAAGAGTGGCTTTGCCCCAATCCCATCATCCGGTGAGCTGCCCTGTGAAGAGCAGTTGCACAGGAGTTACTCACAGGGAGTGGGTTTTCACTTTTCTTTGCGTTTTTCTTGTTTTATGGTGGCTGGAGTGCAAATCCTGCCACCAACCTCATAATAAGAAGTAACCCAACTGCAGGAGGATGTCCGCAGACAGTTAGGCACTAGATATTGATGGCTGATGGCTTACAAGGAGCTCCTCTGCCCTTTGACAGGTTTTGTTTTTAATCCTGCTGGGTGTCCATATCATACACCCTCCTCACCAAAAAACCTGTGGGGGAGACGGTTTAGTCGCCGATAACCCGACCATGGAACAGGTTAGTACAGGTTTACATGATACCTGTAGCAAGTCACAGATCTAATCTGACCTGGCCTGACCGAGGCCAGGGTAGCGATGTTAAATTGCAGAAGTCACGCCGATCACCTGACCAGAAGTGTGTCAAAATGGCCAACTGAGTCAATTTTGGGGAAAATTGCGTGAATTCCTTCAAAAATCTTCTCCAGCCGCACCAGTTAGAATGTGATCAAATTTGGGTGACAACATTAGGCCATGGTAGGGATGTTAAATTGCAGAGGTATTACCGATCACATGACCGGAAGTGTGTCAAAATGGCCACCTTTGTCAACTTTTGGGGAAATCGCATTAATTCCTTTTTAAATCTTTTTCAGACCCAGCAGTCAGAATGCTACCAAATTTGGGTTACAACATTAGACCAGGGCCCAGATAAACTACAGGTACAGTGGTCCTATTTTTATTGTTCTTCATCCGTTTTTCCAATTTTTTGCTCTATTATTTGCTTAATTTTTTTTCTTTTTTTTCTCAGCAATCGTTTGGCCGATTGACATGAAACTTTCAGCGTCGTAGCGAGAATGTTTTAATGATAATTGTGACACCATAGGTCGCGTGGTGGGGCAGCAATCTGATTAAAGGAAAAACTTTTGACATCTCCGAACACGCTGAAAGAATTTTTTTTTTTTTTTAACTCGTCACATGTCATCTACTCCCAATGGGGAATAAAGTTTGATAATGATGATGTCATCGGTAAAGTGTTGCATTGAAATCCTTATCTGAAAGATATGGAATTCATTTATCTTAGCTGTGACCCAGTTGTATTGAAATAGTAAACTTATGACATCATCAGTCATGTGGTTTTGCAGACATATTTTATGAAAATTAAACCCATAAAATTTAATCTTCTCCAGAACCGCTTTTGAGATCGAAGTGAAACTCCACACAAATGATCGACTAGCCATGGTGAATAAAGTTTGAGAACTTTGATATCGGTCACATGGACTGGCAGCCATGTTGGATTAAACCAAAAACCTTTAAAAACAAATCTCTCAAACCGCCAAACCGATCGACGCAAAACTTTATGTCTGTCATCGACTCGACGTGGTGATTAACTGTGGTGATTAACGTTTGATCACTAAAATGTCTTCAGTTGTATGGTGTGGCAGCCATATTGTGTTGAAGGAAGGTATTAAAAAAAACAAATTCTGAAACCGCTTAACCAATCGATGCAATACTTTCCAAATATCATACAATACCATTGCTGCATATCGTGTTAAAATTGATGACATCATTAGTCACATGGTTTGCCAGTCAAATTGGATCGAAAAACAAACATCCCATCAACAAGAAACTTCACAAACGTAATCCACGACCCAATAAGAGGCGGAGTTTCAATTTATGATGTCATCGGTCACGTGGTCTGGCAGGCATATTAGTTTGACAAAAGATCCTTTAAAAATCTTCCATGAAACCTCTTAACCGATCGATGCGAAACATATCACACTATATACAGCAAGTCGTTCATATTTGTAAAGTCTCACATCGATAGCTTGAGCGGTTTCAGAGAAAGAAATTTTAAGTATTTCCTGGAAACCAATGTGGCTGCCATGCCACATGACTGATGATGTCATTCTTATTGAAATATATGCACCGATCATAGTGGATCACATTTGTAAAGTACCGCATGGAGAAGTTAAGCGGTTTCAGATAAAAAGTTTTTTTTTTTAACATAATCAACTCGGCATGGGGAATATTGGTTGAAATTTGGGCCTATCAATTCTCCATCACAGACAGGTCAGTGGTCTCTCTGTCTTCTTCCCTATTCTCTCTCTTCTCCTTTCTTCTCTTTTCTTCCTCTTTTCCTCTTTTTCTCCCTATCCTTTTCCTTCTCCCTTTTGCTCTTTCCTTCTTCCTTCTGTTGTCTTCCTTTTCTCTTCTCTTTCTTTTCTTCCTCTTTCTTTTCTCATTCTTCTTATCTCTCCTTCTCCTCTTCCCCTTTCTTTTTCTTTCCTTTCTTTCTGCTCTTCTTCTTCTTTCTTCTCCTCTTTCCTCTTTCTTTCTCCTTCTTCTCTATTCTTCTTCTTCTTCTTCCTTTTTCTTTTTTCGTTCTTCTCCTCACAGACTCTTTCTCTGTCTTCTTCCACCTCATTTCTGGTGTTGCACCCTCTGCCCTCTTCTTGATCTGTCTCCCCAATCCCCCCCCCCCAAGTTTCTACAGGATACAAGCGGTCCACCAGCAACCCCCTCCTCGTGAAGCTACCTAATTCCAGAACCACTGCTCACCTTCACTCATTTGCTCCACTCTTCCCCACCTGTAGAACCGCCTTCCACTCTCTCTTTGATCTCATTCTTCCTCCTGGGTCTTCAAGACAGCTGTTCACCAGCATCTGAGGTCATCCTGCATCTAAAGACATGATCTTTTCTCCACCCATTAAACCACCACCACCACACACCCCACCTCACCCAACCCAAAATTTTGCTTTTGTATCCATATTTTCCACCCCTTGCGTTTTCACCTTCCCTTCATCGTTGCCTGCATGCCTTGTTTGTCTGTCTCCACCTTCTCCTTCTGCCCCTGTTATTGGCGTTTCTCCTGATGTTCCCTTTGTTATGTTGTGTCCTGGTCTTATGCTGTGTCCGAGTTCTTCCACGAGCCGAGACCATGTATAAAAATAATTACTTGAAAGTGGCAGAGCTTGGACTTTTCCTCGATCTTTCTATACCTCCCCCACTTTCACTTGGGTTTGCTCTTCTTCTCTTCATCTTTCCATTCTGCCTATTCTTCTTCTTCTTCTTCTCTTCGTTCATCTGCAGCAAAGGTGCTGCGTCACATCTTGGCTGAGGGTGCACTGTACCGCTGATGTAATGTCCTCTGTTCGAGGTTGGAGCAGGAATTTGTAATTTGTCATGGTGCCGGCGATAGCTCACCTATCTTTCGCGGAGGATATTTAACGTCCACCACGGATGACGACCCACAATTGATGAATCACCCTGCCCGTGAAACATTGGGATGACGGTGTACAGCCGGGTCGGGATTCGAACCCAGGCGAGACAGCTTTAAGAGAGGCGAGTTTGTGTACCACTGGAGGGGCAAGTTACCCTGACACATTTAATTAATAAACCTTCCTTGTTAGTTCAGCGACGAGGGACAATAGTCAGCACAGAGTAATACAACAAAACGTGCTTTTGACAACAACAACAACAACAACCATTCTCTAATTGTCATGTTGATTTTTTTTCCCCCTCGTTAGTTCAATTTAAAATTTTCGCGATAAAGAAGAATGATGTTCGATTATTTAGCGACGACGTGGTCGTTTCGTTCCCTGTGTCTTATTCGAAATAAAATATCATTTTGAGTCATTTCTACGATACCCCCGCGCCGATGTCACCACCAGCCTCCACGGTCAAGCACGCGGTCAGTGCGTGGAAGGTTCCAGAAGGAATTTCTTGCCCCGTCACTCACTTGCCTAACTGGGACTATCCCGGCGTGGCGATGTAAAATATCCATCCGCTTCCAGTTCGATGCTTTTAAAACGGTTTTTTTTTAATTTAACACGACGCATTTTTAACACTGCGTTTAATGAATTCTTAGCATTGACCACTTACCGTGTCGTGGGAATAGTCTCGTTTTAAACGCTGCAGCCACGCTTCAGGATCTATTTCTCGACGCGGATGATACAGCGTTCGAAGCCGTATCACTCCAGGGTGTTATACAAAGCGTGTTTTCTCCGTTATTCCTCAAATCGCTTCACGTGTTCGGTCCATGCGGTTATTGGTTACCTCGTTATCCGGGTTCAAACAGGTCAGGGGTTTTCAACACGATTCTGGTTTGTGTAAACTGTTTTCTTGTTCTCTGTCGCTCGCTTTACAAAGATGGCTCTCCAAGGTGTTTTCTCGACCATCATCGCGGGCGGCGAGCTCCTTGGGTCGCGTCGTGATTAGAGGTGAGGGCGATGGATGCGTCTGTTCGGGTTCACGTGGACTGTGATTCTTGGTTTGTCGAGGTTTTTTGTCGGAGAGGAAGATAAAATGATACGATTGTGAATAAAGTTAAAAAATAATAATATAACGCTTTTGAGCTCTGAGGAATAAAAATAATAATAATAATAACGCTTATTGAGGTCTGTGAGGAAAATAATAATAATAATAAAACGCTATATTGAGCTCTGTGAGGAAATAATAATAAGAAATAACGCTTATTTGAAGCTCTGTGAGGAAAAAAAATTGTAATAAAGTAATATTTTCTAATACTGAGTTTTGGTCGTGCTTCCCGCACGTGTGTGTGTCTAGCAGCACTCGTTAACGTGTTAGTTAACAAGTAAAACTTCGTAATCTTTATTTATTTAGCCCCCCCCCTTTTCCTCGCCATTTTTATTTTTTTCCTTCATGACCGCACCACTCAAGAGCACGAAGATTTTTTTTTTTTCTCTCATGATCGGCCCCATTCAAGAACCACGAAGATTATTTATTTTTTTCCTCATGACCGACCTCCAAGAGTCCACGAAGATTTATTTTATTTTTATTTTTATTTTTTTCCTATGACCGACCCCTCATAGCTCGCACGCACCAAGCCGAGATGATTTATTTATTATATCTTACGATCTAAAGATTTCGTAAGTATATTGAATGACTACGTTTCTGTTTGGTTTGTTTGGTTTGTTTGTTTAGGCACTGTAACTACTCGAGAAGCGGAAGAAGCTACCAATGTCAAATTTACAACGCCACGTGATTCAAGAGGGATGGCTAGTGCTATTAGATTTTGGTCAAGCGGTCATAGGTCAAGGTCACAGTGAGGTCAAACATAATCGTAAATTAACGGGGAGAATGGAGTTTTTTTGCTTCGCTCGACGTTCGAGTTCGTTTTAACTTCGATTTTAATTTTGCTTCAGTCTTGTTTGCGATCGCTTAGGACGCTTAAAATTGCCGTTGTGAAATTCTGGTAAAATCGAGATATTTTGGAGACGTTTTAAGATTGGTATAAAAAATATTTACTCGAAAGCGTCAAGGGTCCTCCCACGTGATGCATTGCGCTCGAGCGAGACGTACGGGTCGTCCATGATGCAGTCGCTCGAGAGACGCGTCGTTGATTCACGTTAAGATAAATTGCGTGGGAGAAATGCCGATTTTTGCTTTGCTCGACGTTACGTAGTTCATTTTAACTTCGATTTTATTTTTGTCTTCGGTTTTTTGCGATCGCTTAGGACGCTAAAACTCTGTTGTCGAAATTCTTTGGTAAAATCGAATGTTTAGATGAGATTTATGTCGGGTGTCGTATCTGAGGTATTATGCACTGAAGATTATGCTAATGGCAGGGGGATTGTAAGACACAGCATTACGCGCTCGTTTGCGTCGCTACCTTCTCTCTGAGACAGCTTTTATTCAGACAAGGTCAGAGGTCAAGTTGACGATTTTGTAAGTACAGTCTATGACTGCTTGTTGTTGTTGTTTGTTTGTTATGTTTGTTTGTAGGCACGATAACTCGAGAACGGAAGAAGCTACCAATGTCAATTACACCACGTGATTCAGGAGGGTGATGGCTAGTGCTGATTAGATTTTGGTCAAAATCGGTCAAAGTCAAGGTCACAGTGAGGTCAAATATTCGATTTTGATGGTTGGTACAGATAACTCGAACGGAAGAAGCTACCAATGTTAAAATTCACCACGTGATTCAGGAGGGTGATGGCTAGTGCTGATTAGATTTTGGTCAACGGTCAAGGTCACGGTGAGGTCAAACATTCGATTTTTGATGGCTTGGTAAAGAATCATCGTAGAAACTTCTGGTTTGCGTCGCAATTTCTCTAGAGACAGCTTTTTTAGACAAGGTCAGAGGCTCAATTTGGCGATTTCGTAAGTACCAGTCTATGACTTTGTTTGTATGTTGTTACTTACGAAATCTAAAGTTTTCGTAAGTATTATGATGACTACCGTTTCTGTTTGTTTTTGTTACTTACGAAATCTAAAGATTCGTAAGTATATTGATGACTACCGTTTCTGTTTGTTTGTATGTTTGTTTGTTTGTTTGTTTGTATGTTTGTTTGTAGCACGATAATCGAGAAACGGAAGAAGCTACCAATGTCAAATTGCACACGTGATTCAGGAGGGTGATGTCAGTGCTGATTAGATTTTGGTCAAAATCGGTCAAAGGTCAGGGTCACAGTGAGTCAAAATATTCGATTTTGATGGTTTGGTACAGATAACTCGAACGGAAGAAGCTACCAATGTTAAATTACACCACGTGATTCAGGAGGGTGATTGCTAGTGCTGATTAGATTTGGTCAACACCGTCAAGTCACGGTGAGGTCAAACATTCGATTTTTGATGGCTTGGTACAGAATCATCGTAGAAACTTCTGGTTTGGCGTCGCTAACTTCTCTAGAGACAGCTTTTATTAGACAAGGTCAGAGGTCAATTTGGCGATTTCGTAAGTACAGTCTATGACTGCTTGTTGTTTGTTTGTTTGTTTGTATGTTTGTTACTTACGAAATTCTAAAGTTTTCGTAAGTATATTGATGATACCGTTTCTGTTTGTTTTGTTTGTATGTTTGTTTGTTTGTAGGCACGATAACTCGAGAACGGAAGAAGCTACCAATATCAATTATCACGTGATTCAAGGGTGATGGCTAGTGCTGATTAGATTTTGGTCCAAATCGGTCAAAGGTCAGGTCACAGTGAGGTCAAATATTCGATTTTGATGGTTTGGTACACGATAACTCGAACGGAAGAAGCTACCAATGTCAAATTACACCACGTGATTCAGGAGGGTGATGGCTCGTGCTGATTAGATTTTGGTCAAATCGGTCAATGGTCAGAGATCACGGTGAGGTCAAACATTCGATTTTTGATGGTTTGGTACAGAATCATCGTAGAAACTTCTGGTTTCCTTCGCTACCTTCTCTAGAGACAGCTTTTATTAGACAAGTCAGAGGTCAAGTTGACGATTTCGTAAGTACCAGTCTATGACTGCTTGTTTTGTGTGTTTGTTTGTTTGTTTGTTTGTAGGCACGATAACTCGAGAACGGAAGAAGCTACCAATGTCAAATTACATCACGTGATTCAGGAGGGTGATGGCTAGTGCTGATTAGATTTTGGTCAAAATCGGTCAAAGGTCAAGGTCACAGTGAGGTCAAATTTTTGATGGTTTGGTACAGATAACTCGAACGGAAGAAGCTAGCAATGTCAAATTACACCACGTTGATTCAGGAGGGTGATGGCTAGTGCTGATTAGATTTTGGTCAAAAACGGTCAAGGCCACGGTAGGTCAAACATTCGATTTTTGATGGTTTGGTACAGATCATCGTAGAAACTTCTGGTTTGCGTCGCTACCTTCTCTAGAGACAGCTTTATTAGACAAGGTCAGAGGTCAAGTTGACGATTTCGTAAGTACCAGTCTATGACTGCTTGTTTATTTTTTCTTCATGACCGAACCCATTCCAAGAACCACGAAGATTTATTTATTTATTTTTTCCTCATGACCGACCCCATTCCAAGAGCCGCGAAGATTTTTTTTTTTTTT
>CM068966.1:5045245-5055809 GCA_035128595.1 Eptatretus atami | reverse complement strand
GTTTTTTTCCTCATGACCGACCCCATTTCAAGAGCCACGAAGATTTATTTATTTATTTATTTTTTCCTCATGACCGACCATTCCAAGAGCCACGAAGATTTATTTATTTTTATTTATTTATTTTTTTGAGCAATATATATCGCTCGGATTGCGAGCAGTTTCAAAGTCAAAAAAATAGGCTTGCAAGCCACGTGGAAAAAGGGACGAGGATAAGGTCTATGGTTGTAGAGCCAGTCACGGGTGGGGTTTAACTTCACCACAACTCGGTCCGCATTCTACCCGCGCGAAATAGGGTCCGATCGCCGAATGGTCGATTTACCTAAGTACTCGCGCGAGTAGCGTACGAGGAGTTTTACCACGCCACAGGTCGACTCCGGACACGAACTGCTTAAGCGGCTCGTTCCGTGCTGCAGAGATAACCGAGCGGAGTTATCGTCGACCTTGACGGTTCCAATTATTTACCGGGCGTTTGAACCCACTATCAATCCCTTACGTGATGCAAGATGGAGATCAATAAAAGGAAGGAGACGAAGCAAAGCCGGAAACAGTTCAACAAGCATGCACATTTATTACGAACCACGGAAGGCACGTATATTACAGTCAAGACAAAATGCAACAAATAACAGTCAAGACAAAAGCAAATGCAATACGACCGAATAAAGGGCAATTATTTACACACTTATTACAGTTCTACTTGTCGGGACTCGGCGCCCACATCACTCATTCCAAAAAGCAAAGGAAAGAAAGCCACCCTCACAGGCAAGGAGGCAGACAGGTCGTGGACCAAAAGTGCGGTGAACCTGGAGGAGCGGCCGGGTCCACGAGACCGAGAAGGTCTTACCCGCGTCCTCGTGACTCGATGGCAGGCAAGCCGCAATGTCCGCGCCGCTGCGCCCCGACTCCGTGCCCCTGGCGTGGTCGGTGAGCCCTCTCCGGCGTCTCCGCGCAAGCAGTTTGGTTGGCACCACGTTTAGGGTGGGGGAACGGGGCCCCCGGCACTATCTCAGCGCGGATGGGGGGGGGGAATTGCTGATGCTCAGGGAGAGGGGACTGGCTGGGCTGGCTTGGACCCCGCGACGAGACGAGCGACCCCCACACCGCAACCTCGATGCCGACCGCCGTATTCACTCGACTCGAACTCGAAACTCTTCACTCGCCCCGACCAGCCGCCTGCAACTACCTGAACCGCCGTCTTCACTCGCCCCGACCAGCCGCTGCAACTGACTGAACCGCGCGAGCTCGCCTTGTGCTCGCGTCTTTATAGGCCGCAGGATGAGCCTATATGCAAATTTCAGGATCAAAACTCGATTGGAGGCGGGCCACGCCACCCTCTGTTCAGCCATTGGTGTGCAAAAGGGGCGTGAGCCTTTTTTGATCCGAATCCTCCCGTAAAGATCCACGTTCATCGCGCTTGGAGGTGGGGCATACCGCCCGACGCTCGCCCATTGGACGCGAGAGAAAAAGGGGCGTGAAGCCTTCCTGATCCGAATTTCTCCGTGAGAGGAACGCATTCGTACTCGCGGCTCGACGCCTTCGGCATCAATCGCCGAACAGGCCCTGGACAGCACGACGTTTGGTGTTGACTGTGGTGTGGTCGATGGTTGTAGAAGGAGATAGGCGAAGGTAGTGGGGTTTGCTGTGGTGTTTGGTGGTTGGCGGGCGTCGTTTGTGAATGGCTGTGAAGCAATGTTTGCGGGATGGAGTTGTGAAGGGAAAGGTAGTGGCTGTTTGCGTTGTTGGCGGCTTAATGGTAAAAAATAACAATAGAGAAAGAAAAATGGCTAACTCAAGCATCGCAGCCCGGTGGGAATCACACATATTCCCTCTATACAACGGGTTTGGGCTAACTACACATGAACTTACGATATTCTCACCTGAGGACTCTTTATGTGTGTAATGCGAATTTCCACAATCGTAACATTAATATATATATATTATATATTGTAGATCTCGCCCGTCCGGCGTGCGGACGACCGCCTTTAGCCAATTGCGCCGCGCGCGCCCACCGAACGAGCAATGTAGTCGTAGCTTCCGGATCAACGCCGAAACCCAGCTACGGGTGTTTTTAACACACCATAACCAGCCAATCCCTCTGTCCGCGCTACAGGGTCGATTGCCGAATTGTCGATGTACCTAATTATTCGCGCAGACAGAGATACCTCGACGGGGCCTGCACGAAAACGAGCCGCTTAAGCAGCTCGTTCCGTACGCGATTGCCGAGCAGTTTGATATCGCACAGTCACGTCGGACCAGATGTACGTTTTATCGGCTTATAATCAGCCAGCTAATATTCCGAACGCATCATGACAGTCAATGGCAGAAAGTGACACAACGAGCACGTTAACATTCAAACAATAGGGACATTTATTTTGAAATGCAATGGATGGGGTAATGGGACAGGACACGAGCAAAACCTACAGCCGATGTCTATGTTACTTACACAATCATGCACTTAATCAGTTCTACTTAGGTAGACAAGGTGCCACAGACTTTCATCCAAAACCCCAGAATGAAAGAACCGGGCTCGTGAGCCTTTATAATTTCTCGTAGCCGGGATGACCGAAGGAGCTCCGAGAGACCGGGCGGGCTACCTGGCCACCCTCGTGGTGACTCGCTGGGTCCTGGTTCGGCGACCCTCGGTGTCTTTGCCCGACCCCGAGCTCCGACTGGCTCCCTTGGTCGTCCGGCCTCCACTGCGGCCTGGTCTTGCCGACGATGCGCTGGAGAGTGAATGGGTCTCGACTCAGGCCTCCTGGTTGCGCTGGTGAACCCCCAGCGAACCAACTGCCCAAACTCCAAACTCTCCAGCTCCCAACGGGGCGTTTCTCCACTCCACCGCGCCGACTGCAAGCTACGAAGTCCAGCACCCAACTCAAGCGCTCTCCCCAACTCTCGGACTCCAACACTCCACTCGACTCCCCGGACTCCAACACTTCCAGACTCCAACACCAACTCAACTGCCTTTTCGGCCAGCGAACGCGGCTTTTTATCGCCCCCGGGGTGTTGGCCCCTCCCTTCCCGGCGCGCGGTGGAAAATCCCAGGAGTGATCGGCTTGGCTCTTTTGTTGTTGTAATAACAGTCATCCGTGTTTACGCCGTTCTGAGGGACCCGCCCCACCGTCATTTGTTTCCTTCTTTGGGTGGCTTTCTGGGAGTGGTGTTTTTGTTTGTAAGGAGGGTCGCTGTGTTGTGGAGATTGACGAGGTTGTGAGTTGTTCTTTATTTGAAATAAAAGATAGAACAGAATAACGGCTAACTCAGAGATACACAGCCTGGCACACGGAACAATGCCGCTTTACATCGATGGGGAATTTCTAACCTGGAACACACACTTATCGAAATAACTGATCTTCGTGGAACCTGAATGGTGTTCTGTGAATTTCCACAACCGTAACGATATATAATTATAGATTCAGCGGTGGCGGGTTCGCACCCGACTCTTGACCCCAGTGTTAAGGATTAGGAAGAGTGATGTCAATCTCACCCTACTCTTTGACAGCCAAATGTTGAAGATTCGGTGTCACTTAACAGCACCGCGTCTCCGGGGTTATAACGCCGGCTGGTTCGGCACAATTCTCAGGTTACCGCGCCGGATCACGATACAAAATACACCTGTGCCTTGCCAGCTGGGGGATAGACCCCGTTACAGACTGGATTTGTCAGAGACCGAGCGGAGTCTCACAGTCCGTAACCATTTTTGGTTTTATATCCAAATTGAGCGGATCGTTCCTCGGCGCAGGACGAATAACTCAAAGCGGCAACTTTCATACGAATCAGCCAGATTTATTGGGGACACATCGGGAACACAACACAAGCAAAGCATTCACGACAATGTTATTATTAATCTATACCCATTCTTAACTTGGGAGCTACGGGTTTCGAAGGGAACCCTAACGAGATAAACCTTAGACAACATGCAGACAAGACACGGAGTACTTGGTGATTCCTCATGGACGAGAGGAAAGTGTCAAAAGCACGAATGTGGCTCGTGACCAGCTGATGTCTACGGATTTGAGCACCAAGCTCAACACGCCGCGTGGCAAATGGCGGGCGTCCTTTTCTTCTCCCGGCACGCTTGCGCACGCAGCCTCGGCGCGTCCAGACCCCGCAGGTCGACTGCCCAAGACGAAAGATCTATGATGTGCGCATCAGCTGGCTTTTCACAAGGTCCAGCATACAAGTCAAGGCCTGGCCTGTTCACCAGACAAGGCCAAAATCGGGGTTGGGGCTCCGCAGGTGGACCGACGGGATTACAAGGCGTGTCGTCGAGCCGTGAGGTGAGTAAGGACAGAGGCTCCCTGGTTACACACAGGTTGAACCTGTCGATGACCTCATAAAGTCGATCGCCGACTCACACAGCAGCCAGTTCCTCTCGAAGCAGATTGCAGCCTCCCGACTAGTCGTTTCTATACAGCAGAATCCTCACTCGACACTCAGGCTCAGTTACTCCCTCGGCAGATCGCTGACTAACCTCAGGTTCAGTTCTCTCCCAGCCGATGGCAGACAGACCTCATGCCAGTCCCTTTCCTGCCTTTCTTTCAGCTCGCTCCTCACGAAAGCCGATCGCAAAACAGACACAGCGCGTCCCTTGTACAGGCGATCGCAGACCCCACTAGCCATTGCTCTCTTGCCTTACCGGCGCTCGCTTTTCTAGGCCACTCCCTCTCAGAGTGCTGGGCGGGGACTCGTTCGGAGAGGGCAACGAAGAAGAACCTCTCGGTACAACCACCCCTGCACAAACAGATGAACATGCCTCCTACATCTCCGACACATGTAACGTCCATTTACCGAACAACCTGGCTAAACGTGCATTTAATGGGGGATCTGGGCTAATCCTATATTTAATAACACACTAAGGGCCATTTCCGCAACAATATATATAGGCTTTGATGTCCGTCTCTCGCTATCTTGCCATGATGTTAACGAAACGCTTTATTTTAGTTATTATTTATTTTTTCTGAAGTGAAGTGATGAAGCAATGAAGAGATATCGTCCAAAAAGGGAATTTGCACATTTTCAGTGAGCCAGCCCTCGCCCGACGCACTGCAGAACGTTGGGTCAACGCAGGCGAGTGCCTCCTGAACACTGTTTAAGTCGCTCGACATGCAGTATATTATTGTCGATGTGAATATTGTAGAGCGCTCGCCAAGTGGCTTAAGCACTCCATCAAAACAGTTGATGAATGGCTTGATGGCAAGCGATGGCATTCTCAGAACCGTGTATGAAACACGCACCCTCCCGGAGATGCTCGGTGTATAAAATTGTCAGGATTGGACAAATTAATGCTTTCTTAGAAATCGGAACTGCTGCTAAGTTTGATTCAGGAGCTCAAATTTTGTAATTTCAGCTTGGTTTAAGAGATTCTTGGTTATGGCATGTTGCAGAAATGAAATAAAGCACGAATGCTGGCGTCTCGGTGTTTAGAAGCACTGTAATGTATCAGTGATTCGTAGCTATGGTGAACAGGAATTTGATAACGGGGGGGGGGGGGAGGGGCGGGGGGAGGGGGTGACTTTATCGTTAAGAAATCGTTGTTGCCTGTTCTGAGTCGAAAGCCATGCTGCTTCAGGACCCCAGCAAGGTCACCCAGTATACGCCTTAAGACCCCAGAGAGCAAGGTGCAGAGGATCGTCTGATAAAGGATATAATTAAATAGGCTGTTAAATTATTTTCTAAAGGTGAGTTTTAATTAACCGAAACACCCAATTTTCACTCATGCACTCCTTGGAGTTACCTTGGTATGCATACTAGGTTTCATGGTCTGTGAGTCTTGGAAGAAACTTGGGGAAGGCAGACGTGCGGTGGAGCGTTAACTACGATTCATACTCATCACAATGCTTCTGCATGGAATAACAGTGAATGTGGAAACAAGTAACATCTGAAATCCATTTCTTACCAGTCATTACTGTGTGTATATATATGTATATGAATCCCGTTCGGTTTTATAAAGAGGACATCATGGGTTCTCGTGTTCCAATCAAAGTTGTGCTGGCTGGACCTGTCCATAAAGCTACATGGAAGTTGCATTTTTTTTTCCTGATCAATCCATTGGCTCGTTGTCAATTTCAGCACTCCAGGGTCATATAACCTAATTATATTTTTTCTCCAGATGGTGGATAGATATATGTAAAGGTGCAGTTAAAAAATGCAAGACTTCTTGGGAGGTGTTTTAAATGACAACCCCTATCACCCATGTATCTGATGTGAGCTATTCAATGCTGTTCCAAGCATTCTTTTCCTATTTGTTAATTTTGAAGATTGCATAATGGAGTTTCCTGCTGCTGAAAAACTTTCTGATTTGTCTTTACAGCTGCGGAGTGATGTTGTCCCGAAGACTGCTCGTTCGTATGATTGTGAGAATGTGTGATTAAGGTTTCCTTCTGTCATCAAGGAATTTGGCTTTTTCTAATTCAAGTATTTTTATTGTACCCCTTTCCTGCAATCCAGAAACTTTCTTCAACTCTGCATCAAGGAGAAAAGGGACGAGGCTACAAGGTGTGTCCTTCATCACGATCATCCCTGGGTTTATGCTTCAGGGATTTGTTGGGTTGGGAGATCAAACTGCGTTGTTTGAAGAGGTAAAAAGGCCTTTGTAGTATAAAAAATAAAGCTTTCCCGACAACCAAATAGATATTTATTCCTTCTAGCTGACGAAGTCGTCACCGGTGGCATATTAATTCTTTTCTCTGCAACCACTTATCCGATTGACACTTTTCACAAAGTGCAACTTGTCATGTAGAATGGGTTAAAAAAAAAAAAAGAGTATTGTGGTAGTCATGTTGGAACATAGGATCAAATGTGTCTAAGAGCTGCGTCCCTAAAGGTTTTGTTCTTTAAGAAGAAGAAGAAGAAAAAAACAACAACTCCGATATTCGTCACGTGCCCTTGACTGAAGCAATAGCGAGACCCATCCCATCGACGATCGTCGTTCATGACGGAAATAGTGATTTACGAATTGCAATTACATAAATGGAATAATCTTAGAAGTACGTGTGAACGTTTTCGAGAAACTTTAAAAAGCAAAATGTCCGAATATATTTATAAAGTTCATGATAGAACGCTCTCGAAAGGCACCCTCAAGCTTGAGATGTGTACAGTGGTGTTAGTATTAAGGAGATCCGCGATTCCTGTATATATAAAAGCGCGTCCTAAAGCGTTTTGTCTTCACAGAAGGAAGAACGAAAAACACGAGCTTCTCAGAGCCAGCGTCTTCGCTGCTAAAAGAAAAAACTTTGGACCTCTCCTGTTGGTTCGTGGGTTGCCAGCAGTGACCACTATTTTTGTTGTTTGCTTCTGTTGTTTGTGACTCTCTCCAAGCTAAGCTCTGTGATGTTGATGTGACTTGAAACTGACACAAGCTAGATATCATGTCTCGTGTCTTTTTGTTATGAGGGGCTGGTCCCACGCCCCTTGTGGGCGGAGGCATGCCCACTTGAACTTTTTTCTCTTTTTTTTTTTTCTCGCAATTTCATTTCACTAGAAGCTGTGCGTAAATGTCCATAAGTACAACATATAAAAAATCCAATTTGCATTTGGTCAATTTTGACGGAAGAGATAGTCTTTACCGGTAGGGCTTCCAATAATGCCCACGAACCATCGTCGCCTCCCGGCTTGTATTTATTTTATTTCAATGTGCATGTGGACTTACATTTCATACATTGCATATCCTTGAATGCATTATGCTAATCGATCATGGAAAATTTTGAGATCATACTCTTTGCCTAAATTTAATGGCCAGGGATTGACCTCATCAGTCAACATTGGTTCGGGCAAGTCGGATTGTTTTAAACAAAATAATAATTCTCAAACGGATAAAAGGCGAAAACTTTTTACATGCATGATCAACCTATCCATGAGGAAATTAAAATTCTTCCAACTATGACATCAATAGGGTCACAGGTTTGTCATTGGATTTACCCCTCAATCTTTGTAAAAAATCTGCTCCAGAACAGCTTGACAGATCAAGGGGAAACTAACCCACCATGGTTCCCAACACGCCTGGGGATACCAATGTGTTCACAAATGATAATAGGTCCACTTGTCTGGCAGCCATATTTTGAACAAAATCTCGCTTCGCTCAACACGAATACTAGAACGTGGCAGTCTTCATGCCAACAAAGGAAAGCCCTCCGTTAATTGCCCTGTCCTTGCAGGTCATCTAGCTACGTTCTGCTCAAACACTCGTGCGTCCCCCATTCGAACTCGTCAAATCAAAAGCCACTGACCTTCTTCGCTTCTCTATCCTGACCTTCATCACTATACAACCAATTTCCACCTCAACGTGGCTTGCTCGCACAAAACCCAGCGAAGGCAGGTGCTTCTGCATGCTCACCTTGTTGTGGTTGTTATAAAAGTTGCAACTCCATATTTGCTGGTTTGTAATACAAAAACGTAGGAAAGCTCACGGGCGGCAATTAATGTACCTGTGGAGATTGTCCTGAATCCCTATGTAGCACCACATGACGCCCCTCCCCCCCCCCCCCCCCGTCGGTGATGTAACATTAAGCTCACAGCTCCCGACTTGATTACATCGAGATGTCAGCTACATGTCCATGGACCAAACAAATTCTATGTCAATCTTGTTATGTGTGTGTTCGTTTTCAATGCGAATTATTGTTAGCGAGATCTGGAAGCCTTGCTGCACTCCACATACAGCGTCTATTAGAACTGTTAATCGGTAAGTAATGTGTTTAGTTAGGGGTTCCCCGTCCTCGTTTAATGGAGTAATAAATGTACGATTGCGCTGTGAGTTGCTTTGATAGTCTGGTTTCTTTATTTTTGAAATCCTCCCAAAACACTTACACGCCAGCATCAACCCCCTCAACCTCGCTCTGCCGGCACTGATGGTGGGCGGAGTCAAGGAGGAGCCTCGCGGCGCCTCCGACCAATCAGGTGCTGACGATGAGGTGGCCCACCGCCCAGCCAATCGGCCCCGTGAAGGTGAGAGGGCGGTCCGCTTGATGTCACCACGCCCCCCCCCCCCCCGGGCCAATCGACGACTTGCCGTCGTTTTGGCCAATAAACAGTGCGACGAAGCGATTCTGCTGCAAAAATATCCATGAAGGGGGAGGGGGAGCGGCCCCTCCCCCCCCCTATGGACGTGGGGGGAATAAGGTGCTGCGCGATCGGACGACAAGAATCCGCACGATTCTTCCTCCACAAAGAACCGCAAAGTCTGTTGCGTGCCGTGTCTGCGTTAAACAAAGGACGAGATAACTGGGGACCACAGTGGGTGATCGCCGTTCGCCTCAAAGCGAAGAAGGTTCCGCAGTCCCGCCACCTCAACTTACCTGCCGAGCGCGGACAGTGTCCGAGGCAGGCTCTGGGGCTTCAGCTTCCGCTTTCCCTCTGAGCTGAGGCTTCAATAAGCGCTGTGGCCACCGCGTTTCTTGGGTGTACGTGTTGGTGTTGGTGCGCCAGTCTATTAAGTAAAACTGCATATAAGTGCTTGTAACATAAATGCTATTACCTTCAGGTATTCGGTAACGTCTGCCTTCTGCGTTGCTCCCTCCTGCCCCATGATTATAATACATACGTGAAATTGTTAAATGTATCAGTTCGTTGCTAGTGTTCTTCCCATTGCCTTAGCACGGCACGGTTGGTGAATTACAAATCTGTGCGCCCTGTAATGTACAATTGGACCGACCGGAACTTCGGCACCGTCCGCTCGGTTGCACACGGGTCGGCATCTGGGCTAACGGCTCGACCGTACGGCGCCGTAGAGGGTGAATTTCCTGGTAGTTTGGACGAGGTGGTATTAGGTAAATTAAATGGCATCGACCCTACCCACGGTAGTACCCGGATTTTGGGGTGGCCGGTGGGGCACATGGCCCGGAGCCCCCACATTTCGATACATTTTGAAAATCCCTTGAAATGTGGCTTTCTGAAGTTTTATTTCTGTGAATGAGATTCGTAAACTCTTTGTAAGCGAATCTTTCAAAATTGTCCGTCATTCGTGAGGGTGCCTTTTCAGCCATTTCTTCCACGCCACAAGAACGGATCCAACATGGTCAAAAATTATTGGGCGCCCCATTCGGATCTTTTTTGATCGATCATCGATGCTTCGGATGGTTGTGAGCGTGGATCTTTCTTGTAGAAGGAGATAGGCGAAGGTAGTGGGGGGTTTGCTGTGGTGGTTTGGTGGTTGGCGGGCGTCGTTTGTGAATGGCTGTGAAGCAATGTTTGCGGGATGGAGTTGTGAAGGGAAAGGTAGTGGCTGTTTGCGTTGTTGGCGGCTTAATGGTCAAAAATAACAATAGAGAAAGAAAAATGGCTAAGCATCGCAGCCCGGTTGAAATCACAATATTTCCCTCTATACAAGGGTTTGGGTAACTACACATGAACTACGATTACTACTCACCCTGGACTCTTTATGTGTAATTGCGAATTTCCACAATCGTACATTATATTATATATATATATATATATATATATATATATATATTGTAGATCTCCGCCCGTCCGGCGTGCGGACGACCGCCTTTAGCCCAATTGCGGCCGCGCGCGCCCACCGAACGAGCAATGTAGTCGTAGCTTCCGGATCAACGCCGAAACCCAGCTACGG
>CM068966.1:5007883-5027774 GCA_035128595.1 Eptatretus atami | reverse complement strand
GGGGGGTTGGTCAGGTTATCATAAACGGCATAATTTTTTTATTTTTCATTTATTTATTGGTTCACGAAAAAATATTTTCACGAAAAATGTGACCACTATATTCGTTATTGTTGTGTGTCTGTCTGTCCCCAGTATAGCTCCGTGGGTTTTGATCCGATCCTGATGAAATTTTGGTGGGAGGTTTATATCATGATCTCGTTGTATTTTCCTGAAAATGAGCGTGGTCCGCCCATTATGGGCGGCGCCATGCCCAAAAAACATGTGTTTTTGGGGTACCGATTTAGTTTGCTATCTCGTCTCCTAGGGTCGTTGTCGAATCTTGGACAGGAGGTTTCGGTGGACTATGTTGTTTACCCATGGCACGCTGCATCGCCCACGGGAGCTCGTATTTTTCTGTTTCGTCCCAAAAGGTTCAGGGGTCACAGAGTCCGAACTTAGAATTAGCGAATTGTGTTTCTTAGGGGGTTAGTCCGAATTTCATTTGCATCTTCTCCTAGGGGTTTGCGGAATCTGGCAGGGGTTTCCGTATACTTGGTAGCCATGCCCTGCTACCACGGAGCTCGTTGTTTATTTTGGTGTCAAGGTCCGAAGTCACAAGCTCATGATCTTAGAAATTTCGGATTTTGACATAAATTCAGACAGTCGCCCCAAACTTTGAGAGCTGGGATGACATCTGATTTTTTCTTTTATGCATAATTTGATGGTATTCTAAAGTCTGAAATCTTTCGTAGTCATTACATCCTATCTCAACCCTTGCTGGCGGACGCACTTACAGGGTTTTTTGAACAGCTGATTTCATAACTTGTATGGATATCCTGGGGAGTGTGTAATGATTAACAGCTAATGGTATGATTGTTCTGCATATTGTCGAGGAAGTTTTTGAACCAATAAGTGTATATCTACTTTGACTTTAAAGTCCAAAGGTAATTTTCAAAGTTGTGGGAATCGAACTGGTTGGTGTTGTTGTGTAGTGTGTTTGTATGTGTCGTGATGTGCATAATGCTAGTATGCACGTACGATGTTTCTATAGTTAATGTCACTAAATTGTTTTTCGGGAACTTTAGAATAATGGTTATGAAGGTCAATTTTAGTTGTTGAAGCGGAACCGGGTTTCGTGATCATTTTCAGCTGATACTGCATGCACATCTGTTGATGCATTTTACTTGGGCAACATTGTGTGTGTGTCTTCTTTGACTTCTGAAACGATCTACATCGTCAAATACCGCTCGTGAACCATCGTCGTCTTCAGACTTGTACATTTTAATATTTCTAATTTATGTAATGACAAACTGACCTAGTGTAGTAACCTGTACCATGTGCATGCTTCCAAAGGATAAATGGAGTGGTGGTTTCATGTTATATTTTGTCCCACCCCTTCCCCTCCACGCATTCTCAGGGTGGTGACTTTACTCGGGGTGATGGGACTGGAGGGAAGTCCATCTATGGAGAAAAGTTTGCGGATGAGAATTTTGAGCTGCGGCATGACAAAGAAGGCAAGGCTCAAAGCAGCTTATCTCGTGTTCGTTTGTTTTTCATTTATTTTTGTTGTGTTCAAGCCTGAGTATTAAACTGATAATTGAAGTTCATTGCAAGTACAGGAGTCTTGTTTACAAAATGCTCAGATTAATAATGATAAAATCGGGGTTAAAAAAAAAATCTATCTTGATTTCTCAGGCAAAAGTATTGTTACGGCTGTGGAAATTAGCAGAACACCATAAAGGTTCCTTAGATCAGTTATCCCGGTAAGTGAGTTCAGATAGGTTTCACCACGTTGTTTAGAGGAGGATTCTTCGTGTTCATCGGGCTGTGACCCTTTGAGATAGTGTTTTTCTTTCTCTATCTTATTTTGAAACTACATATCTCGCCCACCATTACAACAAACACCCCAACTACGCCACAACGCCAACCATGCTACGATCGCCAAACACACACACCCCATTTAACCATCTTCGCCACTACGCCCAGCTTGCAAACGCCATCCTCACAGACCACCGCACGACCCTTTCCGCGTTGAAAAAGGGTCGAGACGCGGGGCGTAAAAGAGGAGAAAAAGAAACCTCCAATGGTTGAGTGTGGTTTTTTACCGCTTTTTTCTCCGAGGCTGGTGTGCGAGAAGGGCGAGGTGGCTTGCTCGCGATTGGTGGATACGAGGAGTAGGCGGTCGGAGTTGAGAAACGCCCCTTTCGAGAAGCTTCTCGAAGGGAGGCGGAGCCGAAAACGGGGAGGGCGAAGGGCGGAGCCCCAGGCTATATAAGGCGGACAGCGCGAGCCTTGTCCTCCGTCTCCTCTTCGTTTTGGCGCTCTTTCCTTTGGTCTGGTCTCCTACTCTTGTTTTCGCCTTCTCTGGTCTGGTCTTGTCTTGGTCTCTTGGTCTCTGGGTCTGTGGAGCGACCCGTACACCAGAGGCATGGAGCATCCGAGCGACGTACCGGAGGCACGGCTCTGCCGGCTGTGGGGCGCGAACCTGCGCGTCCGAGGAGGAGAGTGCCAGAGAGAGCTCGCCGACCATCGAGGCGCACTCGACGGTGCAGGTAACCTTGCCTACCGGGGTTCTTCGCGCGACCCGTTCGGTCTCCCAGCGTCCCGTGCCATAAAAACCCAAGTGGTCCGCCCTGACCCCTTTTCTGTGAGGGTCTTTTCTTGTGTTTTCTTTGGCGGTTTTGAATGAATGTTGCGTGGCGCCGTCTGTTAAGTAAAATTGTGAAGTGACTGTGATGTATATTTCTCATTGTAGTCGGTGGGTAACAGCTTTCTATTGTTCTTGTTACATTGCATGACTGCTTTGCCTGCTATACGTGTCGATAGAGAATAATGTTCCTTGTGTGAAATGTATCCCGTTCGTTGGTCCTTTCCCCTATTGACAAATGCCATCTTGCATGGCGTGGAATAAATAGTTGGGTTTAACCACCGGTAGGAGATCGGATCTGTCGAGGTCAGGTGATAATAACCCGCATCGGTTATCGGCTGTAGAACGAACGAACCGCTTAAGCGGTTTCGTGTCCAAGCAGACCTGCGGCGAGGTACGGCCCCTCGGTAGGTTACCGCGCACAGTATTAGGTATTTCGATATTCGGCGAGTGACCCTATTTTGTGCAGGAGAATGCGGACTGGGCTGTGGTGAGGTTTAAACCCCCCACCTGTGACTGGTTTCTGCGATAGTTCCAGGAGGTCACGAACTGAAGTCCGTCCGGGGCGACGCGGTTGCAATTTTAGAGGGCGCAGCCGATCGTACGCCGGCTTAGAGGGCGCGAATTCGTAACAGTATGTTACTGTCTTCCACAATAGTGCTCCACCCACAGGGATGGATGAGAAGGTCCTCCATATCTGCAGGGGTAATTTGGGATGTAAATTTGCACATATTGACATTGGGGAACGTTGCAAGAATGAAAGTGGGCAAGGGGAGGGTGGAGGCATCAGCGAACATTGGGGCAGGGGTGGACAAGAGCTTCAGAAACACATGTTCGGCACTGTCTTTAATTGCAACATGCTTCTCTGGAATAGTGTTTTTTAATATGGTGTGTTATTTATAGTCATATATGTACCCGATTGAAATCTATCGCACTGACATTCAGAGTCCTTAGCTCACAGTTATCTCGGTAAGTACCGTGTTCTATAGATAGGCTCGCCTTCCATGTAATGGGTAAATCTATGTAAATGCGCTGCCGATTTATTAATAGTTTAGGCTTCATCAGACACAAACAAAGTGAGAACGACCCCCTCTGCCAAGAAGAAGCAGAGAACCCTCCCATCCTGAGATTCAACAGCGTTAAAAGGAAATGACGTTGGGCGGTCCGGCCGAAAGGCAAGTAAACAGCCCCCACCCGCGGTTGCGGGGGGTGGGGGGGGCGGCGCACGAGGTGAATGAGTCACGCCGGAAGCGAGGCGGGCTGAGAGGGATAAGGAAGGGGACCTCTGGCTTGGCTCGTGGGGGGGGGGGGGGTTTTCTGGTGCTGTCGGTTTGTGCTCGCTTCGTGGTCCGGTTCAGCTGGCTCTTCTATGTTCGTGGAGCTCTTCGTGGTCTCTGCTTGGTGCGACTCCTGGCCTCCACTTGTCGTGGTTCTTCGGGGAAGCGACGCATTCTTCGGAAGGGATCGGCGCCTCGTCTCACCATCACGTGTTCCGGAGCGCGAGGGATCCGCCCGGAGCTCGGGAAGTATCGCTGGCTTGCGGATGCGTTGGAACCAGCTCGCCCTCGCTGGTGGCCCGGTCTGAACAGCTCAAGACCACACGAGGGTGGAAAGGTCCAGTGGTCCTGGCTTTCAGCTCATTGTCCCTCCGAGCTGAATCCGTATTAAAGGCAACAGCCTCACCATTTCTGGGTTATGTGTGTCCGGTGGGCCCGTCTAATAAGTAGAAAACTGTTAAGTGCTTGTGTGCTGTTATATAATTGCCATTGCAATCTGTATTTTGGTTATAGCTCTGCTTTATGTGCTCCCTCATTTCCCCATTGCAGTATAAATAAACCCCAATTGTTTAATGGTTTAACAGTATAAATAAACTCGTCCGCCGTTCCTTTTCATTGACTGAGCATGTCACGTTGCTGGGAGATTAGGCAAGGCCGTTGTGCCGCCCGTAAGGGACATTCGGACCGACGGTTCTCGGCGATTAACCCGCTCGAATTGCACACGGAACCGAGCCACGCTAAGCGGCTTTTTCGTACGAGTTCCGTCGATGGTGTGGAGGCTCTGCGGTAGATCGCCAGTGGTCTCTAGGTATTTTGAAGATTTGCAATAACCCCTGCTGTACCAATGTGAATGGAAACATTGGCCCTTCACGGTCCAAAAAAGGACCGTCGACTCCGGACTTATCGGGGCGACGAATCGAATTCCGGCGCGATCGTCGAGTCGACTTGCGGCTCCATCTAGCAGTCGCGCTCCCGGCCGACGTCCGACCCCGTAACAATTATTATATATAATATTATATATATATATATTATATATATATATATATATAATTATATAAACCACTAGCGATACCGTGCACATTGCACGGGATAGCAGTACAACATGCTGGTTATAGACGACAGACCGTCAGGGGAATGACAAAATACGCATTGTGCAAAATGCAGTGGGTACTATGAACGCCAAGATTTCCCAACATTGTCGGCATGTCCGCTAAGTGCCACAGCAAATTTTCATAGGGATCGTGTGACGGCGAGCCGAGAGAAGTTTTTAGTGTTGCAAAGCTGGTATTATAATAGAAAGATATTATTTCCATTTTATCAGAGCACCAGATCCATAACACTGGATTTTTTTTTTCTCCTTCCCTCCTCTTCCTTCTGCTTCCTTCCCTTCCCTTTCCCTTCCCTCTCTTGAATGGCTTCCCTACATGATATTGCTTTTGCACATTGCTTCAGGAACTTTCATAATCTAGTTTCACATGCAAATGTGTGCATGAATTACTTGGCCCACTCTCCACTCCACCATATCCCCCAAACATTTACCAGTGGCTTCCTCTTTGTAATTGTGTGCTAATAGGAAGAGAAAATGTCCCCCATCCATAGAATGAATAAGTAATTATCCCCACCAACCAACGAAAGTTGGCGGAATAAGAAATGGCGTTCCGTACGGTCCGTCACATTTCGTTTCGGAGCTTAACTACAATCCCCTCGAGATATATTACGAAATTTTGGTACACATATCAAGCAAGTTGGTGAAACTGGTGCCTTTTGATATTTAGAGATTTCCCCAAAAAAAATTTCCTGTTACTTTCCATGGAAACAAGTTGGGTATTAAGAAATACATTGAGGTTAACCTTGTTCAGAGCATAGTATGCAAAACTTATTAACTATTTCTTTATGAAATTTCGGTACACATATTCAAGAATAATTGAACTGGTGCCTTTTGCTACTTTGAATTGATATAGACATGTTCTTCCGTCCATTTGTCCGACCGTCCGTACATTTTGTTTCCGCGAGCTTAACTACAAATCCCCTCAAGATATCTTTACGAAATTGATACACATATTCAAGCAAGTGGTGAACTTCGTGCCTTTTGAAGTTAACAGATTAAAAAATATAAAAAAAATTCAGTTTCCATGGGAAAACAAGCTGGATGAGATGAATTTCCTGATAATTTTAGTATCTTAAATGGCTTGTAAGCAGAGTGAAAACCTTGTCCTCATACTATGGCGGGGGATATCGAAGACCTTTGTCTATCAACGGATGCTAGTTTAATAAAAAAGGACAGCAAAATTGTCCACTGTATTTTTGCTAATCCTCCCCTTACCCCTTTTCCTGTTCTTAAAACTCCCTATTTCAACCGCCAGTACAACTACAAACCCAATCTCCCTGTGACGTGGAGCCTTCTTTTCCAACCTTTCCCACAGTTCTCGCTGCCCTTTAACCTCCCTTTTCTAAGTTTTACAGCCGGACACACCGCCAGCGTTTGTTCTGTTATTTTGCAGTGTGCCTTGTCATAGCCTATTCCAGCAAACATTTTTGAGTGGTCCCTGCAAATACCTGGCCAGTCGAACCACATCATCAGATAGCAGCGGTATGATATATTTTTGAATTGTAGCGGAGGTGGGATACAACATGGATCACAAAACGAGATTGGTGTGAGCACAGGCTTATGTGACCCCATGCAGTTCCACTATGTTCGATTGACTAGTTATCTCATTGCATGCACGGTACAAAACCCTGTCCCACTAAGGTTGAAATGGCACTAAACCTTTTGGTGTTTCTTTAACTTTCATCACTAGTTCCCCCCACCCCCCCCTATCCACATACACAACCCTAGTAAGGAGGATCAAAGCTTTTTCATTGGCAGATAGCCTGAATCCAACATGGTCCTTTAATGTTGAGTTGATTGACGTTTGTGATTCTGAATGAGGCACGACAAAGCTGGCTTGAAAAAACCCCAAAATTTTCCAAAAAAATTTTTTCCTTCGGGGGGGAACTGAAAGGGGGGGGGGGGAATTTTTTGGGCCCCATTTTTTTGGGTTTTTCTTGTGCTTGTTGGCATGGCTGTCCTTTTATAACAAAATGGAGCCAATGGTCAAGTGATCTCATGATTTTCCTTTTGTATAAACAATAATGGTGGAAATGAATTGCAAATTTAACATTTTGTGCGTTTAAGTCATCCATGTGTCCATGTGTTGTTCCCCTTCATGGGGGAGGGGGGGGGAGTAGTTTAACTATCCCGATTACTTGATTTATATTTAGGGTTTTCCAAAATTTGACATTTAAATTTCAATGTATGTATGCTGAGTGCCAGTAATTTGTTTTTAGGAACCTTTCGATGGGCTAATGCTGGAAAACACGAATGGTTCTCAGTTCTTGCATCTGTACTGCAAAAACGAGTCTGGTAAGTATGATTACTTGAACCTGTGCCATCATTTTATTTATTGTTTCAACTGAAATTGGTTAGTTGCATTTACACCTTTATACAGGGTTTACACCCTAGTTTCTTGTTTTAGCACTGGAACTGCCATTTTGTTATAATGGCTCACATTCCATCATGATGAACCATTAATGGTCAGGATGTCCATGAAAGTTTCCCATATTCAGATGCGCAATGACTGTTTCTCATCCCCTGTTCTTGTGTGTGGCCCCTGAACACACCAAATTGTGAAAAGACCCCATCATATCTGCCATAAATTCTTGTCAATTGGACACAATCGTTCAAAATGAGTGTTCCAATGCGAAGCGTAAAAAGTAACTCACTACATCAATCGATGGCAGTAGCAAACAGTTGTCTGCAGGCTCTGTAACCTCAACAACAAAAAAAAGTATGTGGAAGCGGAGGCCTAATTGCAGCATTTTGGAGTCGCTGGCGTGTGGTGGCTCTCACACTGAGGATGTCTTATGCAAAATCGGCCCCATTCTCAAAAATAGTGAAGATCACTGCCCAGTCTAAACCTGGTCTACGTAACCCGTGTTATCAATCCGCTGTGTTTCAGGTGACCCCCTTTAAGGCTAGTCTGCCTGATTATCTGGTAAAAACATTTGCCTCCAACCAAAGTTAGCCTTGTAAACCTTCCTATCAAGGTTTTTATGCTTCCGGTGACAAAAGTTGCTGAAGGCATTTTGTTTTCATTTGTCTGTCCATGATAGTTTTCGTTACGCGATAATTAAGAATGGTTGAAGGGATTTAAAATCAAACTGCTTGGAAGTATGTGTAAACCTTTGTGAGTGCATTCATTCATGACTGCTTGTGTTACTAAACGTCTCAGGTCAGAGGTCACATTAAACTCGGGTTAATGCGGATTTGAAATATACCAAGTAATTATGCACATGATACATGTGTACAGAATGACATTGAGATTTTGGGTCAAAGTGAGGTAGCAAGACTTGATGTGGCAGAGGCATATCGCCAATGTCAGGTCAGGTTGCGTATGGAGCATGCGCTGGAGCTAGCGATATTCATCCAGGGTGTCACCGTCTTGCCACCCCCCACCCCCCCCCCCAGGCAGATACCCGGCCATCCCCTTGAGATGCTGATCACCATGAGAGTGGTTCAGCTCATTGGCCTGCTCCACTCACAGGTGCCTTCGCTGAGAATTCTAGATGAGCAGGATCAGTGTCAGGAAACTGCACATGGGGTCCCCCCATTACAGCCACAGCTGATCTCACGGACGATGCAGGCAACAAATCCCATTTGAGTTCTCAGCAAAACCCTCGTTGGACACAGTCAGACCAGCAACAACCAAGGATTCTCAGAGACCGGTTACCAAAGGAATTATTTTTTTTTTTAGTCTCCGTTCTCAGATCCCTTGTCCAGTCAATCTCGATCCATAGAGACTTGGAAGGCCAAAGAACTCGACTTTCATCGTCCTACACAGGTTACTGACGTGCCACCACCCATGATCCAGTGGATCAGGCCTGACCCAGACTTCTATTTGACCTCTGGCTCAGATATTCAGAGACATGAATATCATTGACAAGGTAGTGAATCTTTGTGACACTAACATCTTCACACAAACGGGGTACAGACAACGATGGCAGCATCAAAACGATGTTGTTTGAAAGCCTGCGACTTAGTTTTGATTCCAGGAAACCCACAATCCCAGCGGTTCCCACACCTTCATTCAGCGCCTCAAGGGACCCCAAGGATAATCCCAGAGTCTCTGCAAAGATGACGACATCATTGCGAAATCAAGTCAGGATCTTGACATTCTCAAATGATGCATCACAGCTTGATTCTCTCTGACATCCTCCCCACCAATCCAGTCCAGACGCTGAAAAGTGTGGGGCAGTACCACCAGCAAACTCCAGTGAACTGGAAATAAGTTTGAGATTGTATCACCATATCTCACAGGCACTCTAGTACCAGGTTGAGTTGGACATCAGGTTGATCAGTTTGGTGGCCACCATGAAGCCAAGAATCCCTCAGAGGCATCCCGATTCTTAAATTCAAAAACTCAAGAGATCAACATAAGCTGCAAACAGCCCTGCCGAAACACTCGTCTGCCCTTCGATGAGGACCCGAAGAGCAAGGATAAGGTCAATTTATTGACCTCTTTGGTGTAATCCTGACTGCTCTGGATCCTGGTTGCTTAAGCAAGACGGTGGCAATGAGCAACATCCGCTCCCTCGGGAGTTGCCAGTCTTCGGCAATCACCTTCCTTTTCCAGGAGGGACAACAAGGCCCCTCTTTCTATTCAGTTGCGATGATGCCTTGGTTCCAGGCAGAGCACAGAACTGCATGCAACGACCCCGAGTACAGCATTTCCACCCAGCTTGTAGAAGTTCACATGGAATACCACAGCTTTTACCCCCATTTCAAACCGGTTCACGCAGCCTTTGTTCTTGTGAATGAAGGTGTATCACAGTTGATTGGAGGGTCGAAGCAATAGGATAGTCCCCTGAGCGATCCAACTGGACAGCTGGTGGATCAGCTGGTACAAGCGCTCAGAGTACCAGCCGGCGGCCCTTCACTTCGGGAATCCTCTATCAAGAGCCCACCACCCTCCGCTCTTACTGCAGTCCCCGAGGGACAGGGCTTGGAGGACGCAATGTGTGAATTTCCCCTGTAAGCATGGACGAGAAATCACTCACAGGTGATTTCTCTTCACCCTCAGATTCCTCGCATATTGCTCCTTGTCCACCCTTAGGCGGCGGCGGATACAGTTTTACACCTTCTGTCGGCTGCACAGTTCAGCTCTGCCATCGGGCCTGGCCCTGCGACTCTGGGTAATGGTATCCAGTGTCACTTTGAGAAAAAAAATTCTTTCTTCGCCCTCCGGTTGACGTCCAAGACATCCACTGGCAACATCAAGGACGGTGGACTGAAAGGACATCCACAACTCTTCAGGATTCCCCCAGCACCCAGACCCCCCCCCCCAAATATCTCCATTGAGCCTTGTTTGGCAAAACTCCTCAGACTACCTCTCACCATTGAGCTTGCCAAACATCCAGCCTCGGCTGGGATGGCTACATTCTCCTGGATTTAAGCTGCCAACTTCAGAGTTTCAATGATTATGCAAGCCTGTGATCGTATTGAGGAACAGAGCACTCTGGATTGGACCCTGCAGTTCTGGATGTTTCCTCCAACGAACACATGCGTTTAATCTCCTTTGTTGCACCACCAGTGTGGAAATTTTACCAAGTTCCAGCGATGAGCTTATGGGTACTGAAACCATGAACATTACCCTAAGTCCATAGTCTTCTTCTGCAAAAGTCTATTCTGGTTCACAAGTTCCAGACCCATTGGGGACCAACGCATGTCTCATTTAACCCTCCACATCAGTCATCTGCATGAATTGAAATCCCCAAGACTCGAGTGTCCGCCTGGGGCACTGATCATCCACATACCGAGCGTGGCACTAGAAATGTGTTCTTCACGTGAAATGCACTCGCTCAGTCGGAGCTAAACAGAGACTAGGGAAATGACACCCATGGAGATGACGAATCCTTTCTCATCGCTTTGACCGGTGTCTCAATTATCCTTGGAGTCAGCTTATGGACCACAGCTACAGCAGATTCTTTGGCATGGGTAACCATCAGAGCAGACCAGAGCGAATATAGGGGTGTAAGCCAGGCCCAACCACGATTCTCGCCACTGTCTGCCGCTCCGAACATCAGTGTGCAATACGATGTCCAAATGACTTGAGCTCAGATGATAACAGACAGGTGATCATCCTCTTGAGATAGCTACATTCCAGGCACCCACTGAAAAGGCCGCCCTCAGGTTAACCCAAGGAGACTGCTTGACCTGTGGATGACACCTCGGCACCCACATCTGAGCTGGGCAAGGTTAACCTGTGTTTTCTTCCTATCAAGGAATGGGGGTCCTGAAGGCTTTGCCCCCAATCCCGTCATCCGTGAGTTGCCCTGTGGAGGGCAGCAGGCACAGAGGTCTTCCCACTGCAGTGGGTTTTTCAGGGTTTTCTTATATTTGTGGTTTTGCGAATGAAGTGTTTTACGGTGCCGGTAGTGGCAAATCGCCACCAACTCAATAAAAAATAAAAAAAAAAAGAAGTCATCTACTGCATGAAGCATGTCCAGACAGTTCGGTACTGGAAATGGAATAATGGCGTGACATCAAATAGTTTTCATTTTCTTTCGTTGTATTTTTGCATGTTTGATGTTCTTTGATTACTTGTTTTTATCATTCTACTTCAGCAGCATTTGTTCTGCATCTGAGAAAAAACAGTTTTCAAATGTTTATTGCTGAACATTTCTAAAACCCCCTTGTCTGAACTTCTTGCTTTTCTTACACTTGTTCAACCCAACTATGAAATTATTGCTTTCATCCCATGGTTTAAGTTTTAGCACATTAACAATATACCTTTGCTCAAGCACAGCCTTTTTTTTTCTTTTTCTTTTTTTCTTCTTCTTTTCTATTTGCATATAAGACCTGTCGCTTTGGACACAATACAGTCTTTGCTTTGAATGGCTAATCTATGGGGACAACGAACAAAAAAGGTTCCTGGTGATCCTCCCCTCTATGCAGGGATAACCAATGCTCAAATTTGCATTCTCACTTTTTGCAACGTTGCCCATTGACCACACCTTCGTACCCACATCACAAAACCTTACTGGAGTTCAGCTGAATCCACCGTCGTTTGGTTTCATTGAAATCAGTTTGTTCTCGTTGTATGGCACGACAAACGCACTGTTTTTATAATGTATATAGATTTTTACGTACACACGTGAGGATTGTGCTTTAAGTCAGTGCGTGTCTTCTCCTCCGTGAAGCACCTACTGTCGCATATTTCAGTGTGCAACCGCTCATGTATGAGTTTAGCAGGCGGAGGGGAAGAGGGAATTATGCTGTTTTTGCCTTCTATAATAAGTAGATCGGTGTAGTTGATTTTAGGGTAAAATAGGAATAAAAAAAATTAACCCATCACCCCTTTAAAAATAGTCGTGAGATAAATTATTTGAAATATCACTGCTTTTTTTGTCATTGCCTGTTCTCACCTGTGTTGCAAGTTAGTACCTGCTTTGTGGATTGCTTTTTAAAAAGCAGTATATATTTGGAAAGGCTTTGATGGGGTGATTTATTACTGTTGTATGAAAAAGAAATGGAAATGTTGAAAAAAAAAAAGGCAATTTGTATTGATATGGCAAGTGTTTTCTGAATGGAATTGATATGAGAACTCGCCATTATTTATCAGTGAATAAGAATGAGGAAGTTTTTGTTTTCTATGTAATGAGTACGGTTTAGATTTGGGAGATTGGAAAATTTCAACATTGTGCATAAAATATCTTCGTAGAGAAGAGGATAATGAAGTTGTTACTTCCTTGGTGATTTCATTAAATTGTTGATCCGTTTCTCAAGTTAACAAAAAATAATTCGTGAAGATCCTGCCCTCGTGCAGGGATTCCAGCGACTGGGGGATTAGCCAGCGACACAAGTTCTGTTGCAGTATAATACAGTGGGTGAGAACAAGTATTTGATACACTGCTGATTTTTGCAGTTTTCCCACTTACAAGACAAGAGGTCTGTAATTTTTATTCTAGGTACACTTCAACTGTGAAAGATGAATCTAAAACAAAAATTCCTGAAATCACATTGTATTTTAAAAAGATAAATTAATTTGGCATTTATTGCATGAAAATAAGTATTTGATCACCTACCACCAGTAGGAATTCCGGTCATCCAGACCTGTTTGTTTTGTTCTTTAAGAAGTCCCTCCCATTCTCCCACTCCATTACCTGTATTAACTTGCAACCGTTTTGGAACTCTTATCTGCCATAAAAGACAGCTGTCCACATCAATCAATCAGACTCACCTCTCCACAATGGGGCAAGACCAGAGAGCTGTCTAAGACATCAGGACAAAATTGTAGACTTGCACAAGGCTGGGAATGGGCTACAGGACAATAGACAAGCAGCTGATGTGAGAAGGCCAACAACTGTTGGCGCAATTATTACGAAAATGGAAGAAGTTCAAGATAACCAGTCAATCTCCTCGGTCTGGGCCTCCATGCAAGATCCTCACCTCGTGGAGCCTCAATGATTCATGAAAAGGTGAGGGATTCAGTCCAGCAACTTACACGGCAGGACTCTGGTTCAATGACCTGAAGAGAGCTGGGACCCACAGTATTCAAAGAAAACCATAAGTAAACACTACGCCGTCATGGATTAAATCCTGCAAGCGCACGGCAAGGTTCCTCTGCTCAAAGCAGTGCATGTCACAGGCCCGTCTGAAAGTTTGCCAATGACCATCTGGATGAATCCAGGAGGGAGGAATGGGAGAAGGTCATAGTGTCTGATTGGAGACCAAAATGGAGCTTTTTGGTTTAAATCCACTCACCTGTTTGGAGAAGAAGAATGGATGAGTACAACCCAGAACACCATCCCAACCGTGAAGCATGGACGGTGGAAACATCATTTCTTTGGGATGCTTTCTGCAAAGGGTTACAGGACGACTGCACCGTATTTGGGGGAGGATGGATGGGGCCAGTATCGTTGAGATCTTTGCAAAAACAACCTCCTTCCTCAAACAAGAGCATTGAAGGATGGGGCGTGGTGGGTCTTCCAGCTTGACAACGACCCGAAACACACAGCAGGGCAACTAGGAGTGGCCGTATGAAGCATCTCAAGTCCTGGATCTAGCAGTCTTACCAGACCTAACCCATAGAAATCTTTGGAGGGATGCCGAAGGGTCTGTGTTGCCCAGCGACGCCCCAAACACCGTGAAGGATCTGGCGAAGATCTGTATGGAGGATGGGCAAAATCCCTGCTTCAGTCTGTGCAACCTGGTTAAGAACGATATGAAACGTCTGATTCTCTGTATTGCCAAACAAAAGGTTTCTGTACCAAATATTAAGTTTCTTTTTTTCTGATGTAATAAATACTTATTTCATGCCAATAAAATTGCAAATTTGATTATTTAAAAATACATACAATACTGATTTTCAGGATTTTTTGTTTTCGAATTCCGTCTTTCACAGTTGAGTGCTACCTAGATAAAAATTACAGACCTCTACGTGCTTTGTAAGTGGGAAAACCTGCAAAATCGGCGTGTATCAAATACTTGTCTCCCACTGTAATATATTTTTTTGCTTCAAAAAACCTCCCGGGAGTTCCCGAATCCATCATTGGATTTATTTGAAATATGTTTAATCGATTCTCAAAGTCGTAACATGACACATTGCTCTTTCTTGCTTTATTTTTTATTTTTTGCCATGTCAAAGCGGAAAATGGGCTTTTGTTGCCTGAGTTGTGGAAGCTTCACTGTGTCGGAGACATGTGCCAGGTAAATGATGGGGATTAATTAATACAGTACCAAGGATTCAAATCGTTGGGCCTTCCTAGGTCGCTTGCTTGTTTCAAACTCGCTATGCAGTCATTGCGTTGCAGGAATAGTGTGAATCGTGGCTTCTGAAAAGGTGCCAAACTGCTAATTTGTGTACCAGGTATCCCCGCTTAAACAAATGTTCGAATAGCGAAGCTTCGCCACAACTAATTGTTCTGAGAAAGGGCTACGAACAAAAAGCAGCTGATATTTCATTTAGGGCTCTTAGTTGCTTAACGAAGGTCTTCATTCAACTAAATGGAGCTGTTAATGTCTGGTTGATTGCCCAGTCATGTGGGGGTTGTGCGTGCGTTTTTATACCAATTAAACTTTCAGAAGGAATCAGTGTTAAAAATACAGCTGCCTTCTCGTGGGGAACGCTTGAACGAGATATTATTTTGGTAAGGGTTCCAACCTAAAATGAACTTTTTTGTTTCTCTTTATTATTAGTTAAATAAATTGTCCTGCAACTAAAACCATTTGTTTGATACAAGCCCTGTGGTAGAGAGTGGAGAAAAAATTAGGGTGAGGAAAGCAAGTGTCGTTTTCCAATAAGAAATGATTGATAACGATGGTTCACATAACATAACTAAGGTAAAGATACTCTGTGGGAGGGCGGTGGGCGGGGATGGGTGCCTGTACCGTGCATATTGTATAACAATAGCCCATTTCCCAGTATTTTATCCCTTGATTGACTTCTCCCCCCCACTCCCCAAATAATCCCAATTCCAGTTTTTGAAAACACACAATCGGTGTTCACTTTTGTGTAAAGTTTTGTAATTTGCAGAAATGTCCCGTACAAAGATGTAGAGCAATATCAAGTTTGTTTTACACTGCACGAGTGCCTGTCTCTTGGTTTTTTTGTTTCAGGTTGAAGTAAACATCGTTTGTGTTTGGAAGGGAGTGGTTGAAGGGTATCACGTAGTCCAGGAAAATGGAAGCCTTGGGGTCCAAATTCAGGCAGTACCAAAAAGAATTTTGTGATTGCAGACTTGGCAAGTTGTGAGACTCCAGCAGCAGTTGCTGGGTGCGTTTTCTCCTGGTGTGTGAGTTGACACGACCTTGGGGCATGGTTGGTTTTCCATTCTGTTTTTCCAGAGTTGCAAATTTTTTTTTGTTTGGCCCCACAATGTTGGAAGTTGGCTCGTTTGGAACGCACACCCTTTTTGCGGATTATATAATTTTTTGTAAAACCTTCCTTCCATGAATGTGAATTCTTCATGTCACTCTTGAATAACATTTCACTACTGACCTTTAATCCCCTATTGTCCTTGACAATGGACTAATGGAAGCAGACATTTTCACAAGAGTTTATTTTTCCACAGGTTCATGAAGGAAATTGGTGAATTCAGCATTGATGATTTTTATTTTTTGTTTTTCTTTTAATTCTTCACATGCAGCTGATTTAAACGAAGATATTGCTTAGATGATGCATTTTTGGGGTTTGAGCCTTTTCTGAAATGACAGAATGAGAATGTTAGCTTCGTTTAAAATCTCATACATGCATTGTGCCTTTGCTGGCTAAGTCTCTGTAGCACTTGTTGCTTTACTCCACGACATGCGCTTGACACTTGTCGTTCAAAGTTGCTGAAAATTTTCACTGTCCCCTCAAGATATTCAACATTGCAAAAGATCAAATTTCAACATTGGTGTTTACCATATTATTAAAAAAAGAAGTATATATTCTGTATTTAAATATGGCAACCAGGATAGGTTTCAAGTCAATGGAGCCAATAACTATGAAAACTCAAACCACCGAATACAGGTTCAGTCAGCCGCATGACTGTTTTGGATGGGGGGTTTTTTTTAATTTTATTTTTTAAGCGGAATTCTGCCATGGCCTTGCGAAAGGAATATAGCCACTTGCCATGTTTCTGGCTGCCATCATTAATTGCAGAAATGTCTTTTGTATAAGGGTCACCCAAGGTTGTGAGTGAACCCAAAACAACCAAATGTGTAAGCTAATTACTTCATTTTATGGTTCAACTGGTGGGGAAATTTCAAGCAGATTGCGCCACCCAAAGCGTTTTGTTACAAATTACTTACCGAGACATAACTTGTGCATCAAACGTATTGACATCGTGCTCTGGAGATCGAGGCAGACTTCTTGTCCTGTCTGCAAACAGCCCTTGGGGATGAGGTATGCTTATATTAAAGTGAATTCTATTTTTTTTTTTTTATTTAACATACTATATAATAATTTCATTAAAGTCGATGACCATGAATACTTTTTGTGGGTAAAACTCACAAGAATGAGTGGACATCCAGCAAATTGAGATGAAAGTTTCAACATGAGAGATCTTGAATTGTTGAATCGAGAACGAATGAGAGTTTTGGCATCGGCAGGTGCTCTTCCTGTAAATAAGGTTCGGGGGTTGACAGGGGAGTATTTTGAGCAATATCGTAATGCAAATGTTCAACACCTGAATACATATATATATATATATATACTACCTTTTGTTTCCTTGAAACCTCAAATTGAAATCTATTTACACATTGTAACCCACATATGACACGCTTCAGAAATTAATTTATTTTAAAAAAAAAATAAAATAAATAGATCTTGGTTGGATAAGTACACATTCGTCCCCCCCATAAACAAATTCTAAATTAGCTCAGGTGTACAATGCTCAAGTTTAATTGTAGTTGATTCTGATTTCAGATAAAACAGCCATCCCTGAAGGTTTCCTCTTGGGTGGTGAGTTTTCATTGCAAAGACAACTGACGCACCAAGGAGCTTTCAAAAGTGTCTGGGATTAAAGTGGAAAGGCTGCCAGCATCAGGGGATGGGTATTAAAAAAAAAAAAGCAAACATTTAAGGCCTTGAATATCCCTTGAGCAGTCAAGATAAGAAGGGGAAGGTGTTGTGCCTGTCCACAAAACATTGTCTCTCGATTAGGCCATCCCTTCCAAACGGGATGACCAAGCAAGGAGAAGTCTGATCAGAAAAGCAATGCAACTTAAAAAGTGCTATCGCGCCTTTTCATCGTGACAATATCCAAAGCACTCACAAGTCTCGCATGTCTGTCGGTAGGGTGGCAAGAGGGAGCCTCTTTGTTTCTTTTGTTTTTTTATTTTTCTTTCTATGCACTGTCAAGGCTGTATGAAAACACAATGAGAAGGAAAAAAACTGGGGAACAAACCCGAAAACTGTGGTAGGGTGCGGTACACAGGGTAAACAAAATGAACACCACAGAGACTGCAGGTCCTGAAGCCATTACCCAAAGCCAACTTGAGTCCTGTTTGAGGTATGCAAAGAAAGCATAGATTCTGACAGTCATGTGGCAAAAAAGTTTTGTTGTCTGCAGATGGGAACTTTTTATTTTTTATTTTGGCTAATATGCAAACTCGTTGGTGCAAACATGGCACATCACCAAAGACATCCCTACTGTGAAGCATGGTGGTGCCAGCATAATGTCATGCAAATGCTTTCTCATCGGCAGGAATCTGTGGCATTGTCAGGAAAGAAGGAAAAAATGGATGGAGCAAAAATTCAGAAAAAATCCAAGAGGAAAATCTGCCTCCTGTAAGAAAGCTGAAATTGGGATGGAGGTTCACCTTTCAATTATGATGACCAAAAGCTACACTGCGAGTGGCAAAGAAACAAAAGATAAATGTCCTTGAGTGGCCCAGTCAGAGCCCAGACCTAAATCAATTAAATCTGTGTAATTACTTTTGAAAAATTGCTGGCCATCGATTGGCTTCCCATGCACTTGATTGAGGCTGACAGCCTTTCAGAACCAATGGCAAAATTGCCCAATCGAAGTGTTGCGCAAATGCGAGGGAGACCATCCCAACAGACTTAACAGCTGCAGTTGCTTCAAAGTGTTTTTCTCCAAGTAATTAACAGGGGGGGTGGTGACAGATGAGCTTAAAGCTCTTTCTCCTAAAAGCCATCCATTCAACACCCTCTTTACCACCGACTGCAGCCCGATTACTTCTACCTTCCATCGTTCCACGCAGTTAGCGGCTAAGCTTGAGTCTTTTTTTCATGGCTGACACACACACGTCTCCTTTCAGTCATGTTATGTATGTAAAACGAACACTTAAATAATCTCAGTCCAAACATATGTATTGAAACCTAATTATATAACGTATTATTTTGCATATCATATGATAATATTGCATGTGTTTAAATAAATAAATAAAGGATGCATGAAAGACTTCATGAAATTTTTTTTTAATTGAGAAAAACAAGCAATGAATCAAAGTAAGGAGTTTAATATGAAAAAGTTAACCTGAGTCTAACAAGAAATCCCCATAACAATGAAAGGGCCATTGGTGTGCCCTTTACACACACACGTTGTCTGCTCCAACGTTTCAAGGGATTTTATACTCAATTAAGTACATAACATGCAGACAACTCACCTTCAGGAAGACGTAAGAAGAGTGATCACCAAAAGAAGACAAAAACGATTTCATTTTCCTTTCGCTTCAGAACCGATTGTCGTCGCCTAATGGGTCCATCCTGATCTTTTAAATATGTGTTCCGCCTCCAGCTTCGGTATATGCAAATGACTGGTCACCTTTGAGCTGATTTCCTCGCGTGACTTCATTACTCACCCCAAGCACTGAGCTCTTTCTCCTAACGCCAGCTTCCAGAAATCACCAAGCCTCGTTCTTACCCTTCATTGATGGGTGATTGAAGTGAAATTTGACCCGTGTTTTTCCCTTACCCATTTTGTGACTGCCATCAGATCCGAGGGCCTCTCCAAAGGAAAAAATATTTGCACTTCATTCACGTGCCTTGAAACGTGACGTCATCATCCATTGGAAACTACATTTGGTAGAGCACGTACCTCCACCCCCCAGGCTGGAACAGTTTACTTATTGTATTCCACTGCGGAGGCCAAATCATGACCAAAATCTAATCAATTATCCTTGATCACAACGGTCCAACCTGTCCACCGAGTTTAGGTCCGAATTCTTCCATAACCTTTTGAGATGACATTCCCCACCAGACAACGACAGACAGTTTTCAGGAGTGAGTCGGCAATTTATCGCCGAAACCTGAACAAATTACAAATTCTTGCCCTGCAGACTACCTCTGGGAAAGACGAAGAGAAACCAGCCAGTGTAATCCTGCGTGGGGTTATTTGCAGTACCGAACCTCCCCTCTTTTTTTTTTCTTTCTTGGACGGGCTCATGAATAGCAAATCACCGAAAGTGACATCAACACTATCTTCTGGGATCTCTTCTTTT
>CM068966.1:4981211-4996718 GCA_035128595.1 Eptatretus atami | reverse complement strand
TTTTGAAGATTTGGCAAATAACCCTGTACCATGTGATGGAAACATTGGCCCTTCACGGTCCAAAACAAGGACCCGTCGACTCCGGACTTATCCGGGGCGACGATCTGAATTCCGGGCGATCGGTCGAGTCGACTTGCGCTCCATCTAGCAGTCGCGCTCCCGGCGACGTCCCGACCCCGTAACAATATATATATATATATATATATATATATATATATATATATATATATTATATATATACACACTAGCGTACCCGTGCACATGCACGGGATAGCAGTACAACATAGCTGGTTATCAGACGACAGACCGTACACGGGGAATGACAAAAATACGCATTGTGCAAAATGCAAGTGGTACTATGGAACGCCAAGACTTCCCAAACATTGTCGGCATGTCCGCTAAGTGCCACAGCAATCTTAGGGATCGTGTGACGGCGAGCCGAGTTTTTAGTGTGCAAGCTTGGTATTATAATAGAGATATATATTTCATTTTACTCCAGAGACCAGATCCATAACACTGGATTTTTTTTTCTCTTCCCTCCTCTTCCTTCTGCTTCCCTTCCCTTCCCTTCCCTTCCCTCTCTTGGAATGCTTCCCTACATGATATTGCTTTTGCACATTGCTTCTAGGAACTTCTAATCTAGTTTCACATGCAAATGGTGCATGAATTACTTGCTCACTCTCCACTCCACCATATCCCCAAACATTTACCAGTGGCTTCCTCCTTTGTAATTGTGTGCTAATAGGAAGAGAAAATGTCCCCCACTCCATAGAATGAATAAGTAATTATCCCCCACCAACCAACGAAGTTGGCGGGGAATATAGAAATGGGTTCCGTACGTCCGTCACATTTCGTTTCCGGAGCTTAACTACAAATCCCCTCGAGATATATTTACGAAATTTGGTACACATATCAAGCAAGTGGTGAACTGGTGCCTTTTGATATTTAGAGATTTCCCCAAAAAAAATTTCTGTTACTTTCCATGGAAACAAGTTGGGTATTAAGAAATAATTGAGGTTAACCTTTGTTTCCAGAGCATAGTTGCAAAACTATTAACTATTTCTTTATGAAATTTGGTACACACATCAAGAATAAATTGAACTGGTGCCTTTTGCTACTTGTGAATTGATATAGACATGTTTCTTCCGTCCATTTGTCCGACCGTCCGTCACATTTTGTTTCCGGAGCTTAACTACAAATCCCCTCAAGATATCTTTACGAAATTTGATACACATATCAAGCAAGTGGTGAACTCGTGCCTTTTGAAGTTAACAGATTAAAAAAATAAAAAAATTCAGTTTCCATGGAAACAAGCTGGATTGAGATGAATTTCCCTGATAATCCAGTATCTTAAATGGCTTGTAAGCAGAGTGAAAACCTTGTCCTCATTTACTATGGCGGGGGATATCGAAGACCTTGTCTTCAACGGATGCTAGTTTTAATTAAAAAGGACAGCAAATTTGTCCACTGTATTTTGCTATCCTCCCCTTACCCCTTTTCCTCTGTCCTTAAAACTTAATTTCAACCGCCAGTACAACTACCAACCCAATCTCCCTGTGACGTGGAGCTTCTTTCCAACTCTCCCACCAGTCTCGCTGCCCTTGTAACCTCCCTTTTCTAATTTTGAGCCGACACACCGCAGCGTTTGTTCTGTTATTTTGATGTGTGCTTGTCATAGCCTATTCCAGCAACATTTTTGAGTGGTCCCTGCAAATACCTGGCAGTCGAACCACATTCATCAGAATAGCAGGGTATGATATATTTTGAATTGTTAGGGGAGGTGGGATACAACATGGATCACAAAACGAGATTGGTGAGCACAGGCTTATGTGACCCCATGCAGTTCCACTATTCGATTGACTAGTGATCTCATGCATGCAGGTACAAAACCCTTCCTCACTAAGGTGAAATGGCACTAACCTTTTGGTGTTTCTTTAACTTTCATCACTAGGTTCCCCCCCCCCCCCCCTTCCACATACACAAACCCTAGTAAGAGGATCAAGCTTTTCATTGGCAGAAGCCTGAACCAACATGGTCCTTTAATGTTTGGAGTTGATTGACTTTGTGATTCTGAATGAGGACGACAAAGCTGGCTTGAACAAATTCCAAATTCTCGACTGAGAATGCATGGCGTGCTTGTTGGCATTGGCTGTCCTTTTATAACAAAATGGGCCAATGGTCAAGTGATCTCATGATTTTCCTCTTTTGTTATAAACAATAATGGTGGAAATGAATTGCCAAATTTAACATTTTGTGGTTTAAGTCATCCCATGTGTCCATGTTGTTGTTCCCTTCATGGGGGGGGGCGGGGGAGTAGGTAACTATCCCGATACTCTGATTATATTTAGGTTTTCCAAAAATTTGACATTTAAATTTCAAATGATAATGTATGCTGAGTGCCAGTAATTTGTTTTTAGGAACCCTTTCGATGGCTAATGCTGGAAAAAACACGAATGGTTCTCAGTTCTTCATCTGTACTGCAAAAACGAGTTGGTAAGTATGAATTACTGACCTGTGCCATCATTTATATTGTTTCAAGTGAAAAGTGTTTAGTTGCATTTTACACTTTATACAGGCTGTTTACACCCTGTTCTTGTTTTAGCACTGGAACTGCATTTTGTGAAAGGTCACATTTTCCATCATGATGAACCATTAATGGTCAGGATGTCCATGAAATGTTTCCCATATTCCGATGGCAATGACTGTCTCATCCCCTGTTCTTTGTTGTGTGGCCCCTGACACACAAATGTGAAAAGACCCCATCATAATCTGCCATAAATCTTGTCAAATTGACACAATCGTTTCAAATGAGTGTTCCAATGCGAAGCGTAAAAGTAACATCACTACATCAATCGATGGCAGTATGCAAACAGTTGTGCTTGCAGCTCTGTAACCTCAACAACAAAAAAAAGTATGTGGAAGCGGAGCCTAATTGCAGCCATTTTGGAGTCTTGCTGGCGGTGTGGTGGCTCTCACACTGATGGATGTCTTATTGGCAAAAGTGGGCCCCCTTCTCAAAAATAGTGAAGATCACTGGCCCAGTCTAAACCTGGTCTCGAACCCGTGTTTATCAATCCCCTGTGTTTCAGGTGACCCCCTTTAAGGCTAGTCTGCTGATTATCTGGATAAAAACATTTGCCTCCAACCAAAGTTAAGCCTGATAACCTTCCTATCAAGGTTTTTATGCTTCCGGTGACAAAGTTGCTGAAGGCATTTTGTTTTCATGTTGTCTGTCCATGATAGGTTTTCGTTACCGCGATAACTTAAGAATGGTTGAAGGGATTTAAATCAACTTGCTTGGAAGTATGTGTAAACCTTTGTGAGTGCATTCATCCATGACTGCTTGTGTTACTAAAAGGTCACAGGTCAGAGGTCACATTAAAACTCGGGTTAATGGGATTTGAAATATACCCAAGTATATGCACAATGATACATGTGTACAGATTAGACATTGAGATTTTGGGTCAAAGTGGAGTAGGCAAAGACTTGATGTGGGCAGAGGCATATCGCCCAATGTCAGGTCAGGTTGCGTATGGGAGCATGCGCTGGAGCAGCGTATCACTCCAGGGTGTCACCGTCTGGCCACCCCCCCCCCCCCCCCCCCCAGGCAGATACCCGGCCCATCCCCTTGAGATGCTGATCAACCATGAGACGTGGTCAGCTCATTGGCCTGCTCCACTCACGAGGTGCTCTCGCTGAGAATCTAGTGAGCAGGATCAGTGTCAGGAAAACTAGCCACATGTCCATACAGCCACAGCTGATGCTCACGGACGATGCAGGCAACAAATCCCATTTGAGTTTCTCAGCAAACCCTCGTTGGACACAGTCTGACCAGCAACAACCAAGGATTCTCAGAGACCGGTACCAAAGGAATTAAGTCTCCGTCTCAGATCCCTTGTCAGTCAATCTCGCATCCATAGAGACTTGGAAGGCCCAAAAGACTCGACTTTCATCGTCCTACACAGGTACTGACAGTGCCACACCCCATGATCCAGTGAATCCAGGCCTGACCCAGACGTCTTTTGACCTCTGGCTCAGATATCAGAGACATGAATATCACTGACAAGGTAAGTGAATCTTTGTGACCTCAACATCTTCACCACAAACGGGTACAGACAAGATGGCAGCATCCAAGATGTTGTTGAAAGCCTGGACCTTAGTTTTGATCCAGGAAACCCACAATCCCAGCGGTTCCCACACTTCATTCAGCGCCTCAAGGGCCCCCAAAAGGATATCCAGAGTCTCTGCAAAGATGACGACATCATCTGCGAAATCAAGGTCAGAGATCTTGACATTCTCAAATGATGCATCACAGCTTGATCTCTCTGACATCCTCCCCACAATCCAGTCCAGACGCTGAAAAGTGTGGGGGCCAGTACACACCAGGCAAACTCCAGTAACTGGAAATAAGTTTGAGATTGTATCACCATATCTCACAGCACTCTTAGTACCAGAGTTGAGTTGAGACATCAGGTTGATCAGTTTTGGTGGCACCCCATGAAGACCAAGAATCCTCCAGAGGGCATCCCGATTCATTAAATCAAACTCAAGAGATCAACATAAGCTGCAAACAGCCCCTGCCGAAACACTCGTCTGCCTTCGATGAGGACCCGAAGAGCAAGGATAAGGTCAATTATTGACCTCTTTGGTGTAAATCCTGACTGCTCTGGATCCTGGTGCTTAAGCAGATGGTGGCAATGAGCAACATCGCTCCCTCGGGAGTTGCAGTCTTGGCAATCACCCTTCCCTTTCCAGAGAGGGACAACAAGGCCCCTCTTCTAGTCAGTTGGGATGATGCCTGTGTTCCAGGCAGAGCACAGAACTGCATGCAACGACCCGAGTACAGCATTTCCACCAGTTGTACGAAGTTCAGCATGGATACCACAGCTTTACCCCATTTCAACCGGTTCACCGCAGCCTTTGTTTCTGTGAATGAAGGTGTATCACAGTTGATTGGAGGGTCAGCAATAGGGATAGTACCCCTGACATCCAACTTGACAGCTGGTGGATCAGCCTGGTACAGCCGCTCAGAGTAACCAGCCCAGCGGCCCTTCACTTCGGAATCCTCTATCAAGAGCCCACCACCCTCCGCTCTTACTGCAGTCCACCGAGGGACAGGCTTGGAGGAACGCAATGTGTGAATTCCCCTGTAAGCAGGACGAGAATCACTTCACAGGTGATTCTCTTCACCCTCAGATTCCTCGCATATTGGCCTCCTTGTCCACCCTTGGCGCGCGTACAGTTTTACACCTCGGCTCCCTGCACAGTTCAGCTCTGCCATCAAGCCTGGCCCTGCGACTCTGGGTAATGGTATCCAGTGTCACTTGAGAAACAAAATTCTTCTTCGCCCTCCGGTGAGTTCCAAGACATCCACTGGCAACATCAAGGACGGTGGACTGAAAGGCACTCCACAACTCTTCAGGATTCCCCACAGCACCCAGACCCCCCCCCCCAAATATCTCCATTGAGCCTGTTTGCAAACTCCTCAGCTACCCTCTCATCCTTGAGCTTGCCAACATCCAGCCTCGGCTGGGATGGTACCATTCTCCTGGATTTAAGCTGCAACTTCAGAGTTTCAATGATTATGCAAGCCTGTGATCGGTATTGAGGAACAGAGCACTCTGGTGGACCCTGCAGTTCTGGATGTTCCTCCAACGAACACATGGTTAATCTCCTTTGTTGCACCACCAGTGTTGGAATACCAAGTCCAGCGATGAGCTTATGGGTACTGAAACCATGAACCAGTTACCCTAAGTCCATGTCTTCTTGCAAAGTCTATTCTGGTTCACAGTTCCAGACCCATGGGGACCAACGCATGTCTCATAACCCTCCACATCAGTTCATTGATGCATTGAAATCCCCCAAGACTCGAGTGTCTCGCCTGGGGCACTGATCATCCACAGACTCGAGCGTGGCATAGAATGTGTTCTTCACGGTGAAATCACTCGCCTCAGTCGGAGCATAAACAGAGACTAGGGAAATGACACCCATGGAGTGACGAATCCTTTCTCATACGCTTGACCGGTGTTACCTCAATTATCCTTGGAGTCAGCTTATTGGACACAGCTACAGCAATTCTTTGGGCATGGTAACCATCAGAGCAACCAGACCAATAGTAGGTGTAACCACCCACCACGATCTCGCCACTGTCTGGTCTCCGAACATCAGTGTTGCAATACCGATGTCCAAATGCTTGAGCTCAGATGATAACAGACAGGTGATCATCCTCTTAGAGATAGTACATTCCAGGCACCCACCTGAAAGGACCGCCTCAGGTTAACCCAAGGAGACTGCTGCCTGGTGGATGACACCTCGGCACCACAATCTGAGCTGGGAAGGTTACCCTGTGGTTTTCTTCCTATCAAGGAATGGGGGTCCTGAAGGCTTTGCCCCAATCCCGTCATCCAGTGAGTTGCCCTGTGGAGGGCAGCAGCACAGGAGGTATTCCCACTGAGTGGGTTTTCAGGTTTTCTTATATTTGTGGTTTTGCGGAATGAAGTGTTTTACGGTGGCCGGAGTGCAAATCCTGCCACCAACCTCAATAAAAAAATAAAAAAAAAAGAAGTCATCTAACTGCATGAAGATGTCCAGACAGTTCGGTACTGGAAATGGAATAATGGCGTGACATCAAATAGTTTTCATTTTTCTTTCGTTGTATTTTTGCATGTTTGATGTTCTTTGATTACTTGTTTTTATCATTCTACTTCAGCAGATTTGTTTGCATCTGAGAAAAAACAGTTCAAATGTTTTATTGCTGAACATTTCCTAAAACCCCCTTGTCTGACTTCTTGCTTCTTACACTTGTTCACCCAACTATGAAATTATTGCTTTCATCCATGGTTTAAGTTTTTAGCACATAACAATATTACCTTTGCTCAAGCACAGCCTTTTTTTTTCTTTTTCTTTTTTTCTTCTTCTTTTCTATTTGCATATAAGACCTGTCGCTTTGACAAATACCAGTCTTTGCTGTGATGGCTAATCTATGGGACAAGAACAAAAAAGGATTCCTGGGTGATCCTGCCCTCTATGCAGGGATAACCAATGTCAAATTGGCATTCTCACTTTTGCAACGTGTGCCCATTGACCCACACCCTTCGTACCACGTCACAAACCTTACTGGGAGTTCCCTGAATCCACCGTCGTTGGTTTCATTGAAATCAGTTGTCTCGTTGTGGCACGACAAACGCACTGTTTTTATAATGTATATAGATTTTTACGTACACACGTGAGGATTCTTTGAAGTCAGGTGCTGTCTCTCCTCCGTGAAGCACCTTGTCGCATCAGTGTGCACCCCTCATGTATGTAGTATACAGTGCGGAGGGGAAGAGGGAAATTATGCTGTTTTTGCTTCTATAATAAGTAGATCGTGTAGTATTTTAGGGTAAAATAGAATAAAAAAAATTAACCCATCACCCTTAAAAATAGTGTGAATAAATTATTGAAATATCAGCTGCTTTTTTGTTCATTGCCTGTTCTCACCTGTGTTGCAAGTAGTGACCTGCTTTGTGATTCTTTTAAAAAGCGGTATATATTTGGAAAGGCTTTGATGGGGTGATTTATTACTGTTGTATGAAAAAGAAATGGAAATGTTGAAAAAAAAAAAAGGCAATTTGTATTGGATATGGCAAGTGTTTTCTGAATGAAATTGATATGAGACTCGCCATTATTATCAGTGAATAAGAATGAGGAAGTTTTTGTTTTCATGTAAATGAGTACGGTTTAGATTTGTGGAGATTGGAAATCAACATTGTGCATAAAATATCTTCGTAGAGAGAGGATAAGTGGTTGTTTACTTCCTTGGTGATTTCATTGAAATCTGTTGATCCGTTCTCAAGTTAACAAAAAATAATTCGTGGAAGATCCTGCCCTCCGTGCAGGGATTCCCAGCGACTGGGGATAGCCAGCGACACAAGTTTGTGCTTGCAGTATACATACAGTGGGGAGAACAAGTATTTGATACACTGCTGATTTTGCAGGTTTTCCCACTTACAAAGCACATTAGAGGTCTGTAATTTTTATCATAGGTACACTTCAACTGTGAAAGATGGAATCTAAAACAAAAATCCTGAAAATCACATTGTATGATTTAAAAAATAATTAATTTGCATTTTATTGCATGAAATAAGTATTTGATCACCTACCAACCAGTAAGAATTCCGGCTCTCACAGACCTGTTAGTTTTGTCTTTAAGAAGCCCTCCCATTCTCCACTCATTACCTGTATTAACTGCACCTGTTTGAACTCGTTATCTGCATAAAAGACAGCTGTCCACACTCAATCAATCAGACTCCAACCTCTCCACAATGGGCAAGACCAGAGAGCTGTCTAAGGACATCAGGGACAAAATTGTAGACTTGCACAAGGCTGGGATGGCTACAGGACAATAGACAAGCAGCTTGGTGAGAAGGCAACAACTGTTGGCGCAATTATTAGAAAATGGAAGAAGTTCAAGATAACAGTCAATCTCCTTCGGTCTGGGGCTCCATGCAAGATCTCACCTCGTGGAGCCTCAATGATCATGAGAAAGGTGAGGGATCAGTCCAGAACTACACGGCAGGACCTGGTCAATGACCTGAAGAGAGCTGGGACCACAGTATCAAAGAAAACCATAAGTAACACACTACGCCGTCATGGATTAAAATCCTGCAGCGCACGCAAGGTTCCTCTGCTCAAGCCAGTGCATGTCCAGGCCCGTCTGAAGTTTGCCAATGACCATCTGGATGATCCAGAGGAGGAATGGGAGAAGGTCATGTGGTCTGATGAGACCAAAATGGAGCTTTTTGGTTTAAACTCCACTCACCGTGTTTGGAGGAAGAAGAAGGATGAGTACAACCCCAAGAACACCATCCCAACCGTGAAGCATGGAGGTGGAAACATCATTCTTTGGGGATGCTTTTCTGCAAAGGGACAGGACGACTGCACCGTATTGAGGGGAGGATGGATGGGGCCAGGTATCGTGAGATCTTTGCCAACAACCTCCTTCCCTCAACAAGAGCATTGAAGATGGGGCGTGGCTGGGTCTTCCACATGACAACGACCCGAAACACACAGCCAGGGCAACTAAGGAGTGGCTCCGTAAGAAGCATCTCAAGGTCCTGGAGTGGCCTAGCCAGTCTCCAGACCTGAACCCAATAGAAAATCTTTGGAGGGAGCCGAAAGTCTGTGTTGCCCAGCGACAGCCCCAAAACCTGAAGGATCTGGAGAAGATCTGTATGGAGGAGTGGGCCAAAATCCCTGCTTCAGTCTGTGCAAACCTGGTTAAGAACGATAGGAAACGTCTGATCTCTGTAATTGCAAACAAAGGTTTCTGTACCAAATATTAAGTTCTGTTTTTCTGATGTATAAAATACTTATTTCATGCAAAATAAATGCAAATTGATTATTTAAAAATCATACAATGTGATTTTCAGGATTTTTGTTTTCGATTCCGTCTTTCACAGTTGGAGTGTACCTATGATAAAAATTACAGACCTCTACGTGCTTTGTAAGTGGGAAAACCTGCAAAAATCGCAGTGTATCAAATACTTGTTCTCCCTACTGTATATATTTTTTTGCTTCAAAAACCTCCCTGGGAGTTCCCGAAATCCATCATTGGATTTATTGAAATATGTTAATCGATTCCCAAGTCGTAACATGACACTGCTCTTTCTTGCTTTATTTTTTTATTTTTTGCCATGTCAAAGGAAAATGGGCTTTTGTGCCTGAGTTGTGGAAGCTTGTGTCGGAGACATGTGCCAGGTTTAAATGATGGGGATTTATATAAGTACCAAGGATTCAAATCGTTGGCTTCCTAGGCTCGCTTGCTTGTTTCAAACTCGCTGATGCAGTCATTGCGTTGCAGGAATAGTGTGAATCTGCTTCTGAAAAGGTGCCAAACTGCTAATTTGTGTACAGGTATCCCCGCTTAACAAATGTTCGAATAGCGAAGCTTCGCCACAACTAATTGTTTGAGGAAAGGCTACGAACAAAAAAGCAGCTGATATTTCATTTAGGGCTCTTAGTTGCTTAACGAAGGTCTTCATTCACTATAATGGAGCTGTTAATGTCTGGTGATTGCCCAGTCACTGTGGGGTTGGTGGTGCGTTTTTATACCAATTAACTTTTCAGAAGGACAGTGTTAAAAATACCAGCTGCCTTCTCGTGGGGAAACTTGAACGAGATATTATTTTGGTAAGGGTTCCAACTAAATGAACTTTTTTGTTTCTCTTTATTATTAGGTAAATAAAATTGTCACTTGCAACTAAAACCATTGTTGTACCAAGCCCTGTGGCTGAGAGAGTGGAGAAAAATTAGGGTGAGGAAAGCAAGTGTCGTTTTCCAATAAGAAATGATTGATAACGATGGTTCACATAACATAACTAAGGGGTGTAAAGATACTCTGTGGAGGGGGTGGGGGGGATGGGATGCCTGTACCGTGATATTGTCATAACAATAGCCCATTTCCCAGTATTTTATCCCTTGATTGACTTCTCCCCCCCACTCCCCAAATAATCCCCAATTCCAGTTTTGAACACACAATCGGTTGTTCACTTTTTGTGTAAAGTTTGTAATTTGCAGAAATGTCCCGTACAAAGAATGTGAGAATATCAAGTTTGTTTTACCACTGACGAGTGTCCTGTCTCTTGGTTTTTGTTTCAGGTTGAATGGTAAACACGTTGTGTTTGGAAGGGTGGTTGAAGGGTATGACGTAGTCCAGAAAATGGAAGCCTTGGGGTCCAAATCAGGCAGTACCAAAAAGAATGTTGTGATTGCAGACTGTGGCAAGTTGTGAGATCTCAGCAGCAGTTGCTTGCTTTTCTCTCTGGTGTGTGCAGTTGACACGACCCTTGGGCATTTGAGTTTTCCATTCTGTTTTTTCCAAGTTTGCATTTTTTTTTTTTTGCCCCACAATGTGTGGAATGTTGGCTCGTTTGTGATATCGCACACCCTTTTGGGGGATTATATAATTTTTTGTAAAACCTTCCTTCCATGAATGTGAATTCTTCATGTCACTCTGAATAAACATTTCACTACTGACTGCTTTAATCCCTATTGTCCTTGACAATGACTAATGGAAGCAGACATTTTCACAAGAGTTTATTTTTCCACAGGTTCAATGAAGGAAATTGGTGAATTCAGCATTGATGATTTTTATTTTTTGTTTTTCTTTTAATTTCTTCACAATGCAGGTGATTTAAACGAGATATTGCTTGAGATGATGCATTTTGGAGTTTGAGCCTTGTCTGAAATGACAGAGATGAGAATGTTAGCTTCGTTTAAAATCTCATACATGCATGTGCCTTTGCTGGTAAGTTGTAGCACTTGTGTGCTTTACTCTCACGACATGCAGCTTGACACTTGTCAGTTCAAAGTTGCTGAAAATTTTACTGTCCCCTCAAGCATATCAAATTGCAAAAGAATCAAATTTCAACATTGGTGTTACCATTATTATTAAAAAAAGAAGTATATATTCTGTATTAAATTGGCAACCAGGATAGGTTTCAGTCAATGGAGCAATAACTATGAAACTCAAAACCACCGAATACAGGTTCAGTCAGCCTGCATGACTGTTTTTGGTGGGTTTTTTAATTTTTTTTTTTAAGCAGGATCTGCCCATGGCCTTGCGAAAGGAATATAGCCATTGCCATGTTTCTGGCTGGCCATCATTAATCTGAGAAATGTCTTTTGTATAGGGTCACCCAAGGTTGTGATGTGAACAAAACAACCAATGTGTAAGCTAATACTTCATTTTATAGCTCAACTGGTGGGGAAATTCAAGCAGATTTGGCACCAAAGCGTTTGTACAAATTTACTTACCGAGCATACTTTGTGATCAAACGTTTGACCCATCGTGCTTTGAGATCGAGGCAGACTTCTTGTCCTGTCTGCAACACAGCCCTTGGGATAGAGGTATGCTTATATTAAAGTGAATTCTATTTTATTTAACATACTAATATAATTAATTTCATTAAAGTCAGATGCCATTGAATACTTTTGGTAACTCACAAGACATGAGGTGGACATCCAGCAAATTGAGATGAAAGTTTCAACTGAGAGATCTTGAATCTGTTGAATCGAGAACGAATGAGAGTTTTGCATCGGCAGGTGCTTCTTCCTGTAAATAGAGGTTCAGGGGGTTGACAGGGGGAGTTTTTGAGAATATGTAATGCAAGGTTCAACACCTGATATACATATATATATATATACATACCTTTTGTTTCCTTGAAACCTCAAATTAAATCTATTTACACATTGTAACCCACATATGACACGCTTCAGAAATTAATTTATTTTAAAAAAAAAATCAAAAATAGATCTTGGTTGGATAAGTACACATTCGTCCCCCCCATAACAAATTCTAAATTAGCTCAGGTGTAACCAATTGCTCAAGTTAAATTGTAGTGATTCTGATTTCAGAATAAAATCAGCCATTCCTGAAGGTTTCCTCTTGGGTGGTGAGTTTTTCATTGCAAAGACAAACATGAGCACCAAGGAGCTTTCAAAAGATGTCTGGGATAAAGTGGAAAGGTGCAGATCAGGGGATGGGTATTAAAAAAAATAAAGCAAACATTTAAAGGCCTTGAATATCCCTTGGAGCAGTCAAGATAAGAAGGGGAAGGTGTGTGTGGTACCACCACAACATTGTGCTTCGATTAGGCCATCCTTCCAAACTGGATGACCAAGCAAGGAGAAGTCTGATCAGAAAAGCCAATGGCAACTTTAAAAGTGCTATCGGCCTTTTATCGTGACAATATCCAAAGCACTCCACAAGTCTCGCATGTCTGTCCGGTAGGGTGGCAAGAAGGAAGCCTCTTTGTTTTTTTGTTTTTTTAATTTTTCTTTTTATGCACTGTCAAGGCTTGTATGAGAGCTAACACAATGAGGGGGAAGGGAAAAAAAAACTGGGGAACAAACGAAAACTGTGGTAGGGGTGGGGTACACAGGGTAAACAAAATGAACACCACAGAGACTGAGGTCCTGAAGCCATTACCCAAAGCCAACCTTGAGTCCTGTTTGAGGTATGCAAAGAAAAGCATAAGATTCTGAAGTCATGTGGCAAAAAGTTTTGTTGTCTGCAGATGGAACTTTTTTATTTTTATTTTGGCCTAAATGCAAACTCGTTTGGTGCAAACATGGCACATCACCCAAAGAATACCATCCCTACTGTGAAGCATGGTGGTGCCAGCATAATGTCATGCAAATGTTTCTCATCGGCAGGAATTGTGGCATTTGTCAGGAAAGAAGGGAAAATGGATGGAGCAAAATTCAGAAAAAATCCAAGAGGAAAATCTGCCTCCTGTAAGAAAGCTGAAATTGGGATGGAGGTTCACCTTTCAATATGATGACCCAAAGCTACACTGGAGTGGCAAAGAAACAAAAAGATAAATGTCCTTGAGTGGCCCAGTCAGAGCCCAGACCTAAATCCAATTAAATCTGTGGAATTACTTGAAAATTGCTGGCCATCGATGCTTCCCATGCAACTTGATTGAGGTTGAACAGCTTTTCAGAACAATGGGCAAATATTGCCCAATCGAAGTGCGCAATGCGAGTGGAGACCTATCCCAACAGACTTACAGCTGCAGTTGCTGTCAAAGGTGTTTTCTCCAAGTATTAACATGGGGGGGGGGGGGGGGGGGGGGTGGTGACAGGATGAGCTAAAGCTCTTTCTCCTAAAAGCCATCCACTTCAACACCCTCTTTACCACCGACTGCAGCCCGATTACTTCTACCTTCCATCGTTCCACAGCAGTAGCGGCTAAAGCTTGAGTCTTTTTTTCATGTGACACACACACGTCTCCTTTCAGTCATGTTATGTATGTAAAACGAACACTTAAATAATCTCAGTCCAAACATTGTATTGAAACACTAATTATAACGTCATTATTTGCATATCATATTGTGATAAATATTGCATGTGTTTAAATAAATAAATAAAGGATGCATGAAAAAGACTTCATGAATTTTTTTTTTAATTTGAGAAAACAAAGCAATGAATCAAAGTAAGGAGGTTTAATATGAAAAGTTAACCTGAGTCTAACAAGAATCCCCATAACAATGAAAGGGCCATGGTGTGCCCTGTACACACGAGCACGTTGTCTGCTCCAACGTTCAAGGGATTTTATACTTTCAATGTAGTAATAACATGAGACAAACTCACCTTCAGGAAAGACGATAAGAAGAGTGATCACCAAAAGAAGACAAAACGATTTCATTTTCCTTTCGCTTCAGAACCGATTGTCTCGCCCTAATGGGTCCATCCTGATCTTTTAAATATTGTGTTTCCGCCTCCAGCTTCCGGTATATGCAAATGACTGAGTCACCTTTGAGTGATTTCCTCGGTTTGTACTTTCATGTACATCACCCCAAGCACTGAGCTCTTTCTCCTAAACGCCAGTTCAGAAATCACCAAGCCTCGTTTACCCTTCATTGGGAATGGGTGATTGAAAGTGAAATTTGACCCGTGTTTGTTCCCTTCCCATCTTTGTGACTGCCATCAGACTCCGAGGGGCTCTCCAAAGAAACAAATATTTGCATTCATTTCACGTGCCTTGAACGTGACGTCATCATCCATTGGAAAACTACATTTGGTAGAGCACGTACCTCCACCAGGCTGAACAGTTTACCTTTTGTATCCCACTGCGAGGCCAAATCTGAACCAAAATCTAATCAATTCATCCTTGTCACACGTCCAACCTGTCCACCGAGTTTAGTCCGAATTCTTCCATAACCTTTTGAGATGACATTCTCACAGACAACGACAGACAGTTTCAGGGAGTGAGTCGGCAAGTTATCGCCGAAACCTTGAACAAATTACAAATTCTTGCCCTGCAGACTACCTCTGGAAAGACGAAGGTAAACCAGCCAGGTGTAATCCTTGCCGTGGGGTTGATTTGGCAGTACCGAACCTCCCCTCTTTTTTTTTTTCTTTCTTTGGACGAGGCTCATGGAAAAGCAAATCACCAGAAAGAGTTTGACATCAACACTATCCTTCTGGGAACTGGTGTATGGAATATTTGAAGAATCTAACCTTCCTCGAAATTAATAAATTATAAAACCTGTCGTTTAACCCCCACCCATTAATAACGAACACACCTTTGTGAAGATTGTTTTTGTACAAGTTGAGGCCGTTTGTGGTCAGAGTGAACATAGAGCTACAAACAATGACAATGAATTTGACCTCACAATGGTGTTTTAGACGTTTTCAACATATGGAACAGACTTCCTTCAAAAAAAAAAAACTGCAATATCAACTACAGTTTCATTTCTCTTAAACACAAACGTATCCACGGATGATGTTCTGTAATATGACCGTACAATGATGCAATACTGGTATTTTCCTTTTGGTTTTGTGGTAGATGACTAAATCAATATTGAGTAATTCCTATATGTACATTCTGTCAATATTGGGTATGTTCAATATCATGTATAATATCACCCTTGAATTAGCTTTATATATCTAATATATACATATATACACTGATGAGCCAAAACATTGACCACTGACAGGTGAAGTGAATAACATTGATTA
>CM068966.1:4947256-4966094 GCA_035128595.1 Eptatretus atami | reverse complement strand
CAATTTTCAAGTCTTTCCACAGATTCTCAATGGGATTTAAGTCTGGGCTTTGGCTGGGCCACTCAAGGACTTTCACGTTCTTGTTCTGAAGCTATTCCAGTCTTGCTTTGGTTGTATGCTTAGGGTCATTGTCCCAGTGGAATGTAAATCTTCACTGCAGTCTAAGGTCTTTTGCACTCTGAAGCAGGTTCTCTTAAAGGATTGCTCTGTATTTGGCTCCATTCATCGTTCCCTCTATCGGTCTATCCTTACAATTCTCCCAGTCCCTACCGCCAAAAAGCATCCCCAAAGCATGATGCTGCCACCACCATGCTTCACGGTCGGGATGGTGATACATGAGTGACGAACTCTGCTTGTTTTCCGCCAGACGTAGCGCTTTGCATTCAAGCCAAAGAGATCAATTTTCATCCCATCAGATCATAAAATCCTTTGCCTCATGCTCTCAGAGTCTTTCAAGTGCCATTTTGCAAACTCCAGGTGTGCTGTCACGTGCCTTTTTCTCAGGAGTGGCTTCCGTCTGGCCACTCCCATAAAGCCTCGATTTGTGAAGTGCTGCAGAGATTGTTGGCCTTCTGGCAGGTTCTCCATCTCAGCCAAAGAACTCTTTAGTTCTGTTAGAGTGGTCACTGGGTTCTTGGTCACCTCCCTGACAAGGTCTCCTTGCTCAGTTTGGTTGGACGGCCAGCTCTAGGAAGAGTCTCGGTAGTTCCATATTCTTTCCATTTCCTAATGACTAAAAAAATTAGCTCACTGTGGTCTTGGGAACTTTCACCACTCCAGAAATTGTTTTTCACCCTTCCCCAGATCTATGCCTCCTCCTATCTTGGAGTTCTATAGACAGTTCCTTGGATTTCATGGTGGAGTTTCTGCTCTGACATGCATACAAGACATTTCAGATTTACATTTTTAATTGATTTGTAAAAATTTCTAAAAACATGTTTTCACTTTGTCGTGATGGGTTATTTTGTGTAGATCGGTGATAAAAATTTGTATTAAATCCATTTTAAATTGAGGATGTAACACCACAAAATGTGACAAAAGTAGAGGGGTGTGAATACATTCTGAAGGCACTGTATACATTTATATGGATGTGGGAACTTATTGGGTGCTTAGATATTTACCATCATTCATTACATATTGGTATGCCATCCTGATGAGGGCAAGCAAGCCTGAAATCTGGATAGGCGGCTCCATTTGATATTTAACTGATGTTGACCATGTAATCTTTGTCTGTTTGACAAGAGTCACCGGGTCGAGGCCTCTGGGTTGTAAGTGATGTTTTGGTGTCGGACCATGTCCAATGGAGATCGGGGGAGTGCTCGTCACACTCCACATGTTTCGATTTATCCGCCGATCACATTCCGTGCCTTCTGGCTGAATGGTTTGCATCAGCGGGCGTCCGTCTGGGTGGCAGATGGACGGTTGTTCTTTGTGGATTATGCGGTTTTACCGTGTGAGACATAATCCGTGGCAATGCTCACCATAACAGTCAGGAGGTGTGTTTGATATATATATATATATATTATATAAATATTTTGCAAGTTAAACGCAAGCAACACGACTCCACTATGATGTCCTCGTGGGACAAAGGAGGCATCAACTCACGATGGAAACACACCTTATATATATTGTTGCGGAATTCCGCGCCGTCGCGCGTAGCGATACGAAGAACACAACGTGACTCGAATCGCGACCGCGTCGCCCACCGTGAACGGACACATATCAAGTTCGTGACACTCCTCGGCTAACGCCGGGATCCCAGTCACGCGTGGACCTTTCGGCCCACCACAAACCCAGTCCGCATTATTACTCCGGCGGAATAGGGTGAATCGGCGAAAGTCGAGGTGATGACTAAGTACCCGCACGGGTAACCACCGGGATTGATGGACCTCGCCCGACAGGCCCGGAGCTTCGAGTACACGATCCGCCTTAGCCGGCATCGTTCACGGCCTTAACGGGATAACCGAGCGCGTGTTATCGTCGGCTCTTATGACGGTGTCGTTCATGTCATTACTCATGGGAGTATCGCTGTGTCGAGTGCAGATAGATACCGGCGCCACTCGACGGCCGGACGGCAAATTCGAACCCTTTGCACGCGTCGGAAACAACGAAGTGGAGCACCCGAAGCGGAAGAAGAGGAACGCAGCGACACGGGGGAAGAATTCAACAGACAAGCATTTTATTTACAACACGACACAATGAGAGCACAGTATAGCACAATATTTATAGACACAATAATAATTAAAGAAATGCACATTATTAATACAATAAAGAGGAACGACAAAAGCAACGAGGACGCAGAGCTACAAGAATACGCGACACACGGACCACTTAAAACAATACTACTTTACAAGACATGGCGCCGACACGCACGTTCACACAGAACCCAAAAGAAATGAAGAAAAGAAGTGGCGACTTCCCTTGTCTGGCTGGTGAGTCCCTCTCCCGCGACAGTCAGCGTGGCCGCGCCTGGCCCCGACCTCTCTCTCGTGGCCGGCGAACCCTCTCCGGCACTTCTCGTCCGGACGCGCAGGTCACCCACAACGACGCGTCTCCGGTCCGTGCCTCCGTTTGCGGTCGCTCGACCAGCGAGCGCAGACCTCTTCCCCGACCAGACAGCAGACAGGGAACTCGACGACAACTTCTTGCGAACCAACTGAAGAGGAAAGAGAAGCCGCGCCCGGCCGTGTTCGTCTTTTTATCGGCTCCAGGAACCCACCATATGCAAATTCTCGGATCCAAACGACCTCAGGGGCGGAGCCACGCTCGCCGATTGGATGGAGAAAAAGGGGCGTGAATCTTTCCTGATCCTCAAATTTGCATATCCGATTTCCCTCAGGCGCGTCTGGAGGCGGGGCCAACCGCCCCGCGCTTCCTAATTGGATGGATCAGATGTGGCGTGTAGCATTCCTGATCCGAATTCTCCTCGGAAAAACCGCCATCTGCACTCGCGGCCGCGTGTATCGCTGAAGATAGCCCGACGCTCGGTGCCCAGGTGGTGCGGGAATGGCCGTAGGAGAAGGTGGTGGAGGGTTTTCGGCAGTGTCCGATGGCCATGGTGCCGTTTGGAATGGCGGTGATGTGAGGTTTGCGGTAGCGAGTGGTGAAGGTAGGTTGTGGCTGCTGGCGTTGTTGTTGTTGTTGCGTGGTTGGCTCAAAACAAAGGTAGAAAGAAAACGCCTAACTCAAAGGATCGCAGCCCGAATGAATCACATTATTCCCTCTATACAACGGGTTTGGAGCTAACTACACATGTACTTCAGAAATACCTCACCTATGGGACCTGGATGTGTTCGCGAATTTCCACAGCCGTAACACTACCCCTCCCCTTTTTACAGACTCGTCCCGAGTCGTCAAATTATCGTGTGCCATCATGTGTAGTTTCTCCCTTATGTTTTACCTACGGATCCCTGAGTGCGACATTCATGGTATTCGTGTCCCCAAAATAAATAACCTGAGGGCTGAGTAACTAACTAAACAAACCCACTCATACGGACGACTTAAATAAAATTGCCGGCGCTAGGACAGACATGCCGGGGCGCACTCATATTTACAATACACAACTTATCCTTAACCTTATAAATTTTACACTAACCATGGCCCAGGATCAATGGACTCTGCAGGAAAAAGAAAAGAGTCAACAGAGAACCGGTGCACGGGCCGCCACTGCAGGCCCGTGTTGCAGCTGCCAACAGGACAGTTCCTGCAGCTTGCAAACTGTTGCTTTGTTGATCCTGGCACATGGCAATGAACAGGGGGGGGGGCAAAGCAAAATTGAACGGGGCTGGTGAACAGGGGCAGTGGGCATGCATGGCAAAGGTGAGCAGGCGAACACAGCCTGCAGAACCAGGCCGCTGCAGGCAAACACAGCCGGCAGATGAACTGGCCGGCACAGGCCTTGCAGCAAAAACAGCCAGCAGTGGAGCTGACCGGCACAGGCCTTGAAGCACAGCAGCTGCAGATGATCCGGCCGGCACAGGCCTTGCAGCAAAACAACAGCTGCCGATTAAGTGGGCCGGCCTCTCGCCGTGCCGTGGAGGTTGGTGAGGGAGTGCGGTGGTGCTGGCCACTCAGAAGGCGGGCTCGACCTACCTACTGTCTCCCTCCCCTATCGCCTTTGCCTGTCACTGTACATACCCACTCCCTTAATTTGTAAAAACCAATTTGCCCCAACTTATTTTTTTGTTTGTTTGTTTTTATTTTCATCCCTTCCCCACTATAAATCGTCCCCTAACCCCTTTATCATCCTTGTTCGGCTAACCTATTCTGTCACCTAGCCTACTCCCAACCTACGTTCCCTTCCCGGAGAGGGAATAAGGGAGAGCTAGCGTCCTGAGTCGAGGCAAATGAAGCCGTAGATGGCCTCCCCAGATCTCAGCGATCTCTAACCCAAAGTGGTCCGCGGCCCACAACGAGAGCGAAGGGATGGATGGTGCGGAGGGTACACTTCCTAATCTACCCTAACAATTTAACTGTTAAACTACCCGGGGCTTTCAACAAGCGCCTCTCGCTTAAACTATTGGTTTAACAACCCTGATTCCCGTCGCCTGTGTTGGTGTCCTCACTATTTCGGCCTCGCCCTCAAATTTTCCCTCGTGCCCTTGCACGGTTTCGTGGCTGGGACGCGTGGCTCCCTCTGGCAGGCACACCCTGCCGAATCCCCTACGATGCACCCGCCGGCACTACACTGCCTCCGAGCCTACACAGCTCCCTAAACACGGGGAGTGCCCCCATGCGCAACCTCCCTGAAACGCACACGTGCAGGCTGGCGCCCCGGGCCCCTTTCCGAGGGTCACCCGTGCCCACGACACTGCCACGCGGCTAACGGCGCTCCGGGCCCGCACCAAGCGGGCGCACCCGTGCCCACTACGCTAACCCGGCCCCCAATGGGCCCTTGGCCTACCACGGCGGACTAGCCCGGTGCCCGGGTACCCACTCAGCGATACTCACCGTTCGCAGCCACGCTCCCAGCCCGTCAACAGGGCTCCTGCACCCCTCCAAATGGGTATCGAGCCTACATTCCCACCAACAACAAAACGACCTCCACTTTGTCAATTTAACTAACCCAGCTAACTCACTCTACACTGACCCGGGTCCCTTGGGCGGGAGTCACTCCTCCCCCAATCACTCATCGCACCATGCATTCCACATTCGCTCCATTCACAGACCCGCTGGCCTCACTCACTCAACATGTTTCAATCCCACAACTCTTCAACACACACCGCTGAATCCTGCCATCCTTCTAACTAACTACCTCCGCTAACTAACTCGTGCTCCCACGTCGTCCCTTACACTACAGCACGTTCCATTTAACACTACGTAGCTAAGCTACGTCCCTCTACACATCCAAAGTCTGTCACCGTCCCCAAATCTCTGAAAATCATTTTCCAACCTAAATCTCACTAAAATCCCTCTACCTAATCCATTCCACGGGCCCATGAGGACTTACCCTGCCCCATGGAGCCGGTCTAACTATCACTAACCCTTCCTCCTAACTAGTGTCATCCTGTGCCCAGGAGGGGGTCTTTCCCCTTACCCGGGAATCCTGTTCACCCGAAAGCGAGGCTTGCTTTTGTTAATTTTTTTTTTCCAATTACGCGCAGCACCAGCGCGGCAACTCACAGCTCGCGCACTTTGCACCTTGCCCGTGACGTCTGCAGCTGCACGTGTACCTCGTCCCTTTTGGACGTACCATCCGGCAGGGATTCACTACCTGCCGGATTCCAACCCACGTGCAGCCATGAGCGACCCTGCGCACCCCAAAAGCAAACCTCGCACTCCGAGGGGCTCCCCACGCGAACACATGTGCTCTGCCCGTTGGAGCCTAACACAGCTCGCGTGGAGAACCCATCCGGTCCAAATCCATAATCCTGCCTACCTTTGTCCTCCCGCGGGTCGGCAACATTCACCGCGTGCGTTTCCGACCGGGCTTCACTCCCGCAAGCGAGCACGTGGGGGTCTCGTGCGCTGCAACAGCCCGGACCGCGCGCTCGCTGCTGGGTGCACCGGCGCGGTCCCCATTCCAACTACAGCCGCTACTCGGCCTGTGTCCTCTGTCGCCGTCGTCTCGTTACCACGCACACCTGCGTGCACGACGCACAGACTCCACTCCATTACACTCACACTGGGAGACACGGCTGCATGCTCCCGCATGCCGACCGACATCTCCCTTACACACAGAGACCTCACACACACGGTCTCTCTCACACTCGGCCGCTCACCCACGCATGCCACTCCCTCGACACGTGGCTCCACTCACCCGTGGTCTTTCACCCGCACCCGTGGGAGCACTCACCCGCGGTGCTCTATCCCACACGGCGTGCTGGAAAGCACGCACTCCGGCACACTTGCAAACACACACCCCTGCACAACCACGCTGGGGATTGTGTCCCACAAGGGTTCCCGGGGCCTCTATACCCCCAAGCTGCACGTGCGCTATCAACAGCACTCGTCCTTCAACTCCGCCTGGCACGACCGAACCCACCTGGTCGTGATTCGCCTCAAGGGGCATACTCCCTCCCTCGTTCCTGGAGGCAGCCATCCAGCTGCTCACACCGGGTCTCTACACGCTCCGCGAGCTCACCCCATTATCCTCCACTACCTCTGTGTGTGTTGTTCTGTTCTTTTACCCCGTCATTATCATGCAGTCTCTCTTCTATTTTTTCTGTCTCCCACGTCTCTGTACATTTGTAGTTTCTGTTGTCTCTCGTGTCTATTAGTCTCTGCTTCTTTCTGGCGTCTTCCCTTATCTTTACGTAGGTAAACCTTGCTTTCTCCTTAAGTCGCTCCCGTCCTTCCCTCTGTTTCACTCCTTGCTCTTTCAGGATCTCCGCGTACCTCATCCTTGCTTCCGTCTTAATTGTTCTTTTCTCTCCCTCCCAATTCCTTTCACCTCGTGTCTTATCATTTATTAGTTTCTGTTTTTTCTGGAGTTTTTCCATCTCTCTGGACTTCAATTTCATTCTCTCCTTCAGTTCATTAATTTCAAATCGTATAGTTTTTGTTTTCTCTCCACTCTTCCTCATGCTTCTCACTTTCCAATCTCATCGTTTCTTTCAATGGCTCATTTCCTTCCTGTGTTTCATTCGCTGTTCTCTCATTACTCTTCCTTGTTTCCTCTCCTGTCCTTCCTTCTCCAGTTTCATGGTTTGCTTCATTTGGTTAATCCTCCTCTTGTGTTTCAGTTGCTGCTGTCTCATTACTCTTCCTTGTTTCGTCTCCTGCCCTTCCTTCTGCAGTTTCATGTGTTTTCTTCATGTGGTTAATTTCCCTTTTGTGTTTCATTCGCTGTTCTTTGTCTACCTCTTCGCACTCCAGCCTTGCTTTTTTCTTTCAATTGGTCAACCTCGGCTTCATGTTCTTTTTGTTTTCTATCCCATTGTTCTCTCGTTCTTCCCTCTCCAATCTCGTTATGTCCTTCAATCTCCTGATTTCTCTTTCTTGCTTCATTCGTTGCTCCTTCAACTTCTCTCGTATTCCAACTTATTTTTTTCCTTTTGTCGTTCAGTTTCAAATTCATACTCTTTCAGTTTTCTATTCCACTGTCTTTCTTGTTCCTCATTCTGTAATCTCGTTATTTCTTTCAACTGACAGATTTCTTTCTCCTGTCTCATTCCTTGTTCTTCCAGTATCTTTCTTGTTCCTCTTTTAACACTCTCAGTTCGTTTTGTAGTTCTGTCTCTTTGTTTTGGTGTTCCTGTAACTCAGTTTTCTTCTCTAATTCTTTTTCTCATCTCCGCCACTCCGACCTTGCTTTGGCTTCTACCTGTCCTTCCGGCTTGCCCTTGTGGTTGTCTAGCCGTCTTCCCAGTTCCTCTGTCTCCGTTTTTACCTCCAGTCCCAGCTTATCAGCTCTCTTCGTCATGTCTTGCAGTCTTTTTCACACTCACTATTTTTATTTTCTTCGTGCACGTCTCCGTCACCCCAATTAATTTTTCCCTTCGGTTACCGTCACTTTTTCCGTCACCTCCACGCTTCTCGCCCAACACGTCTCCCGTATTATTTTTTCCTCACCCGCTTTCACCGCGGGCCTGACAACCGTTGCACCCTCCCAGCTCGTTCGCTCCCACACGTGGCGTCGCCATTACGCACTTCGCTGTTGTAGCCTTCATGCCCGCCTGCAGGCTCCGGCCCATTTGCTGCGTTCCACCCCGCATTTCTTTCATTTCTTCCTTCATTCCTTGCGCATTTGTTTTCCATTCTGAGCTGCGTTTCCATCCATTTTCCGTTCATGTCGTTTGTGTTTGTTTCCATCTGCTTGTTCATCCTTTTATTTCGTTTTTCATTCGTTTTCATTCATCCATTTTGTATCCATTTTTCTCATACATGCCTCAAACATTTCCATCGTCCGATCCGTGGGCGAATTCGCACGTGGGGGCGTTCGTAGCCACAGCCGGCATGCGCCCAATTCGAGCTCTGGCTCGTCTGGGGGGGGAATTGTTCCTGTACACCAATGTCTTGCTCGGGTCTACATCCTGGGCCATGGATTCTAAATTACTATCACACATATATCATCTCTACTACCCCGCTCCGCTCGCCGCTTGAGACGACATCTTATTCCATGTAAGGGGTTAATTTAGCTCGCTCGTAATTTGGAGGGAATCGGGGGTCGCTCCTCTCCCCCTGAACCGATTCCCGTGAATTTAGCTTGGAGGCAGGAGGGTATTTTTTCGCTCTCTGACACCAGTGTTCGAATTCGCGCCCGTCGGCGTGCGATCGCCACGTGGATCGAACGCGACCGCGTCGCCCACCGGACCGACAATTCAGTCGTGACCCTCCCGGCTAACGCCGGGATCCAGTCACGGGTGGACCTTTCGGCCTCACCACAACCCAGTCCGCATTCTACCCCGCGCGGAATAGGGTGAATCGCCGAAATCGATATACCTAAGTACCGCACGGTACCTACCGAGGGATTGTACCTCGCCACAGGCCGACTTCGACACGATCCGCTTAAGCGGCTCGTTCCGGGCTAACGGGATAACCGAGCGGTGTTATCGTCGGCTTGACGTTCGATTAATTATCGGCGGCCCCGCGCCACGACGAACCCTTTCGTGAAACAAGATGGAGACCCAACGAAGGAAGGACGCAGCGACACGGGGGAAGAATTCAACAGACAAGCATTTTATTTACAACACGACACATAGAGCACACGTATAGCAAATATTTATAGCAACAATAATATTAAAGAAATGCACATATATCAATAAAAGAAGGAACGACAAAAGCAACGAGGACGCAGAGCTACAACCGAATACGCGACACACGGACCACTTAAAACAATACTACTTTACAAGACATGGCGCCGACACGCACGTTCACACAGAACCCAAAAGAAATGAAGAAAAGAGATGCGACTTCCTTGTCTGGCTGGTAGTCCCTCTCCCGCGACAGTCAGCGTGGCCGGCCTGGCCCCGACCTCTCTCTCGCGGCCGCCGAACCCTCTCCGGCACTTCTCGTCCGGACGCGCAGGTCCACCCACAACGACCCGCACGTCTCCGGTCCGTGCCTCCGTTTGCAGGTCGCTCGCAAGCCGCGAGCGCAGGACCTCTTCCCCGACCAGACAGCAGACAGGGAACCTCGACGACAACTTTCTTGCGAACCAACTGAAGAGGAAAGAGAAGCCGCCCGCGCCCGGCCGTGTTTGTCTTTTTATCGGCTCCAGGAACCACCATATGCAAATTCTCGGATCCAAACGACCTCAGGGGCGGAGCCACGCTCGCCGATTGGATGGAGAAAAAGGGGCGTGAATCTTTCCTGATCCTCAATTTGCATATCCCGATTTCCCTCAGGCGCGTCTGGAGGCGGGGCCAAGCCGCCCGCGCTTCCTAATTGGATGGATCAGATGTGGGCGTGTAGCATTCCTGATCCGAATTCTCCTCGGAAAAACCGCCATCTGCACTCGCGGCTCGCGTGTATCGCTGAAGATAGCCCGAGCCTGTGCCCACAGGTGGTGCGGGATGGCCGTAGGAGAAGGTGGTGAGGGTTTTCGGCAGTGTCCGATGGCCATGGTGCCGTTTGGAATGGCGGTGATGTGAGGTTTGCGGTAGCGAGTGGTGAAGGTAGGTTGTGGCTGCTGGCGTTGTTGTTGTTGTTGGCGTGGTTGGCTCAAACAAAGGTAGAACAGAAAAACGCCTAACTCAAAGGATCGCAGCCCGAATGAATCACATTAATTCCTCTATACAACGGGTTTGGAGCTAACTACACATGTACTTCAGAAATACCTCACCTATGGGACCTGGATGGTGTTCGCGAATTCCACAGCCGTAACAATATATATAATATATATATATTGCAGTTATGGAAACCACATGTCTCGAAGGCAATGGCATCCAACATACAGTGGTCCCCAGACAGTTATTTCATTAATATACATGCAGTTAGACCTTTCCCTCATGGCTAATGGGTAGAATGGGACAAAGTGCATTGTGTGGGTCTCATAGTTAGGTCTGATTATATCTCTATCTTCATTCCAACTCTTTTCCTCTTATTCCTGAAATAAATCCAAGCAGGCACCGCACCCAGACGGCCGCCTGTGAAAACCGCAGCAACACCCTCCACCTATGAATGTCCTCACGAAGACCAAAGGAGGCATCAACTACACGATGGAAAAATCCTCCGCTGCAAGATACGGTGTCTAAGAGAAGAGTAGAACCATACATAAAATCCCAACGCTGTGCAGGGCATGCGCGGCACGCTCTTTTCAACCCGAATTTAAATCCAATCCTTTCCTTCAATCCATGACACAGATCGGGGCCGGCATCGCGCTCAATCAGCCGCCTGTGAGGATCACCACTGTGATAAATAACCGCATGCACGATAGTGGACCCACTCGCAGCCCCTTGATATTTACCATCGCACTGTACGGGGCACGCATGGCACACATCTCTGTTCGAGTCTGCGCGCTGGTTTACAATGGCGTCTTACCGTCGATCTTCGCTCGACACAGTGGCCACCAATGTCTCCCACGGATGGCAGACATCCTCCCGCACCTCCACCTCGATGCAGCCGCCACCAAGCAAAGGCAGGCTGTACGGCCCGGATCGCTCTGGCCGCATGGCATCTGGATGAAGCAAGTGCATTGATCAGCACCAAACGCAGCATGCCGGGGCTGTCCAAGTGGGCATGCGGGGCCGACGTGGCCCTTGGCCAGTTGCCGAAGCACGGCCCGGGAGTTTGGTGCAAGGCGATTCATATCGCGGGGTTCGGAGCGAGACAATTCCACAACTCGGCGATGTCGAGCCGGATGTAAAATAAGGCCGCTTCCGGCCGTGCGGTGGCTGGGGCCCAATGGGAGTGCCTGATTCGGGTGATGACATCGTTTTGGGTCACCACCCCCACCCCACACAATGGATCCTATAAAGGACGGATCGTGAAGCCATTCGTTGTCGGCGTGGTCATCCTCATCCTCTTTTATCTGGCCTTGGATCGATCGCTGCATACGCCTGCTGCTCCGTAAGTCCTGTCTGCCACTACACCCACTCGCTCTCGATCTCCGCCTTCTCTGGAATCTCTACATTTGCCGCTGGCTCCACGCACCCACCTTCTCCATCCACTCGCCGCTGGCTCCACCTACCGCCCTCCCTCACGCCTGACGGTCTTGCCCCTTCTCTGGATCGACGCAGACGTGGCGCCGTAGCCAAGCAGGAGACGATGCGCCAACTCTCAAAGAGGGATCGTTCAGCGCAGCGTCCCCCCAAAACGTACTGGGTAGCGTGGTCAGTCAACTGTGCAAGGTATTACGAGACCGTTAGCCTCATCTCCTCTCCTTTCTTCTCATTAACTCCTCTTTATCGGTGTGTGTTTATGTGTGTGTGTGTGTGTGTGTGTGTGTGTGTGTGTGTGTGTGTGTGTGTGTGTGTGTGTGTGCATGTGTGTGTGTCATGCGCCAGTCCTAGCTTGAATTAGAGATTGCAGAAGATATATCAGTATAGGCTTCTGTGTCTGCCTGAGTAAGTTGCTTGTTTCGTTGACGCACCACACATTTCTTTCATCCCTGCTTACACACAACAATAAACTACCTCACTGTGCCACATATTTTTCCTCCGCTGCCTGTAATAAATGCTTATGTAGAAATGTTCCCAGCTCATTTTTGTCTTTTCCTTCATTGATCCAGCCATGGTCCGTATCCGAGGCCTAGCCGGACTTTATTCCCAACGATCCGTTCTTTAGCCGGTATGTTCCCTGGCAGTGTCGCTCGGCTGCATCTGATCGGTTCGGACAAGGCGTACTGAGCGTGTTCCCCTGGTAATTTGGTCACTGTCATTATTTTTAGGTATCGGATAAACCTTAGACGGAAGACCTTTGTCACGTGGTTGAGGTATTGGCGTTCACAGTCGGTTAGCGACCGCCCGTCACGGAGTTATCCGTGTGCGATGGCCTGCGATTCCGGGAATCTGGTGGAATACGAGATAGCTTCCCCCCCACCTAGTCGTCTTCTCCGCCCGACCCCTGGCCGCAACAATATACAGTCAACCCCCGCTCATCGCGGTTCAGCTATTCGCCCCCGGTTCATCGCGGGTTTTCCTTGGAACGTAAACTAATTTTTTCTGCGGTCCCCGGTACATCGCGGAATAATATATAAAATATAAATTATTAAGCAAAAAATTATAACGCGTGGTGCTCGACCAGTCACACAACGCACGAGACAAAGTTTCGCTTGTGAACTTCGAATATTTTCTACGATTTTCTCCAAGCCCCACGATGCGCCCAACGCCCTGCACCTTCTCAGGCTTCTGGCAAGGAACCGAAGCGCCAGAGAAGGTCCTGGACGCTCCAGGAGAAGGTTAAGGTAAAGGTGCTCGATATATGCTAGCGGAAGGAAAAGGTTTGCCGCCGTTGACGAGCATTGCTCATACCCAGCACCTCAAAACCGACCAGACCAGACTAGTCGATCTCCGGCACCTCAAACCCAATCACTGCCAAACCGACCAGACCAAACCAGTTGATCTCCGGCACCTCAAACCCAATCACTGCCAAACCGACCAGACCAAACGAATCGATTTTTTGGGAGGCGTCCATTCATCGCGGATTTTCACTTAGCGCGGAGAGGTTTGGAACGTAACCCCGCGAGAAACGGGGATTACTGTATTATATATATATAATGTATATTACCCATTGTATGAAGATTAATTTAATTTAACCTATATGAAGACTAAACATTTACCTCAGCCACAAATGGAGGATGGAGGTTATGTTTTCACCCCTGTCTGTCTGTGTTTGTTTGTTGAACAAAACATCTCAAAAAGTTGTGGACGGATACGGATTCAGACGAAACTTGGTGGAGAGCTTGGGTATGTCAGGTTCGTCTAGTATGGGAGCATGCGCCGGAGCAGCGCGTTATTGCATCCACTTCCGCAGGTATCCGTCTGGCCATCCCAAGGCAGTAGCGTGGCCCATTCCCATCTCCATGAGATGCTGATCAACCCACTGCAACCATGAGGCACATAGTCGGTTCATTGGCCTTCTCCACTCAGGAGGCTCCCTCGGTGAGAGAATCTGCTGAGCAGGATCAGCATCAGGAAAACGGGCCACATGTCCATACAGCGGCAGCTGATGCGCAGGACGATGCAGGGAGCAAATCTCATTTGAGTCTCTCTGAGCAACCGCTCGTTGGACACAAAGTCTGACAGCAATAGCCAAGGATTCTCCAAGAGACCTGGTACAAAGGAATTAAGTCTCCCGTCTCAGATCCATGGTCAGAGTCCAAGTCTCACATCCGTAGAGCAAGAAGGAAGCACCGAGGACCTGAAGACTTGGACTTTCGTCCTCCTGCACAAGGTACTGGCAGTGCCACACCCATGATCCAGTGAATACATGACTCCCCAGGCACAACCCTGATGTCGATTCCCACTGGCTCACAGCCAGCAGAGACATAGAATATCACTGCCAAGGTAAGTGAATCTTTCTGTGACCCTAAATCCTCGTCACAAGCAGGTACAGACAGGATAGCAGCACCCAAGATATCATTGAAAGCCTGGATCTTAGTTTTGACCCAGGAAGCCCGTAATCCCAGCGGCTCGGACTCCTTATTCAGCACCTCGAGCGCCCCAAAAGGATATCCAGTCTCCGCCAAGATGACTGCATCATCTGCAAAATCAAGTCAGAGATCTTGACATTGCCAAATGATGCAACGCAGCTTGATCTCTCCGAAGAGGACCCGAGAGCAAGGCTACGTCAATCGTTGACCTCCATTGGTGTAAAGCCTGACTGCTCTGGATGCTGGTACTCAAGCAGATGTGGCGAACCCTATCAAGAATTATCCGAGCAAATACCTTGCCCGGCACTGAAGAGCAGCGTCACCCCTCGGTAGTTCTGCATCTTGGCGATCACCCTTCGCTTTCCAGAGAGGGACAACAAGGCCCTCTTCCAGTCAGTTGGGTGATGCCTGTGTTCCAGCAGAGCACAGAACTGCATGTAATGACATGAGTACAGCATTTCCACCAGCTTTGAGAAGTTCAGCATGGATGCTACAGATTCCAGGAGCTTTACCCCATTTCAACCGGTTCACCGCTGCCTGTGTTCACAAGCAGCAGTGGATCACAGTTGATTGGAGGGTCAGCAGTAGGGATAGTCACACCCCTGACATCCAACTCGGCAGCTGTGGGCAGCCTGGTACAGCCGCTCAAAGTAACCGGCCCAGCGGCCTTCACTTCAGACTCCTCTTCAAGAGCCCACAACCCTCTGCTCTCACTGCAGTACACCGAGGGACGGGCTTGTAGGAACACATGAGTGAATTCCCCTGTAAGCAGGATGAGAATCACTTGACAAAGGTGATGCTCTACCCCCTCACAGATTCCTCGCACATAGGCCTCCTTGTCCACCCTTGGCGCACGTACAGTTTTACGCCTCAGCTCCCTGAACAGCTCAGCTCTGCCTTCAGCCTGGCCCTGCGACTCTGGTCAATGTATCCAGTGTCCCTTGAGAGACAAAATTCTTCTTCGCCCTCGATGAGTTCCAAGACCACCTGTGTTGGAATACCAAGCATACCAATACACCACCAGCGTTGGAATACCAAGTCAGCGATGAGCCTGTGGCGCTGAAACCATGAACCAGCCATCCTAATCCATGACTTCTTGCAAAGTCAAGAACTTAGTGCTATTCTGGTTCACGTCCCAGACCCATGGGCAACACATTCTCATAACCATCCCTATCAGTTCCAGTCAATGCATTGAAATCCCCCAAGACAGAGAAGAGTATCTCACCTGGGCACTGATCAACCACAGACTCGCAGCGTGGCGTAGAATGCGTCCTCACGGTGAGATCACTCCGCCTCAGTCACAGCATAAACGCAGACCAGGGAATGACACCCAAGGAGTGACGAATCCTTCATCTCATAATACACTCGTTGACCGGTTGCAACTCAATTATCATTGCAGACAGCTTAGTGGACACAGCTACAGCAACTCCTTGGGCATGTAACCATCAGTGTGACCCGACCAATTGTAGTGTAACACACCCGCCACGATCTCGCCGCAATCCGGTCTCCGGACCTCAAAAAGTGCTGCAATACCGATGTCCAAACACCTTGAGCTCAGATAACAGAGACAGGTGATCATCCTGTCCTTGAGATAGGACATTCCAGGCGCCTATCCGAGGGACCACCTCTGGTTAACCCAAGGAGACCGCCGTCTGCTGGACGACACCTCAGCCACCACCCCGACACGCACTACCGCAATCTGACCCAGGAAGGTTTCCCTCCTTTCATCAAAGATTGAGGTCCCAAAGGCTTTGCCCCAATCCGTCATCTGGTGAGCTGCCTGCGAAGGGAAGCTGCACAGGAGGTACTCCCAAGGAGTTGTTTTCAGATTTGTTTTTGCTTTCAGTAGGTTTCACGGTGGCCGGAGTGCAAATCCTGCACCAACCTCCTAATAAGAAGTAACCAACTGCAGGAGGACGTCCGCAAACACAGTGGTCATGAGATATGGATGGCCGTTGGCTCACAAGGAGCTCTCCGCCCTTTGACAGTTTTGTTTTAATCCTGCTGGGTGTCCATATCATACACCCTCCTCACCAGGAAACCTGTGGATGAGGCGGTTTCGTCATCGACAACCTGACCATGAAACAGGTTAATGCAGTTACATGATACCTGTAGCAAGTCACAGATCTGATCTGACCTGACAATAGTGACATGGATGAAATTATGAGATGTTGCTTGAAGATCGGATCCTGGTCTGAGAATTTTTCAGTGATCGGCAAAATTATATATCGCAGGATATCTCAAAAAGTGTTTGATGGATTCCGATGAAACTTGGTGAATGAGTTGGTTCGGTGACAAGAACAAGGTGATTAAAATTTAGTTCAGGTCCGAATCTAGATCCGGCCTATCAGTGGGATACAAAACGTAACTCATCAGCCTGGCGGAGGTATGCACTCTCCCGAGTTTCCTTCTAGTTTTAAACCAGATTTGTGGCGTAATGAATGGTTAGACTGTTGGAACGTCCGCCTCCGAGTGTGGGAGGTCGACGTTTTAGCCCAATTCGAGTCAGACCATAATCTTTTAAAATGGTACTCCTGCGTTACTTGCTGATGCACAGCGTTTAAAAAGGATAGAGTGCAGAAAAAACAACCATTGTTGTAATACTAGCCCATGCCTTGATGTGTCCGAATGGTCTCCTGCGCTGAAGTTCCTCATTGGGAACTTGTATTATTATTATTATTACTATTATACTATATGTTAATACATCTGCAGTGAGATGGCACACCGAGCTTTCTCTTCATATCATGATTGAGGCACCAACACGTTAATTGAAGGTTATTTTATCTGTGCTCAGCAAGGCAAATGTTTCCTGAAACAAAAATAATAACCTTTGGTCTAGCTGAGTCGAGACTCGTCTGGAGGAACATGGCAGGTTCATCCAAACACTGTACACCATAAATAACTGAATTACTATGCACTGTGATTACTCGGAAAGCCTCATTGTACTGCAGTTTCCTCGAAACCATTCCATGCTATTCCTTTCTGGAAAGTGCACACATTCATATAATTATTTATCCGTTTTTGTATTCCTTCAAATGCAGCACCTGCCTGCAGATAGCATCATTCTTGGGCTGGGGGGGGTGCCCCAGCAGAGTTAAGCAACAATTTGTAATGCCGGCTGATAGCTCTCCTACTCTTCACGAGGGACACGTTGGGATCTTCACAGTCACCAAGTCATGCCGGGAGATGGGATGTCCAGTTTAACGTCCATCTGAGGATGGGTACAAACATTGATGAATCACCCCGCTATGTAACACCAATGTGACATTTTATAGCTGAGTCGAGATTCGAACCCAAGCTAGACAGGTTAAAGGTGAGTGTGCATTCCTCTCCGCCATGTAAATGCCAATTACCTATGAAATTTTTAAGATGAGTGCAGTAGGAGAATACTGTGGATTGGGGAGGAATCTACTTAATAAGTGTGCACCTTGAAGGAGTGTGTGTGTGTGTGTGTGTGGGGGGGGGGTTAAATTAGTAAAGTATTTAGGGAAGATGATAGGACAGAGAACAGAAGAAAGGGAAATAAGTCTGGAGGAGGAAAATAGAGTTCTACCATATATGGTAATAAATGAACGTGTGGTCCTCTCGTGATTAAATGAAAACGCACCATCCTGTCCACGGGGTGGTTGAGCCGATCAACAGCCTTTTACGTTCACAGGTGTGCGTTTTGATTCCCCCATTGTTGTGCATAACTGGTGTACACACTGGAGTTTTAGACAAGATCACTGAAAATCCAAATATCCTCTGTTATTCTCCGTATACCCACTCCCTGTAACCCTTTTACTCCCCTGTCACTCCATTCCCAATTGCCAATCTGTTTGTGGTTCATTGTCAGCTTGTTCCATTTGCCCTCTGTTCATTCTCGTCAACCTGCCAGCCTCGGCATTGTTACCTCCTCCATGAGCCTCGACTTCTGTACAAAATAGTTATGATTCTAATAGCAACCTAAAGGCAGGAGAAACCAACAAAAAGCTTATAGCACCTAGCTGTGGTCATAATGAAGTGGTAGCTGACAAATGAAATTATCCCAAAATTGAGAACATCTTCTAAATGTATTGTTATGATGAGCAGGGTGGACAGGAGGTCAAATCTTACACCTGTACAGACACTAATTTAGTGTGATTAGTCACAAGGTAATTGCATTCACCAGGAGAGACGAACAAAATATTTTCTTCGGCTTCCCACGTCCAGAAATCCAACGAGTCTTGTCACCTGCAGTGCGTCCATCTGACTGAAAGGTTGAGCCGAGCAAGAACCCGGGACGAACCACTGTGTCTTTGATCGCTCCCTGCCAAGGGACTTTCTGGCCAATTTCCTCATGCCGCAGCCTTTACAAGCACCTTTATCACCGTTTCAAACCCAAACCACACGCCAGACGAAACTCAGTATGGAAGCAGAGGTTTATACGAATGGAAGGGAAGGAAAAACAAGAAGCGGATTATATTAGTAACTAGACGACCGTGAACCCGTCGGTTCCCGTTGTGACAGGGGTTATAAAAAAAGTCATTTCAAAAGAAAAAGATAGCCTCCAGCGAACCATCCCGCTGAGGTTGTTTGCATTGATCAATTCTCCCGAAGAATACTTGACTGAATCGGGAATTGATTTTTTAATCATTTTTTCGTTGCCTGATTTGAACGAAACTTGATACTGCACACCGCAGGAGAATGGAGTAAGGTGGGCCAAAAATTTTTGCGCTATTGTGTACGTTTTGCTGTATTTCGGAACATACATACATATATACATACATACATACATACAAGATGAGAGTTTTGTTATACATAGAAGATGAGAGAGAAGATTGTATCCCTGTATCCCCACCGCCCACGATATTTCAACGGCCTACGAACGACCAATCTCTCTCC
>CM068966.1:4899569-4910339 GCA_035128595.1 Eptatretus atami | reverse complement strand
GGACTGAAACGCCCTCTCCCACCAGGGATGTCTCATACACGATCCTCCGAACTCGCGAATGCTGCTGCCATGAGCACACCGTCTCTCCCTCTCCTCGTCCAGACCACCCCTACTTTTGTGCTCAGACGTGAGAGACCTCCTTTTTTCGCCACTCGCCTCCTCGTTGGATGGTCCGTTCTCGGACGACTCGTCGCGGCCTTCCGATTGGCCGGGGCCGAACACTCTATCTGGCTAAGGCGGAGCCAGCCTGAGGTGCTGAGCTTCCTGGTTCGTGGACAAGGGGCACGCCCCTGCCTTCTTGGCGGAGTCTCGAGTCTGAGGTGATGACGGTTCCTGGTTGGACAAGGGCGCACGCCCCGGCCCTCTGGGCGAGTCTCGACTCTGAAGCTGATGAGCAGTTCCTGGTTGGACAAGGGCACACCCCTGCCCTTCTGAGCGCGAGGTCTCGATCTGATTCGTATGGAAATCTCCGCCCCCGTACGTAGCGTCGAACAACACGTAGACAATGGCGTCGAGCAGAGCGAGGGAAGACTGGATGCTGGCGTGAATTGGGGGATGGTGTTAAAAAATAAAGAAAACCCTATCTTATTCAAAATTAACGCACAACGCATGTACATTTTATCACCCATTGACTAGGGAAAGCGGAGCTATCTATCCACATTCACTTATCGAAATAACTAGTAAGGAACCTGAATGCCCTGTGTGCTCATGGCTCTCAGGATTTCGCAAACAGCACCTCCCGCTCACATACAACCTAATTGATCCCATATGCGTTGAACATCGGAATACAAACGTCTGCGACACATATCATTACTTAGGTGCAAAAAAGAGAAGAAGCATTGGCTGATGTTGAGATGTTAATAACAGTGATTTTTGGACCTAAACGATGCAGAAATCAAAGAAAATGACCAAACACCAAAAATCGCGGAATGAAATCGTGAAAATCTGGAAGATTGAGTGAAGATATGCCAAGTTGTCACCAGTGAATGGCTGGACCTACAGAATGATGACAAAGAACCTCACAGCAGATATTAAACATAGGGGCAATACCCCTGGGTGGCTCACCAGTAGTGGCGGGATAAGATTAATCAGGAACCACTGTAGGCCATGATGACCCACAAATATATTAATGGCAGAAGAAAGTAAATATCAGGATGTTTTTTATTAATGCCATGAACAAACCTTGGTACATCACGGTGATAAAGGTTGTGGTCAAATTCATCGAAATTGTGTGGTGTGGTTTCAGAAAAAGAAGCCAAATACAACAAGCCGGTACGGCGACGGGGATTCGCTAGGATCGAAGCGTGTATACATGCTTTCATTCTGACGACTCCACACAAGATGCAGCATATTTTCACATACAATTGTTCTCTGCCTGGCAATTTTCCATATTGCGTATTTTTGCCAACTGGCACTTCCTCATAAAAATGACGGTAAATAAGACACCCTATTTTTGAGGCCTACCATTTTGAACAAAAATCGGTTTGCTGGTTTGTGCTGTGCGAGCCTCGTGTTGCAGACCAACACACACACACACACACACACACACACACACCACACACACACACACACACACACACACACACACACACACGGGAAATCGATAAACTTCTCTCAATGCCCTTGTTTGACCACACCTCCTAGCCACTCCCACTTTCCTACGCCACTCCCACTTTTCTTCAACCACGTCCACTTTCCCCTAAGCTCCGCCACTTTCCTAAGCCCCATCAAAAAAATGACGGTAAATAGACACCCGATTTTTGAAGGACTACCATTGGAAAAATAAGAACCTCAATCAAAAATCGCTCGAGTAAAATTTTCTAAGATATCTCGAAGTGTTTAATCCGAAGTCTCGCTTCTACTACATTCAAAATGCAAGGACAAGTATTGAAAATACATTGCACGTGGTTTTTCGGCCGTGCCACAGCCAACGTGGTGCAGCTTGCATAGGCCAACGAAATTCAAACGAGCACATTCCAGACCATATGGCCCTGTGGCAAACGTTTCATCGAACATCGGTTCGTGCTGTGGAGCCTCGCGTTGCAGAAGCACACATACACACACACAGACAGTCAAGACAGACGGAAAACCCCGACAATAAGGATATCTAGCATATATAGCGAAGATCCAATACTTTTAGAGGCCAACCTCCTCGTCGAACCCCTTAGACCTCAATTTCTTTTTAATTCAAATTGTTATGAACAAATTTGGTACATTACGGAGAAGGATGTCCCGTGAAGTTTTCATCGGAAATGTGTGTATTCGTTTCTGAGAAGAAAGCAAATACCTCTTTGAGGGGGGGGGGAACCCCCCCACCCCCGAAAACCCCCTAGGACCCTTCAGACCTTGGAGGCCCTTTTTTATGCCATCAATGTTGGATGAAGCGTTGTGGTCAAATCTTATTGAAATCTATGTGTCAGTTCTGAGAGAAGTTGCAAGATATTTTGTGGAGGCACGGCAGCCACTACACGCCCATCCAAAAGCTTCCCCGGAACTACTTTTACAGGGAGCTAAAAACCATCACTGGGAAAGTATTTTAACAACAAACTGACAGTTTGGAAGCCTGTATCCGGACGCCTCACTGAGTGACGATTGTCCTGAAAGAGCTCCTCCGTCACCAAAATATGAGAACAGAAAAACTTCACAGCATGGATCCATATCATGACCCCTTACTAATGAAGGTGAAACTTTAAGGCCTGCCCTGCAGCGACTCCAATTCCAAATTCCACATTTGAACACCTGCATATATATAGACACCAATCAATGACACACACACACACACACACACACCACACACACACACACACACACCACACACACACACACTTTGAGACCTGGGGCGGGAGCACTTCAAAACAACAGCTCGTGCCATGCCTCCTTTACTTAGGCATACCGTGCTTCGATCGGGTGCTGCAAAATGAAAATAAAGCAAATGAACCCTGACATTCTTCCTGGCACTTATAAACGCATGCAATGTTGTCCCAGCGATTCATAGCAATGCATGAACAGGTTATCGGATAATGAGTGAGGAAACGCTGAAAAAACAAACTTTATCATTAGAAATCGTTGTGGCCTGTTTCCAAGCACAAATCAAGGCAATCTTATAGGTGACGCAGGCCAAAACATGGCAGCTTACCAACTCCAGCGAAGGTTACCAAGGAATAGCCTAAAGATCCCAGAGCAGTGGAGGTGACTGAGCATCGCCTGATGAGGATATAATTAAATAAGGTCCTTTCATTCAGCTTCTGGGTCTCACTATCTGCCACTGATCTTTCCTGGGAAAGCTACAATTTCAACCTGGCCTCCATAGCCAGTCGCTGACTGGGCATCCTCCTTCGTTGCAACATCCTTCCTCGGCCCACCTGTTGCTCCTGACCAATACAAACTTCGTCTGCAGCACTGATGGAGAAACTGCTCTCACTCTGGGCTGTCGCTCCACCCTCTCACTTTCTCAGCTCACGCTGTGGAAACCAAAAGTCATTTTAGGACATAGGTATCTCCCACGATGTGGCTGAGTCTTTGGCCTCTCACTCTCTACCGCAGGGCAAGCTTGCGTGGTCTTTCTGTTATACATGTCTCCTCTCCTGGCCTCACCCCCCCCCCGCTGCTCTCATCTGAATATCGTCCCCCCATATTTCCACAGGGTGTCCTTCCAAGTCCGCCAGCAACCCTTCGTGGTTAAAACTACCAAAATCAGAGAATCACTCTGCACCTTCACTCTTTACGTTCCTCTTTCTCCTGCTTTGGGAACAAACTCCAACCTCTCTTCAATCCCACTCTTCCCTTCCAGGGCTTTCAAAACAGCTGTTGACCCACCACCTCTTATCTTCCCCCATTCCAAAACCATCGATCTTTTTACCCCCGGCTTAATCCGCCCCAACCCACCTCCTTCAAATTCCCTGCCTTCTTCCGAAAGTTCCCTCTGTCACGTAAGCGTCCTGAAATTTCCCTGTTTGGTGTCCATCTTGTATACCCGTGTCTCCCCACCCCATCCCTCTCCCTTTCACATATCTCCCAACGTCTCTGTTCCCCCACTGTTTCTTGTCCTTCCCTCTCCTGCCCCTTCTATCTGGGTGTGGCTTGGGCGGTAATAGGAGGGGTGGCTGGGATCCTAGGGTCCTGAGTTCAACTCCCTGTTTCCGCTGAAATTAACACCCAGGGGGTTCACTCAGCTGTCATCCCTTCGAGGTCGGCGAATGAGGCAGTACCAGTGCAGCAACCAAAAAGCGTACACGAGGGGAAGGGGTTTCGAAGGATGATTAATCTGGTATTGGTGCAGTCAGGCATGGATGGGGCCGATGGCCCCTCCTGTGCTTAATTCCTGCATACCTCCTTGTATAGCTGGTCATCTTTCTGCCTCCGCTTGTTGGGCAATTGTGTGTTGGCACTCTGACGAGCCTCGACAATGTATACACCAAAAAAAAAGAGGCCGTTAATTATCTTCAAAAGGGGGTGCTTTAATTAAACCCAAAACACCCAATTTTCAGCTCATGCTTGCGAGTTCCTTCTTCTTATGGAGTTTTCTTGCAACTGGGAAGTGATGAACTTTTTATTTACCTTCCTTGGAGTTTTCTTCTATGCATACAAAAGTTCAGGCTTGCTAGGTTTTATGCGTTTAGAGTAGTGGAGGAGACACACAACACACACACACACCACACACACACACACAACACACACCACCACACACCAACACTTGTTAGTACAGATGGTTAATTTTTTGCTTTTATTACTCTGCACCGAAGGTGAAGTTGTTTTGTTTTCACCCCTTTGTTGTCTGGTCTGTCTGTGTGCAGGATATTCAAAAAGTTTGGTGGGTCCGGATTAAATTTGATGGACAGGTTCGGTGTTGGTACAAGGACGAACTGATTAAATTTTGGTGAAGATCCTGGATCCATATCCGACTCTAGAATTTTTAAGTGATTCTTCACACATTGAGGATCGGGCAAAAATGATTATATAGTATGATCGTGTCAAAAAGTTCGTGGAACGGATTTCAGATGAAACTTGGTGGGCACAGGTGTGTGACAAGGTTGAATTTCGTCAGACCACAAACTTTTTGCAATATGGCGCTTCAGAATTTCCAGAGTGAGTTTTTGCATACCTTCAAACCAGACTCAAGGTGGGCTTTTTGGAGTGGCTTTTGGTGAGGATTTTTTGAGTAGTGGCTTCCTTCTTGCTACCCTCCTTTTGATATTCTTTAGATATTGATATTGATTGTTGATATTGTCACTTGCAATAATGACCAACCAGTCTTTGCCATAAAGACCTGTAGCTCCTTTCAAGCTGCCATTGGCCTCTTTGGTGGCCCACTCTGACAGTTCTCCTTCCTTGATTGGTCATCCGTTTGGAAGGGACGGCCTGATCTCAGCAGGTCTTGGTTGGGACATACACCTTCACTTCTTCATGATTGATTGACCTTGACTGGGCTCCAAGGTTATTCAAGGGCCTTTGAAATATTTTATACCCCTCCACTGATCTGTGCCTTTATTCCACAACTTCATCCTGGAGGTTTTGAAAGCTCCTTGTTTTTCCATGGTTGAGTCTTTTGCTGTGAAATGCATATCATCTATCCATCATTGGCGACCATACTTCTGCTGCGAGCGTTTTGTGCTGTCTAAGCAGTCTCCTTGGCTGTTGGCACCAAATGCCTGGTGGGTTCGCCTACTGACGACGCAGGATACAGGAAGCTGATACTCATTTTTGCTGACCTCAGAAGGATAACGGGCTAAGTCAACCCCACCTGGTATTAAATTCAACGGAAGCAGGATTTTGAACTCAGGACCCCGAGGATCCATAGCCCAGTTGTTGATCTGTTTCTGTGATGTATACTTAGTTGTGCAAACAGCTTCACTTTGGACTTGCACAACAATACCTCACCCCCATCGGTAAGGGTATAAAAGACCGGTTACAACCACAAATGAGTTCATTCTACTTCGTTGCAATAAAAACAATGTGTACAATCTAGATCTCTGCAGGTATATCCTTCCTCATCTGAATTGTTTAATCCCCCCGGAACAGTAATATCTTTCGTTCGTTCCTGTAGTCTAACTGTGGCATGAATCTGCTTCTTTCAAAATCATGAGAATCCGAGTTGCCCTCTCGATGTTCCTGAGCATTAGACTGCCGTGTAATTCCTATGAGTACCCTGTTGTTCACCTGCCTCATTGTTGTCCATGTTTGAACATTTTAAAAAATCATACTCCGTACTATATATAATGATCTGCAAAATCTCTACAGAATTATTTTAAAGTGCATTCAGGATTGTATTCCTTTTCCCCTCCCTGACTTCCTCCAAACTCTTCTTTCCTTGCAAATCATATACCTGGAACGATTCCTACCTGATTTGCTTTCCATTGGAACATTTTTTCTTGTTCCATTGTATCCATTGAAAGGGTGGTGGGGGAGGGCAATGGGCGTTCTCAATGAGAAAATTTTAATTTTTTTGCGACGGATGCCAGAACTTGTGCTGTGTCTTTACGTGCACAGTGTACCTTTTGGTTGAGAGAACCAACAGAGGGGGATCATCAGGGGATTTCCTTTTTCAGTGGCTGATACTGGCTGCTCTCTGCTGCTGCTGCCTCTGGGATGCTCTTACTTAACCTTGCATTTGAGCTGAACTCCCTCCTAACTCTGACTGGTTAGTAAATATCTATATGATCGAAATAGCATGTAAGTAAGGTGAAATTTATCCTGCGCCCGCCAATTATAGCAATCGTTAGGCATGGCATAGATTTTTTTATTGAGATTATTAATACTTTAAAGCCACCTCACTCCCAATGCACTAATGCTGGATGCCGTGCCACAGGTTTATGTTGAACCCCATTTGATTGTGTGATGTATCAATAAGTTGGTTGTTACGATTGAACTTTGCACATCTCCGCTCTTGAAATAAAATAGGTGTTCACAGTCACAACTTTGTTCTCACCGAGGAGGAGAATTTCAGTGTGGTTTCTATGTTTTTTTATGACGTCTGCCTCTTGTTGTACTTTGGGTAATGGATTAATACTGCCTTATCCACTGAAGAGCGGGCCCATCGGGTGGTTTTTCGCCATGATGACTTAGTCCTGACAAGCATGTTGTAATGTGCAACAACAAAAGGGGCGTTGGAAGGCAAGGCGGTGGTCGGTGCGTAGACAGCCATCATGGTTGAATCTGTACTGTAGCGCCCTTTTTGGCAGATGGGAGAGCTCTATGCTTGTTTTCATCGATATTGCGACCTCTGTTCCTATTAAGCTCAGCACATCCTGTAAATTATCATTAACCCGCCTCCCCATTCTTGTTCCAATGCTCATTTTCCGCCCTTCTTCGCGCTCCCCCCACTCCCCCTCACTACAGATGGTTATAAGAGATGTGTGGTATGTTCAATGAAGTGCAGAGCAATGAAATTAGTTGTGGAAGTGATCCACCATGCAGGTCCAGTGAGAAGGGGGGGGGGGGGTGGGCATATGAGCCTCCCCCTTCCACCCCCCAATCGAAAGGGGAAAAGAGAAAAGCCTGTGCTTGTTTAGAAGATTCCTTGCCTCCTCTCATATAGAGTCCAACAAAACATTTGTAGTTTTCATTTTAACTTTTAATCACCACAGCACATGTTACCAGGGGCCTTGATAGTCACTTTAGCATCTGCTAAATTAATAAATTTATCATATCCATCCCTTCCACTGGTACGTGGGGCCCGGAAATTACTGTAATGGAAGACACAAATTGTTTGTGTTTAAAGAGAAGTTGGTGCTTGCTATTTGTGCAATGAAGGCAACATGCCAAATCGATTGCATCAAGCGTGGCAGCATCACGGATGTTGGAAAAACCTTCAAGCAGATTACATTAAAGTGGTGAAAAACAGGCTTTTGAAACCAGAAAGTGTCAGGAGAAGTGCAGTGTAAGAGTGGAAACAATAAGAAAACGTGCGCTGCTGTGGATTGACTGGTTGCCGAAGAAAAGTTTCAGAAAAGGCCAGGTGAACTTGGCTCATTATTATGACCAACCATGCAACCCCATGAAACAACAAATCTTCACTTGCGAACCCTGGACGTCCACCATGTGTGAATTGAATACTGAGTGATGTCGACAAGGATTGTGCTACACAGCAACGATGTCTTGCTTGACACCTTGCACGACTGCCTTTCTCAAGGAAAAGTGTTGTTTTTGGTTAATGTGCAAAGTTATCGAAAGCTCACTGACATGACAATGTGGTGTTCTTGTCCAAGCAAAATCACATTTGGAATTGGTGCATCTCCTCCACATGTGATGGTATGGGCAGGAATGATATCAACTTATTTAGTTGGTCCCTCTTTTATGGGACAGTAAAAGCCTAGTTACGAGGCATAATGTTAAGAAATGGCAGATAGGTTTTCCGTGGCATGTTCGGAGACTATCTCAATGAAAGTTTCCCTCAACGATAGGTTAGATATGCATCACCAACATCACCGGCTCCCATGTGGCTACCACATAGTCCAGATTTCTAACGACTCCAAACAACTCTTTGGGTGAGGCTTATCAAGGAGAAGGTGTCGAGAAAGCAGTATGGATAGCTGAAGAATATTAAGCTGCCATCGTGCCCTCTTTCACACAGGTTTATCTTTTCTCTGTGAAGAGCCAGTACATCGAATGGTATCAGATGTAACAGACAAAAGACTAGGATGAGATGGGATTGGAGGGGCGGGAGGGGGAGGAACACAATAGCAGATTTGAAGCCAAGATAGAGGGATGACTGGACAAACAATGGGGTGAGGGAACGGGGCTGGGAAGGGACAATATTTGATATAGAAGGCACATAGGGGGAAAACTGGAAGTTTGGAGAGAGAAGATTCATGTTCTTGGTTGGGGACGATCATGCAATGGGTGAAAGCTGTTGGAAGACGCCGGAAGGGATGAGTGACATTGAAGAGATGGGAAGTTGGGTTCTTCAAGTGGGGGGGGGGGGGGGAAGGAAGAATGAGTGGAGGTGAGCAGTGATCCTGGTTGAGGTAGTTTCACCAGAGGGGTTGATGGTGCGACCATGTGCCACCCAGCAGAAACCAGGGGGAACAAAGCACAAAACGAGAGATGGTGAAAGATCTAGGAGGGATGTTGGTAGAGGACAGAGAGACACCTCCGTCTGTCTGGATGGGAAACTGAATGCCCATGCTCTGTTTCATTACGCTGGTCGATTTCCATGATATTGATCTTGGTTTCCATGCATCAGCTGAGCAAGTGTGGGTAGGAGAGCCAGCCAGAGGGGAGGAGCAGTATCCAAGTTGCGATGGGATTATAGGTGGATAGGAGTCAGGTGTGCCACGGGAAAGCTTTGTATGGGTGAGGGTGCCCAGTCGGCCACTGGGCTTTGGGCTAACTTTAATGTGGTTTGCAAGCAAACTCATGGCTGATTTGAGACCCAGGAGTGTGATTGGCTGAAACTTCCTCAAGAGAATTGTTTAAAAAGTAATAGCGGGGTTTGCATATGTCCTTTCGGAGGAAAGATCGTGAGAATGTGAGATTTCTCAGGATTGGAAAGAATATTCCAAGTGTTTTGACCAACATATGCGCTTTTTTATTCTGGTTTAAAGGAAGGAATAGGCTGCAGTCTGCCTGCTGAAGGATGAGGAATCACCGGCAGAGGATGAGTCAGTCAACAATCGATAAGGGATTTTCCGAGAGTCAGAGAGACATTAATGAGATTCAGTAAGAGGCTGACATTGAGAGCCTCCATGCCATTGTTGGCGTGAGTAGAACAGCATGTCCATTGTTGATGACAGGTCTGAACCCAATTGGTGATCTGAGATTGAGGATGTTTGAGAAAGGATGGATTTGGTATATCGACTGCCAATGAGGATTCTGGATCTTGCTGATGATTGGAATAAGCTCATTGGATCTTAGTTGGGGATCTGTTTTGAACCTTTTGATGTGATGTAGTGTTTGCTGATTTCCAAGCAGATGGAAGGATGACTGGTGCAAGAGCAGCACACCTGGTTTTAGGACCGTGAGCTGATGCTGGTTCGGTTCCAGTGACAGAAGTCGGTCGAGGTTGCCAGAAACTCTCTCTGGCACTCTCTCTGAAAACTCAGAACCTCCTCTCTTGAGAACACTAGGACACTGAAAGGGGTTCTACAGGCCGAATCTCCCTGGCTTGGCGGTCAACAAGAGGTGTGGATGACTTTAACATTATTTCCAAAGACTTGATTCGACATACTTCTGCCTACATCGAGATGTATGTGACAGGAAAACTGGACAACAAGGCCTGCTTTATACACACCAGGCCATTTTTGGATATTTGAGACATGGTGGACGACATCGGGTCATGTTTCTGCTGCCAAACCCAACAGCATTGTTGCCAGCCGATGGACCAGGGGTATTACCAATCTCAAGCATATTATTTTTCCACCGTACTATGAGGGAGCCTCTAAGGGTGACAGATTGGAGGACAAGCCATTAATCGTGGGAGTTTGGAGGGTTAAATGGATGTCCAGACGGTGGTAGGCTGTTGCTGCAAACACAAAGGATCCCTTAAACTTAAAGCTGGTTCTTCACCTGCGCACGCAACACTTCATGAAATAATAAATTAATGAATAATGTGACCTTTATCGCACAAAAGAGTGCAGCTTAATGCAGAAACCTGGGACATCGCAAAGTTCAATTCCATGAACATAAAATTTGGCAGAAAATCTGCCATGTTGCTTGCCTTATCTGTGCACGTGTCCACGTTGGGTGCATCAGTTCAAGTCCGCACAAATGTTATAACTTTTTTTTGAACGTGCGTTTTTTTTTTTTTCTTACAGATTTGCTTTATCTTCCTCT
>CM068966.1:4847384-4858273 GCA_035128595.1 Eptatretus atami | reverse complement strand
ACCCACGGTGGGGATAGGGTCAATTGCCAATTTCAATATACCTAAATACCCACGTCGTCCAAACTACCGGAAATTCACCCTCGGCAGCATCTGCGCGATCCGGCCGTTACCGAGCCGGATCCGAGTCGTACTCCGAGCGAGAGTACCAGAATCCTGCCGTGCCGATTGCACGATTACAGCAACAATGAGGCCTCCTAATTCCCGTTCGCAGCGTGGCAAACCAATGGTACAAAGGACAAGCAGAGCAGACAGAAGCCGCCGATGCAGTCAGCGCAGACCAGACAGAAGCGCGCGATGCAGTCAGCGCAGACCAGACAGAAGCGCACTATGCAGTCAGCGCAGACCATACAGAAGCGCTTCGAGCCGACGGGATGCAATCATTAATTCCTTCGGGGCGCGGTCTGCTCGTCCGTGGCCTGCTCTCATTGGGTGGATCGCGTGTCGCGGCTCCGCCTTCTTGCAAAGGACCGCCCGGATTTTGGTCCGCTCGTCGCCCATTGGGCGGAAAATGACGCATACCCTTATTTGGCACGCAGCCAGAACGAAACGCTTCGTGACCATATTTGGTGCGAAATCCACACCGCCTGAGATATGGAATTCCGCCTATGCACACATGCCGGCGAGCGCACGAAGAATGCCGCGAGCAGAGTATTGTAAAGCGAAGATGGGCGTTGTTGTTTGTGATGTAAAAATCCTATCTATAAAATAACCGCGCGCACGTACACTTAATTCCCATTAGACATAGGGGACGAGACCCTAACTAGAAACACAAACTTATCGATATTGTTGCGAATAAAAGCCATGAGCACACAAACTACAGGTCCTATAGCTTAGTTATTTCGATAAGTGAATGTGGATAGATAGCTCCCTTTCCCTAGTCTAATGGGTGAATAAATGTACTTGCGCTGTGAGTTACTTTGATAGTCAGGGTTTTCTTTCATTCTTTACACCCCTCACAACTACGACAACGCCAGCATCACCTTCACCTCGCTTTGGCGATGCCATCGCCTACGTGCGTGTCAGCACGTACATGGGCGGAGCCCACACAGAATACAGTTCCTCTGGCTGTTTGGGCGGAGCCAGGAATCGTATTCCTCTGCCTGTTTGGTGGGCGAGTTCAAGGAGGAACTCGTGGCGGCCCTCGACCAACCAGCGTGCTACGGGTGGGGTGACCGCCGCTCAGCCAATCAGATCCCGCAACAGGAGGAAAGGGTCTGCGTGACGTCACCACGCCCCCGGGCCAATCCATGGACTTGCCGCTCGTTTTGGCCAATGACAGGGCGACAAGCAGTTCTGTGCGCCAAAACCGTCCAGTCAGGAGGGCGGGCGGAGGCGTTCACCCTGTCTCCGGGGGGGGGGGGGAATAAGGGTGCGGCGCGTTCGAACTGAGTTCCTCTTCCTCCTCCTCTTCCTCCTCATGATCAAGAGCTTGAGAGACACCATCCCCCACGAGAGCCGCGGGGTTGTGCGCCACTTCCCTGCCACTGGATTCGGCTCGTCTCTCGCTGGTGCCCGGGTCGACTCAGCGCGAAGACCACACGAGGTGGACAGGTCCGAGGCAGAATCTGGTCTTCAGCTCGCCCTTTCCCTCCGAGCTGGAGGCCTCAATAAAGACCACTTTAGTCCGTTTCTTTTGGGGGTGTGTGTGCTGTGTGTGTTTGTGATGCCAGTCTCGTAATAGGAAATTGTATAAGTTCCTTGCTGTACATACGTGCCTCTTGTATTCGGATAACTCTGCTTCTTACGTGCTTCCCTGCTCCATTATAATAAACCCATGTGTCAATGTATCACTTCGTTTTGTGTTTCTTTTATTGGTTTAACATGGTGCGTGTTGGAGAATTAGCCAGGCTGTTGCCGCTGTAAAGGGACATTTGGACCGACGGAAGCTCGGTGACCATCCGCTCGGGTTGCACACGGTCCGAGTACGCTAGCGGCTCATTCCGTACGAGCATCGTCGAGGGTGAATTTCCCCTATAGTTTGGACGACGTGGGTATTTAGGTAAATTGAAATTGGCAATCGACCCTACCCCACGTGGTCGATCTATTGGCAAACTTCGGTCCGATAAGGGACCCGTCGGCTCCGGGGTGACGACCTATAATTCCGGGTGATCGGTGGAGCCGACCCTACTGTTCCATCTTGCGGTCGTGCTCGTCGCCGATACCCGGCCCAGCAACAATATAACTGATATGTAAGGACCTGGCTGTTGTGTGCAGTAAGCTTCCAAATTCGTAACAATATTGCTGTTTGGGTGTTTTATCACCTCCCCCACCCCTGCGCTGCTTTCCTTCCCTGCCCCTCAACCTCCAGCAACATGTTTGCGGTCTCTGCGTGCTGTTTTCACCTACCCCATGTATACATATATGTATATGTTATCTATAATTATATATGTTGCGAATTCGCGCCCGCCGGCGTGCGAACCGCCACGTGACTCGAATCGCGGCACATCGCCCACCGGACGGACAATTCTGTCGTGACCCTCTCGGACTAATGCCGGGAGCTAGTCACGGGTGGCCTTTCGGCCTCACCACGATCGTGCCAATCGGCCACCCGGTGGGATAGGGTTGTTCGCCGAACTCGACCCCACGCGGATGGTAAACCGGGCGATCGCACCTCGCCTCAGGTCGACTCCGGACACGGGCCGCTTAAGCGGTCCCTTCCGTGCTATCGGGATAACCGAGCGGTGTTATCGGCCTCGACGGTTTCAATTAATTATCGGGCGTATTAAGCCCACGACGAACCCGTTACGTGAAGCAAGATGGAGATTCAACAAAGGAAAGGACGCAGCGAAACGGGGAACATTCAACACAAGCACTTTATTCACACAACACACGGAGAGCACACATATACAGCCATAATGCACATATATCAATTAAAACAATTATGCACAAAAAGCAAATGTAACAAAAGAAACGACAATGCAGATCTACAACCGACTACGCGAACACACGGCAACACTTATACAGTTTTACTTCACAGACGGCGCCACACACACACGTTTACACCAAACCCAAAAGAAAATGGAAGTGCGACTTCCCTGTTGGGCCGTCGAGCCCCTCTCCGACGTCCGTCGACGTGGTCCCGCCTGGCCGCGACTCCGTGCCCTGGCGTGGTAGGAGAGTCCTCTCCTGCGTGCCTCGCGCCTGCACGTATTGGCCGCTCGACGCCCCGGACCGAGTGTTCGGCGCTATCCCAGCGCGGATAGAGGGGGGGGGGGGGAAACGTGGATGCCCGAAGTCGGGAGAGGGGAATGGCGGACGCTCCTTCCCGCCAGCGGGGTCTTGCGACTGCCCCACCAAAGACCAGGCCAGCGGCCTCCAGGACGAGCGAGCCGGAAGACGGGCAGCGAGCCAGAACAACCACGAAGTGGAGCATCGACCAAACTGCTTTCCCCCGTCTCCAACTCTTATACCCCGGAGCTCCGCCCTCCACTCCGCCCCCGTTTTCGGCTCCACCCTCCTTCGAGAGGGTTCTCGAAGAGGGCGTTCCCTCACCCCGACCGCCTCACGCTGGTCATCCACAATCGGCGGCCAGCTGCCCCACCCCGCTTCTGTCACACTCCTCGCGCGGGAAAAATGGCGGGAAAAACAGGCGGAAAACCCGCGCGCCATCGTTGTGCCTTCCTTGGCGCCCTTGTTTGCCGTTCGGTTGAAATCAAAGTAGAGAAGAAAAACGACTAACTCAAAGTGTCGCAGCCCGAATGGATCACATAAATTCCCTCTATACAATGGGTTTGGGGCTAACTACACAGGTACTTAAAAGATGGTGGTTTGCGAATTTCCACAGCCGTAACAATATATTTGTGGGCCAGTTGTCGGTGGCGAGAGTGACCACAAGGTGGGGAAAGTTTGCGTCTCCCACCAAACTCCCCGGAATTGTAGGCCGTCGCTCGGATAACTCCGAGCCGGCGGGTTGTTTAACCGACTGTGGTCGCCAATATTTCAACCGCATAGCGTAGGGTCTATTTGTCTATTACCAATTAACTACGCGATTTCGACTACTGGGGAAACCACGCCCTCGCACGTCTTGCTCGAACCGGGTCACTCTACCGACTGCGGTACAGTTCGGACTACCAACTCCAGTTCGGGTGCAGCTGAGCGGAAACTGCCAAAGCCGTGACGGCTGGAATGAACGGATTATCGGGGATAAAACCCCGCCTAAACTCAGATCCGAACCATGCTGGACCAATCCAAGAAGGACGGAAATGAACTGGGAACATTTCTAACAAGTTTTCTTTGCAGTAAATGAAGACGCAAAGCAAACTTAACGTGAATATGCAAGAAGTATTTACAATGATCCAAAAACACTTATTCAGTTCTACTTAAAGATGGGCCCACACGCAGAACACCACACACACAAATGAAAAGAAAACCAGAGTTCTTTATTGGACCCTCGCTGCTGAGGAGAGAGACAAGCTGGGGGTCAGAGTTCGGTTGGGTACCTGGCCATCGGAGAAACGGGGGTACTCAGTGCTGCGGCACCTGACAATGGTCGCTTGTTTCGTCCTCAGTCGCATGTGTGGGACTCGAAGTTCATGGCGGAGCTCGGGTGGTGAATGGCCGGGGTCCACAGAGGGGGTCATGGTCGCTCTTTCCTTCCTTGTAGAGGGCAAGCAGAGACACGTTCGCCGCCTCGAAAACCTTCTGCTCAACCCTCGTGACAGCAAAAACCCTTTCGTGACAGCAAAAACCCAACAAAACTCTCCAAAAAGACCTCCAAAAACTCAAAGACCCCTGCCTCAGAGAGTGCTCGGGAATTTATGGACCTCCCTCAGCGGGGAGGGGCCTTGGTGAACACACCTCGCTGTCCGCCTTTGATTGGACAGGGTCCCACTGCAAACCTTTCCGGGGCGGGGCCTTGGCCCCTGCCGGGAAACCCCAGCCACTCTTCCACGCGTGTTCATACTTGACGAGTAACAGTATCAATGTTGCAAAGGTTGTCGTGAAAGAGTTACAACGTTCGTGGAGCCGAGAAACCGGAACTGTGAGATCTTGCCTTGGCATGTCAGGTGCGAGAAGGCAGCTGGTTGGTGGTGGATCGTGATGGGCCGATGGGTCATGCAGATGGGATGGTTGTTAGATGGCTTGTTGGAGGGTTCATTTGATGTAAAGATTTAATAACCTAACTTAAAAGAAATCGCAACGCATGCCTTTGATTCTCCCACTAGACAAAAGGAAGGGGATCTGACTACACACATACTTAATGACATAACTGACTTTTGGGACATCTGTATTGTGAATGCAAATGGTTTCCAGATCCGTAACAAATATATACACACATACACACATATCCTTTTTCAAGCTCCTTGGGTCTCATGGTTGAGTCTTTGCTGTGAAATGCCCTCCCCAGCAGAAGAAACCTACAGCAACAGGAGCATATTATTTTATTCTAAAATTGTCAAAATCACTTTTTGCGGGGGTGTTTCATCTTCACCTCATTTCTTTATGATTGGGAGGGGGTATGGAGTGAACGCCCACCCACCTTGTCCCTATAACATTGATGCCCCTGGTTCATTTATCAATATTCCAGCCTCACCTCTTCAAAGATGCTTGCTCTGCAGTATTTAATTAGTAACTGGATTTGGTTTTGTTTAAAGATTTTTTTTTTTAACCCTGAGCTCCTTGTACTTTCGGCTTCCCCACCCTTGACTCCCTGGAGTAACATCCAGCCGCTCGGGTATGTGTAGGTTTGAATCGCGGCTGATAAAAAGGCCGCTGGGTTGAAAGAGTTAATAACTTTGCTTCTGACAGTTTTGTTTGGTTGAGAAATGGACTGTTGAACCCTTGTATAACAGAAACCTGTTTTTGACCAGTCATGAAATGACTTTGAATTGTGAATGTATCGGGCCACGAGGTCAAAGTGCAATGACAAAGCTCTTACAACAGCTTTCTACTACAAGCACTCTCTAATTTATGACTACCTACCTACCTAAAATAAAAAACAACTTTTTAAACCCTTCCATTCATCCATACCGTTCAGGGTTTGTTTTGATGATCTTTGCTTGATTTTAAGATAGCTATTGAGATTGGCACCCTGTATATTTCAAAAATGAACCCATGTGTTCATGTCGACTGATTTAAGACACTTCTCGGTTCAATCAAATATGAATAATCTTTGAATGAACTTTACTGTGATATTCACAATAAGTTTGTACTCTGAGTTCCTTAGTCTTGCAAAAAAGAACAAAACAAGTGGAGCTACATTCAAAATACACCGCCCCCGTGCTAAATAAGTAAATCACAAATCCTCCAGCGCCCGGCGATGCCGCCTTGCAGTACATGGAGACGGAATTGGGAGGGAGTGGTGTACAATAATTGATTCATTGCATAATTATATAATGATCATAAAATGATTTCTCAATTGCCGAATAGCATACCTTACCACCACCGTTGCATCTGAATCTAACTTTTTGAAAATTCAGTAATTACTCGAAAAAATTAAATAATTGATTAATCAAAAACATCACTTCACTGTTGTGTCTAAATATCAGCTTCTTTGCTCAAAAAGGTGCTTGAGATATTGTCAGGATGAGAAATAAAAGAAGTAATTAATAAATCTATAATGATTAATTTATTTTAAAAAAATACCGTTTTTGCCAAAGCACATCTTCACTTTTGTCAACTTTCAGCTTCCTAGCTCAAAGGAAGGCTGAGATCACCCAGACAAACAAGAAACAACCGAATGGAGTAAAAACTGAGTGCTCCCTTCTTTGGTGCCTGGTGATGTCATGCATTACCTGGATATGGATTGGGAAGGCGCAGTGTACAACAGGTTTTCATAACAGCTGAGGATTTTGTCTGCTTGTATCAGGGTTTGTTTATTTATTATTAGGGTTCCCAGTCAAATGGACTGGGTAACCTATTGTTTTTTCTTCTGTTTATTTCTTATTTATTCTTTTCCGCCGGTATTTTTCGGGTTCTTTCGCTTTACAAATCATTTTCTCAGGAACGGTAAGTCCGATCGACACAAATTTTCACCATAGTATGTATCTTTTGATAGCATACTTAATTGATAATTATGACGTCATAGGTCATGTGGTACGGCACCATCTTGAAACAACCGATAAACTTTGGACCTCTGTATCTGAAACCGTGCAATGGAAAAATTTTGCTTCATACATTTTAATGACCTCCCTATGGGGAACACGAAATGATTTTTCGTGATGTCATCGGTGAAGCGTATGCCGGTGAAAATTCGTCAAGTAGAACGCTGCATGGAAAAAATCTTAAATTTTTGAGCGTAATCGACACAACAAATCACGGAGAAAAGAATTATGACGTCATAGGTGACTTGGTTTGGCAGCCATCTTGTTTTGAAAAAATAATTAAACATCTTTTTCTCCAAAACGGCTGAACAGATTGAGGCAAAACTTATACGCACATTCCCCATGACATCCTTTTACAAGTTTGTTAATTTCTTTATTGATAGGTCACATGGTTTGGTGGCCATCTTGAATTTACCCTAAAACCTTCAAACATCTCCAGAACGGCGCGTCAGATCAAGGGGAAACTTCACATACGTATTGCGCACTGGTAGTGAATACAAGTTTGTTAATGAATAATTGATAGGTCACATGGTTTGGCAGCCATGTTGGATTCAAGAATAATATTAAATAATGTTTTCTCTGGAACCACATAACCCATCGAAGCGAAACTTGGCAAATGTAATCTACCCCATGCCTGCATATAAGGTAAAAATTATGATGTCACTTCACATTGTTTTGGCGGCCATCTTGGATAGAAAAACGCACCTTATCCGATTAATATGAAACTTCACACATGTATTCCACTACAGGATTTGAGGCAGAATGTAAATTTATGATGTCATAGGTCACATGGTTCGTCAGCCATCTTGGATTGAAAATTAATTACTTTTTAAAATCTTCTTCTCCAGAACGCGGACAGATTGAGGCAAAAATTCACACGCACACTTTCCCAAGACATCCTTTCACAAGTTTGTTAATTTATAATTGATAGGTCACATGGTTGGTGGCCATATTGAATTTACCCTAAAACCTTCAAACATCTTCTTCTCCAGAACTGCTTGTCAGATCAAGGGGAAACTTCACAACATATTGCACACGAACAGTGAATATAAGGTTTGTTAATTTCTAATTGATAGGTCACATGGTTTGGCAGCCATGTTGGATTCAAGAATTATATTAAATATGTTTTCTCTGGAACCACATAACCTATCGAAGCGAAACTTGGCAACTATAATCTACCCCCATGCCTGCATACACCGTAAAAATTATGATGTCACAAGTCGCATGCTTTGGAGGCCATCTTGAATTTACCCTTAAACCTTCAAACATCATCTTCTCCAGAACAAGCTGGTCAGATAAAAGGGAAAACTTCACATACGTATTGCACAGTGGTAGTGAATATAAGTTTGTTAATGAATAATTGATAGGTCACATGTTTGGTAGCCATGTTGGATTAAGAAAAAATATTTTAAATGTTTTCTCTGGAACTGTTTACTTATCGAAGCGAACATTTGCAACTATCGTCTACCATCATGTCTGCATACATGGTAAAAATTATGACGTCACATGTTTTTGCGGGCCATCTTGGATAGAAAAACGCACCTTATCCGATTAACACGAAACTTCACACACGTGTTACACTACATGATTGGAAACGGAATGTAAATTATTGATGTCATCGGTCACATGGTTCATCAGCGATCTTGGATTGAAAATTAATTAATTTTAAAAATCTTCTTCTCCAGAACAGCTGGACAGATTGAGCAAAAATTCACACACACTTTCCCCATGACATCCTTTCACAAGTGTGTAATTTCTCAGTGATAGGTCATGTTTTGGTGGCCATATTGAATTTACCCTAAAACCTTCAAACATCTTATTCTCCAGAACGGCTGGTCAGATCAAGGGGAAACTTCACATACGTATTGCACACGAGTAGTGACTATAAGTTTGTTAATTTCTAATTGATAGGTCACATGGTTTGGCAGCCATGTTGGATTCAAGAATTATATTAAATAATGTTTTCTCTGGAACCACATAACCTATCAAAGCGAAACTGCCACTAGAATCTACCGCCATGCCTGCATATCCACTAAATATTATGATGTCACAAGTCACATGGTTGGCCTCCATCTTGGATAGAAAAAACGTACCTTGTCCGATCAAAACAAAACTTAAGAAGCATGATCCACTACACGGTTAGAGGGAGAATTTAATTTATGTTGTAATGGTCACATGGTATGGCAGCCAATTGGATTGAAAATTAATAACTTTAAAAGTCTTCTTCTCTGAAACGCGCTGAACAGATCGAGGTGAAACTCCACAAGTATGACCGCCTTTCCATGACGAACAAAAAGTTATCTCACCCCTTTTGATATACAATACATCGTTTGGCAGCCATAGTGGATTGAAGGAAAAAATATTAATGTTTACTCTGGAACTACTGCATTAATAAATGTGAAACTCAGAGTTATGATGGAACAGTCATGTGGAATGAAGGGTTGAAATTTAAACTCAATCGGGCCACGGTTTGGCAGCCATGTTGCATTGAAGGGGAAATATTAAGTAATATTTACTCTGGAACCGCTGTGTCAATATATGTGAAACTTAACAATTATTATCTAGACGACATTTGAAACTGTTTTAAAATTTCAACCCGATCGGCCATGCGGTTTGGCAGCCAGAATTATTTAATTATTTGAATTTGAGAACTTTTCGATTTTTTTTTTCCAGAAGGCTCACTGGCTGCACCTGCATGCGTTTGATGGTACAGGAATAGCAATTCAATTGATACCGACAATGTCCCCAGGAAAAAGGGCTGACTGCATACGTAATAATAAGATTGAACACTTTGTGCTACCCGGTTCGTAACTCGTCAGTCCCGCGTTGTATCGAAGCAGGCTATATTTGTATCACTCTTAAATAATGTTTTCTCTGGAACCACTTATCCTATCGAAGCGAAACTTTGCAACTGTCATTTACAGAAAGTCTCATGTTGTATCAAAGGCGGACGTCTGGGTACCCGATCATCACTGCCAGCAGTTATAAAGTGGCAGTTCTATTTATTATTTATTTTTTAAAGGTGAAGTCCCTGTCTCAATTTAGCCTTTATCTGTTGTCTTGTAATGAACCTTCATGTCAGGACTCAGACGAGGGACAGCATTTCCTTATCGCTTCATTTTTTTCATCCTACATTGTTACTGTTGCCAATATTTTTCTTGCAATAATTTGGTCACCCCTCTGTGCTCGGGCCTGGGATTCGTCTTCATTTATCAAAGCTTATTCCTCATCCCTTCACAGAATATCCACCTAGATGCATTCATTTCCAGGAATGCCAATTGTATATTGACCTTTTATTTTGTACTAACAAGGTACACGTGCTATGCATGGAGGGAGTCCAAAAGAAAATGCACAATGCGGAAACGGTGAATGCCGAACCATGAACCAATAAATCCCACATTCTTGTGACACCTTCAGTCGAACGCCAGGCATGTACATCAGGTTCGTGAAAGACTTAGGCAAAAAACTTATTGGCAGTTGACTCCAACAGAAGTGAGATGGGGTAACATTTTTCCTGATGTCAATTGCCGAATCTGCAAATGTCACGTGTGGAAACCCTCACATCATTTCCTCCTTTTAAACTCGCTCAAATTTTTCATTCCAATCATAAATGGGGGAGGGAAAACCCAGCAATGGCGGGAGGTAGACGGCCAAATGCGCGATCCGGGCCGTTACCGAGCCGGATCCGAGTCGTACTCCGAGCGGAGAGTACCAGAATCCTGCCGTGCCGATTGCACGATTACAGCAACAATGAGGCCTCCTAATTCCCGTTCGCAGCGTGGCAAACCAATGGTACAAAGGACAAGCAGAGCAGACAGAAGCGCGCGATGCAGTCAGCGCAGACCA
>CM068966.1:4806205-4828415 GCA_035128595.1 Eptatretus atami | reverse complement strand
CCAGAAAAAGAACAGGGCCCAGAACGCTACCTGAGGAACTCCAACCTGGACAGGAAGAGGGCCACATGTTGACTGCGACAGGAGAGGAAGTCTGCCTGAGCCAGTAAATACTTGTAAAATCCACCCCACCTCCAAGGTTGCCATGGATACATTAAATTGTCCATTTCATCAAGATTAAAATTGACGATCGCAATCAAAGTTCAGGTTCATCAAATGAAAATGGATTTTTTTTTTGTCAGATTGAAATTGATTTTCGAACTTTGACCTTTTGACATCAATAAAGGAGTTGGTTTCCCCAATTCAGTGACCGACGATGCAAATCCTGTTCAACTTTCTAGTTCATAAGCTGTAAATTGACGATTTTTAGAAATCCGACTCCAACATGACCTTTGACCTCAGTCACTCGGCTTCAGGTGAGACTACCTCCACGACTTGGTGAAGTTTCATGACGATCGGTTTGTTATCGTGTCCTGTGGGCGATTAAACAGAGACAGACAGACGGGGTGAACACACAACCTTCTAACACTTACCTTCGGTGGTGAGATGTAAACGATCTCGACGAGAGGACGTGTGCTGGGTGCACCCCCCCTCACACACCTGGGTACAGTTGAAGTGTTCAGGTGTTCTCGTTTCCTGCACTCTCACACGAACACTCATGTTTTATAATAATAATACTCTCCTGTAATAAGAAACCAAACAAATGGAGGAACTTTCTCTCAACGAGACCCAGGTGTGTTCATTCAGCAAGTTTATACCGTTGCTAAGGAGCGGCTGGCTTGGCAAGCGCGAGCTTGCTGCTGCCTCATAACACGTGCTCTCATACCACGCCCACCCAACCTCTCTCTCTTGATCACGTGTTCATCCCCCCACCCTCTCTCTTGATCACGGTTCACCCCCACCTCCTCTTGATCACGTGTTGGTTGGTTTTCAGCTTTAATGTTTCCGCATTTATAATTGTTATATCCATTGTGACTTAATTTTAAAACTCGAATTACTTGTTCCCCTGAACGATTGTTTCTGTACATCGTGAAGTAAAATTATCGTGTAATCAATTCCGATTATTTTAATGCGTTTTTTTCCCACAGCCCGTCCTCCTCGTCGTTCCTTTTGCCGCTTCATTTGTGAACGAATGTTTTGAGTCGTTCACCGACGTCATCGGAACTGAAATCACCATGCGGTCACGGTCCTGATACGTCACGGCGTCGATGCTCAAAAAAAAAAAAATCTCATCACTTCGCGCTCGTTAATTGACCGTCAGGGTTAATTGACGTGAAAGAGAAGATGTACAAAATTTCAACTTGGTTTTTAAAAAATACTTTAATTGACTTATTGTCAGGATAGACGGTGGAGCAACTTTGTGGCCGTTCTTCCGTGCGGAGATATCGTGAAGATGATGGGTGTAAAGGAAGGTTGGAAATGCCGAAGGGATGTTTCAACAACGGATGTAGGTCTATAGTACGTATTATGTAGATGGTTGTACAATGTACAGTATCACGAGAGGCGGAGATAGATATCCCATCATGATACCTTTTGAGGAGTCTCACAAGCAATGTAAGCTCGTTTGGTGTTTCCTCCGTCTCTCCCATTCCGACCGGCAAGCCTGGTTTGTGTTGGTTTAGTGTTTCGGGAGGCTGGTGGACTCAGAGTGGACGCTCAAACCATTCCTTACACCACCGAGTGTCTTCATTCCTGTCGCTCAACTACAACAACGTCCCATATTGATTTTTGTGAAGAACAACCATAATTTTACAAATTTACCTCAGGAGTACAACGACGTCCTATATTGATTTTTGTAAAGAACAACCATAATTTCAGAAATAAACACATTTACAAATTTCTCTCAGGAGTACAACGGCGTCCCATATTGATGTTATTCCCTTGCGAACTACACAAAGGAACATTTCGTTCCGTGAACTTTTGTATCCTTTCCCTCTCCGGTTTAAAGGGCGTTTTGACGCCACACGGAGCGGTGAATAATAAATCCTCCTTTGACGTCATCGCGTCATGTCACGTGACTCGTTTGAACGTAGTGACGTCGGATGGCTGTCAGTTGGGCGGACAATGGTGGTGCGGGTTGAGGCAAGCTGTGGCGATCTGAGGACTCAGTGTTTACCTCAGCCACAGTTAAAGCCTGCCTTGCCGCCTTAGTGCGGCTTCCGCCGCCATTCTCAACATTTTATTTTATCTTATTTATATTTTTTGTTATTTTCAGCGGTTGTTTGCTTGTGTATTTGGAGTATCCCGAATTGGAGGCCCGTCGTCGCCCCGGGCAGCGCGATCTCCCTCCGGCTTGGCCTTCGAGGTCCGGACCGTCAGGATGACTTCGAACAACCTGGGTAAACCCGGGCCACCGAAGAAGGACACTACGAAAATGCGGATCCGGGCTTTCCCTGTAAGAGTCCTACATTCCCTCTTCACAAACCCCATGGGTTCCAGCACCCTTCGGACCCCGAACCGTAAACCGTATGTTCTGCTGCTTTTACTGTCCCCTCGGGCCTGCAATAGTCCCGCGCGGGTCTCGGCTAGATCGGTGTGCGGGACTCTGTGCTCGTTCGCCTCATGCATTTCCAGGCAAGGCTCGGATCGCGGCCTGCAATAGGCCCGCGCGGGTCTCGGCTAGATCGGTGTGCGGGACTCTGTGCTCGTTCGCCTCATGCATTTCTAGGCAAGGCTCGATCGCGGCCTGCTATCGGGCCCCATTTAATTCCGTTATCACTCGACGGTGAAGGCAGAAGTTTATTCACTTTGTCTCTTCGAAGCGAACAGTTTGTAGAACCTGGGGATGTCCGATTCCCGACTAATGGCTTGTTTTCCATCGTGACATATGGTGGTCGTGCCACGAGATGACACACGGGTCACCGGTATAACATAAACACAGCACACTACTCTGTCTCTCTGTGTCTGTCTCTCTGTCTCTCTTTGTCCACTTAAATGACCCTCCGGCCTGTGAACGCACGACTCGTAAAAAGAGATCTATTTTTTTTTCTTTTATTTATTTTTGCTCGTTTGAGTGACGTGTAGTTTATTTCCTACAAAAAAAAAACAATCAAAAAGAACCTGCAATGACATGGTGTCCTGTTAATGAAGCAATTCGTTACATTTACACATTTGTTCGTTTACTAAAGGCAAGGAGGGTTCTTTTGCTTCCGAGAAAAGTCGACTGACCATCGGGTTACCTGTGCTGTGTGATGAAAGAACAGGTAGAGAGAAGTCCACTGACCATCGGCGTTACCTGTGCTGTGTGATGAAAGAACAGGTAGAGAGAAGTCACTGACCATCGGGTTACCTGTGCTGTGTGATGAAAGAACAGGTAGAGAGAAGTCCACTGACCATCGGGTACCTGTGCTGTGTGATGAAAGAACAGGTAGAGAGAAGTCCACTGACCATCGGGTTACCTGTGCTGTGTGATGAAAGAACAGGTAGACTGTACGGAGATGCTTCGGTGTAACTTCAATGAGACTTCAGTGCCAAGTGCGTTGATCGTTTGTTAGTGTTGAGTTGTGACAGCACACATCGATGCTCTGCCTACTGTTTGCTTTGTTTGTGAAATTTTATTGAAGAGCTTGCTGTGATCCTGCATTGTTTTCCCATTGAATATTCAGTGATACACTGGAGCAATGTAGTGGTGGTGGTGGTGGTGGAACACTGTATGGCAGAAAGTTCAACGGAAGGGTTCGATTGATGCGTCATAAGTCGAGGCAAGAGTTTTCTGATGAGACGAACAATGGACAATCTATGGGGGGGGGATCCTAACATGGATGATACATCCGGCTTTACACTGGATTGGGGATTGTAACATACAGTCGTGGCCAAAAATATTGGCACCCCTGCACTTTTTTGAAACGACTCACAATTTTCTCTGAAAATAAGTTGAAATTAACAAAAGTATTTTGTCTCCACAATTCTTCATTTCACATTTAATATTACAGAACCTTTGTTTTTGATTCTGGACTTTAATATGTATCCTTTTAAATCAGAAAATAAAAATAAATGGCATTGACAAAATTATTCACACCCTCGACTTAATATTTGGTATCAAAATTTTGATAATGTGAAGCACTTCCTGTGCCTTTGGACAAAATAACTGCAGTGAAGCACTTCCTGTAGCCATGAATGAGCTTCCTACTCCTCTCTACTGGTAGTTTGACCCACTCTTCTTGTGCAAACTGCTCCAGTTTTCCCAGATTTGAAGGGTGCCTTCTATCAACTGCTGTTTTTAGATCTCCCCACAGATGTTCAATGGGATTTGGATCTGGACTCTTTGCTGACCACTTCAGAACAGTCCAGTGTGTTGTCTTGAACCATTCTTGGGTGCTTGAGGTCATTGTTTTGCTGCAAGACCCATGACCTTCGACAGAGACCCAGCTTTCTGACGCTGGGTTGAACATTGCGCTCCAAAATGCCTCCTTGGTAATCTCCTGATTTCATGATGCCATGTACACATTCAAGGCACCCAGTGTCAGAGGCAGCACAGTAACCCAAAAATATCACTGAACCTCCTCCATATTTGACTGTAGGGAAGGTGTTCTTTTCTTTCAAGGCTTCATTTTGTTTTCTGTAAACAAAGATGATGTGCTTTATCAAAAAGCTCTGATTTGGTCTCATATCTCCACAGGACATTCTCCCAGAAGGATTTTGACTCGTTCAGGTGTGCTTTGGCAAACTCCAGGTGGGCTTTCTTTTGCCTCTCTCTCAGCAGTGGGGTCCTCCTGGGTCTCCTACCATAGAACCCCCTTTCATTGAGTTGGCGATGGATGGTGTGAGTTGAAACTGTCATACCTTGTATCTGAAGGTCAGTTTGAATCTGTTTGGTAGTTGATCGAGGTGCTTTCTCCACCATTCAAACAATCCTTCACTGCAATCTTCGATCAAGTTTTCTGTTGCGGCCACGTCCAGGGAGGTTGGCTACAGTGCCATGGGCCTTAAACTTCCTGATAACATTGCGTACGGTGGACACAGGAACATCAAAATCTCTGGAGATGGACATGTAGCCTTGAGATTGTCCATGCTTGGCTACAACCTTGTATCTGTCCTCCTCAGACAATTCTCTGGTTTTCTTTCTTTTCTCCACGCTCATTGTGGTACACAAGGACACAAAACAGCAGAATGACTCCTTTACTCTATTCAAACTAGTTGAATGAGTGATTTTTTTTTTCGACTGCAGGTTCAATTCCAAAATAAAGGAGAATCACCTGCTTGAAATTTAATTATTTCTAACGATTTCTAAAAGGTGCCAATTATATTGTCTGGGCCATTTTAGGATTTCTGTGTGGAATAAGTGAAGATTTAGTAATTTTTTTTTTGTTTGTTTCATTCCACTGCAAACTCAACAAATACATCTGTGGATACCAAAAGATTTTATAATTTCAACAATTTTTCTGGAAGAAATGGTGCATTATTTGAAAAAAGTGCAATGGTGCCAATATTTTCGGCCACGACTAGATGAGACACCAGTTTTACACTGGATTGTGGATTGTAACATGGATGAGACGCCCGGCTTTACACTGGAATTTGTTGCGGCATCAAGGTCCTCGCCAGATAGGAGGATTTCGCTCTAGTACTTGGTGGACCAGTGTTTCTGTTTTAAGGACAGTTTGGCATGAAAAAAGGGATTCACACCCAATAAGGAGTGAAGTTGTCTAATTACCCCCAACACCGAAAGTGGGTAGAGGTTGTGCTTTCACCACTTTGTCTGTCTGTGAGCAGGATATCTGAAAAAGTTACGGACGGATTCTGACGAATCTTGGTGGACAGGTTGGGTGTTTGACAAGGACGAAGTGATTCGATTTTGGTGAAGGTAGGGTTGCAGATCGGGCCTATCAGTGGGATACAAAACGTAAAGTGTTCAGTGTGGCGGAGGTACACACTACCGAGTGTCGTTCTAGTTTGTTATACTGTATATCTATTTCTTAGAAACTGATCAAGTGTAAGCAGGCATTGTTAAAATAAGGAAATTTTGGATTTTTTTTTCCTTGTTCTGTAACACGATGTATTTATTTATTTGCACAGAGTTGGGGTTAATTTCTAACCTGGTACCATGCAAGTGTTGTTTTTACCTCGACTGTATCATCGATATTTTAAATGATTCCCCAAAGTTCTGTTTCATTTTGTTTCCTCTTCAGGCTCTTCATTGTGGACAAGACATAAGGTCACTTCGACTCAGCACAATGTAACAGGGCGAGACGTCATTGTCACTCTCGGTTATAGTTATAGTATTGCTGGTTGTAGTATGTTATATTAACCATCGTCGACTTTTGTTTGTCTTCCACCTGGGTTTCGATCCATTCTGATGCTTGGGCAAGTCTTGCAGGCCAAAAAGTCGCCGTCATTTACCGTGGCTTTGTCGACCTCCCTCCTTCCCGTCACTCCATCCTGTCGCTCCAGATGACCATGGATGAGAAGTATGTTGCAAGTATATGGAACCTGCTCAAAAATGCAATCCAGGAAATACAGAAGAAAAACAACAGTGGGCTGAGTTTCGAGGAACTGTACAGAAACGCGTATACCATGGTTCTGCACAAGCACGGGGAAAAACTCTACACGGGACTGCGGGAGGTTGTTTCTGAGCATCTTGTTAACAAGGTCAGTGAGGTAATCGTTTACACTTTGTACACATTCGTCCATCAACAAGACATGCTTTTTAAACGAGGAAGGAATTTGAAAAGGGATTGTTGAACCCACAATGGTTTTTCCACAAAGGAAGACAAGACCATTTGTGCACACTCTTCTCATTATATGAGGTTTGTTCACATTTGACCATGACCTTCTTCCTCTTCTTTTTTTTTGGATTCGCTATATATGCTAGATATCCCTTATTGTCGGGATTTCTGTGTGTGTGTGTGTGTGTGTGTGTGTGTGTGTGTGTGTGTGTGTGTGTGTGTGTGTGTGTGTGTCTGCAACGCGAGGCTCCACAGCACAAACCAGCGAACTGATTTCGATGAAACTTTGCCAACATGTGCAGTATTTGTTGGGAATGTGCGCGTTTGAATTTCGTTGCCTTGCAACCACCCGTTGCTGTGCAGCGGCCGAAAAACCGCGTACAGTATTTTCAATACTTGTCCTTCAGTTTTGAATGTAGAGAAGCGAGACTTTGGAATTAAACACTTCGAGATATTTAGAAAATTTTACCTGAGCCGATTTTTGATTGAGGTTTTATTTTTCAAATGGTAGTCCTTCAAAAATAGGGTGTCTATTTACCGTCATTTTTTATGACGAGTGCCAGTTGGCAAAATACGCAATAGGAAAAATCTTGCCAGGCAGAGGAACAATTTTATGTGAACCAATATGTCTTGGCAATGAATCTTAGTCGGTGGATCGGTCAGAATGAAAAGCATCGTATCCAGCGCTTCGATCCTAGCGAATCCCTCGTCGCCTACCAGCTTGTCTTTTTCTTTTTTCTTTTTCTTATTTTTTTCTTTTTTTCTTCTTCCTTTTTCTTGCTTCCTCCCTCCTTTTTCCCGCTTCCTCCCTCCCTTTTCCTGCTTCCTCCCTCCTTTTTCCTGCTTCATTTTTCCTCCTCCCTCCTCCTCCTCTTCCTCCTCCTCCTCCTTCTCCTCCTGTAGCAGGGAAGAATGTGGAAGATTTGGCCTGCTACTTGCATTGGGGGTACAACTACCGCAAAGAGACAATCCTGGTAGTTAAAATTATTCGGTGACTTGTTCAGGGGAGTGTAAGTGAAGTTGGTCCAGATCTACACTTGACGAAAAGTTGTATCTACGTTGTTCGTTTCTTTATTGCAGGTTATGTTTTCACCCCTGCTCGTCTGGGAGCAGGATATCTCAAAAAGTTATGGACGGGTTATTACAAAACTTGGTGAATGAGTTGGGTAGGTAACCGAACCAACTGATTAGATTTTGGTTAAGGTACGCACGCAGATCTGGTCTATCAGTGGGATATAAAACGTATACTGTTCAGCCTGGTGGAAGTACGCGCTCCACCGAGTGTCGTCGTTTAATTTGCTCCTTTAGTGCATTTTGCAATGTACAAGAACCTTTCTCAAACATCGCCCTTGCTTGAGACACGTTGGCTTAAAACGTGCCGTTATTATGCCAAAGGCCTTCAACCGATGTATCCGTGTGAAGTGAACTCTCACTGTGTACCCCTGCATACGCAGCTTTCGAAACACTCGACAACAACGTGCGGTGAACTAAATGGAACGATTTGAACATTTTTGGCAGCATGGCTCCATCTTTGCTCTTTACTTCTTGGGGTTCCTTCTTGGTCTTCCGTTTGATTCCACAAGGGAACTGGAGCGCAGTGCATTGATATATTTCGCTATCACTTCCCGTGGCGTATCCCATGATGAAGATATTTGTGTTAATGGCTCTGTGGATGTTCTTGAGCTTGTAAGTAATGAGACGTAATTGCCTGACATAATCACCTCCAAGCTGCCTCGTCTCGGTTTGAATCCTCACCCAGCTATAAACTGTCATCCTGGTGATTCACAGGCAGGGCCCCTTGGATGGACGTTGAGGAGCGTCCTATCTGGCGGCATGAGTTGGAAGACGTTAAAAATCCCATGGTATCCTTCGCAAAGAGTAGGCGAGCTATCGCCGGCACCATTGACAAATTACAAATTCCTGCTCCAACTTACAGGGGGCACTGCATCAGCGGTACGTACAGGCGCACTCCCAGCAAAGAATCAACCAGCAGCCGTAGGCTGCGTAGGAATTAATGAATTGCCTCTTGAGGAAGGTTGGAAGCAATAATCGGTGTTCATCGGTAATAATGACAAAAGTAACAGTTGGAGAATTATGCAGAACTTGAGGTAACCTGCTGGTAATAAATTAATTGTGAAGTGGTATATGTAGTCATAGTAGTAGTAACGTCAGTGTGGTGCACGCTCTCAGTTTCCCCTTTGATTCAGAGCTTGTGGGGAGTCACTATCTTCTCCCCCCCCCCCCTTCTCCCCCAAGTATATGTAAGCATGCTCTTCACATTGCTGTTTTTTTTTTTTAAAGAAAAGTTTTTACTGTAGATATTTGTGCTTATGGAGGAGTTAAATGAGAGAGAGCAACAGGTTCACAGACTGGTATGGGATCAGAGAGTAAGTCTGCACATCACTGGCAGAAAGGAAAGGGTAGGGTAGGGGGGTTGGGGTTAGGGTCTGTGGAGAGGATCCGTGAGAGTGGGGTGGAAATGGGAGAAAGAATGAGGTGACTATTGGCATCACTTTAGGAAAAACCAGAGGGAGGGAAATGAGATTATAAACAGAGTTTGTTCAGAAGATGAGATAATGGAGGTGTGCGTTCAGGTTAAAATCGGGGAGGGTAACTCAAGTCCATCCTGGCCTGGCTGGGGGCGCACTGACGAGAGGGCGTGAGGAATGGGGCCCGAAGCGAGGCGATAGAAAACTGAGACCACCAACCCGCCTGCGGTGGGTGAGAAGCAGACCTTGGGACTTGGTCTTGTGCCGAGAGATGGCAGTAACGTGGAGATCGGAGTTATTTGTCATTATTTTGTGACAAGTTTGAGGTTGCCTTGTTTGGTCTTCCCATCTGAACATTTGAGTCATGACGCAGGCAATCCAGGTGAACAATCCCTCGTACCATTGATTTGTCCATTTCACTTTAATGTCTGTGTTGTGTAGTGATGTATGTATATAAGCTCCTTCAAAATAAGTAAACATTTAGGATTCCCCTTGCTATGTTTTGAATATTTATGTTTGGAACTTGCTTAGCCTGTTCAGGAAGTCTCCCTTTTTGGGCCTCCAGCAGCATTTGGTCATCACTGCTGTGATTTAATTGTGATGATATTTGTGACCTGTGCCAGGTGCGGGTGGACGTATTGAACTCTCTGAATAACAACTTGCTGCAGACGCTAAATCAGGCGTGGAACGACCATCAAACCTCCATGGTTATGATCCGTGACATCCTAATGTACATGGTACTGCTGTTGAATATATTCTCCGTTGTCATTGTTATTCGTCAAACACTTCTTACTGTCATTGTCGTCGGATGCTTTTGTGGCGCACAATGCCGACTTGTTGACCACTTGCCCCACCCTAGGATCGAGTATACGTGCTGCAGAACAATGTGGAGAACGTGTACAACTTGGGACTTATCATCTTTCGAGACCAAGTGGTTCGTTACGGGAACATCCGTGAGCACTTGCAGCAAACCCTACTGAATCTGATCGCTAAAGAGCGGGGTGGAGATGTGGTTGATAGGTGAGGTAGAGTTAAATGAGGTTTTGGAAATGCAATGGGGGGGGGGGGGTGAGGATTGAAAGAAATGGCAGTATTTATTGCAGATTCCAGTTTTGTCCGCAGGCTGTACTGGTAGGATGACCTTCCCTCTGTTATTGCTTTTGCTGACGTGCTTTCTGCCATAATTGAGGTCTATTTATTCATCCGATGAGAAGAGCCATTCTTGTCCATGCTCCTCCTTAGTTGAACAGTCAAACTCTTACTTGATTTATCTTACTTACCTTGCACATGCTGAGGGTAAAGTGGGGTTAAGTAATTGGTTCACTTTGTCTGTCTGCAAATGTCAGTTTATGGTCGAGGAATAACTTGGTTTCGATTGAATGTTAACCTGTAGTTGTACAATACTTTGGCTCTGAATTTGTCCCGATCGTGCAGTACGTGCGCAGAAAGGAGTGAGATAATCTTTTTACTCCGTCTGCCTGTCTGGCAGTCAAACCAAATTGAAAATCATTCCAAACAGGAAACTTACTGTTCTTAAAGGACATAAACACCAAGCACGGAGAACTAATGTCACGTGTTGAATAAGCTGATGTAAAAGACGCTGCATTGGCGGCGGTAAACTTCCGAATAATTTGCTTTCAACAACCTTTAAAATCTTTACTTCATTTCAATTGAATAATACACTTGAACACTGCAGAACACAAGTCACCGCCTTGGAACGTTCAAACCCCTTCTGTTTAGCAGTACGTGGACAAAAGTACACAGCATTTTACATCATCACGATGCTCGCATCATTTTACATCAAATTTGCTGCTCGCAGACCCTGCCCATGTCCTTGTTCTCAACACAGCATGTAGTAAGGTGTTCTATGAACTCTTTAGCTACCTTCACCACCAAAGGTGGACGGATGTTATGTTTTCACGTCTGTCTGTCCATCTTGTTACTTGGCAAAAAATTAATTTTTGGGATTTTTTGCCAAGTATGTTAGTTAATCTGTTCCATGAGTTTGTTTGTATGCTCGCCTTCAGCTCAAACCGCTTGGCTAATTATTCTGAAACTTTCGCAGACTGTAGGCACCATCACTGCGATGGTCAAGCAACAAAGTTTTGTGAGGTCAGTGTTGGCCAATAGGTCAACATAGGCCAAATTTCTAAAATTGGCAATTTTCATATCGGCTCACTGAATCCAACCACCAACTATGTGAAGGTCAAATTTGTTTGATGGATTTCGCAAGTATCGTGCTGTGATTGATGTCTTTCTTGTTTGTTTGTCTGAAAACAACATATCTCAAAAAGTTGTGGGCGGATTGGGACAAAATTTTGTGGACAGGTGTTGGGTAGGTGATGAGGACGATATTGTTAGATTTTGGTCAAGATCCAGTTCCGGATCCGAACACTAGAATTTTTGAAGTGATTCTTCACCATTGAGAGATAGGGCCAAAAAACTACACACAGTGCGATATCTCAAAATGTTTTGAATGGATTTGGCCGAAACTTGGTGGACAAGTTGGGTGTGTTACAAGGACAAATTGATTTTATTTTGGTGAAGATCTGAATCCGGATCCAGATTCGAGTACTTTATAATTTTCATACAGGATTCTTCACCATTGAGAAATGGAGCCAAAAACGATATAGAGCATGATATCTCAAAATATATTTATAGATTATGACATAACTTGATGAATGAGTTGGTTAGATGACAAGAACAAGCCAATTAGATTGTGGTCCAGGTCAGCAGATCTGGCGTATCAAGTGGGATGGAAAACATAAAGTGTTCAACCTGGCAGAGGTATGCACTCTACCGAGTACTGTTCTAGTTTTGTGTCATGTGGGACGGCGACTAAATCGGTTCCAAAACTTCCGTGCCAATTTCTAGATAATCGCACTGAGAATCCCAAATATTTAATTGGTAATTACGAACTTGCCTGAAGACCAATTTTATGTTCAAACACCAGTTTGGCTCAGAAACAAAGCATGAGCAATTTTCTGTTTCTTTCAACAATGAGGAAGTGAAACTGAATTCCATGAAGTTCTCATGTTAACCCGTCAAAAGTTGAATTGCTATTCTTGTGTCTTCCACGGACGATATAACCCACGTACAACGATCCTCTAATGGAGAACCATCATTGTGACAAAGCAGTTGAAACGTGATTTTAGTCAAATGTTTATTGGGGAAACCTCCTCGTGAAAATGGTGAACTAACAAGTGCGAATGCCAATAGTACAAAATATTTGGAGGAACATTGAATTACGACAACTGCACAAACACCAGGAAGCTCGATGCAATGTAGTTTACGTAAGTGGTATTTTGCATTTGCGCAACTTAGTGAAATGACTGCAGTGTCATCCTCGTCTCCAGAGAGGTCGTTATTCCCGCAAAGACGCGGAAGTTATGGAATATTTAACCATCTTTTGAAAACAGTATGATTGGCAAAGAAAGCTCAGAAAGGTGCTGCTCTCTATTCCCTTCAGGATCTTCACTGGATTGACTCCTTTTTGTGGCCAGGTTTCCTGGTATTTCAATTATTTTTGTTTTTTCTTTCTTTACTGCAATTCATATGCTGCATATGCCAAGCACCTTGTAAACGCGGCAGCAACACGATGGCCCAACCTTGTGGAAGACACAGTGGGGTGTTTACCGTTCTCCAGAGAATGGTAATGGTCGCGACGTCCAGTTTAACGTCCCGCTCGATGACTGCCCTTCCTGCGATGTACTCGTTTGACAGTTCAATGTTCATGTCAGAATCGAACCTTGACCAGACGGCCGAAAACATGACGACGTTCACAAAACCGCAACGGTGGATCCATTTCTGATTTGCAATGTAAGGTTTGTGATCATCTGAAATATTTGTTCTTTAGCCTGTGAGGTTTTCTTTCTGTTTTGACTTCTATATTTGTAGTTTCTTTAACCTTACAGAGCTTTCATGTTTTCATTGTATTACTTGAAGAAAATTTTGAGCAACATTCTCCAATGTTAACATTTTTATTCCTCCGTTCCTCTGGGAATTTCTTTTTCCTATTCTGTTATCAACTCCAAGCACATATTTGCTTATACTTGGGAATTGTTTTTTTAATAATTTTTTTTTTTGCCCGATTTGAACGAAATTTGATACTGCACACCACAGGAGAATGGTGAGTAAGGTAGGCTGAAATTTTTTGCGCTATCTTCTACCGTTTCGGCTGTATTTTGGGAACATACATACATACATACATATATACATACAAGATGAGAGTTTTAGTAATATTGTTGTGGAAATGGGCCCTTAGTGGGTTATTAAATATAGGATTAGCCCAGATCCCCCCCTTAAATGCATGTTTAGCCAGTTGTTTGGTAATCAGACGTTAAATGTGGTCGGAAGGTGTAGCAGGGGTCCAGTGTTCATACAGTGGTGGTGTACCGAGAGGCGCCTTCTTTTCCTCCCCCCTCTTAACCAGCCCCACCCAGCGCCCTGACAGAGCCAGTCAACAAGACATACCAGCAACCCATTGGCGGAGAGCTGCTGCAAACTCGAACGATGGACCAATCACGTGTCCCCGGAGGTGGTCCGAAAAGCCCGCCCCGAAAGGCAAGAGGAACTGCTTTTTCCTGTCTGCGATCTGCTTATTGAGGAGTCACTTGACCAGCTGTTCCTCCTTGCGCCATGGATCCAGCATGGCAGGTCATCCCCAGGTTCATCCTGAATCCAACCACAAAGCCTCTGACTGTCCTTACTCCCTGCACAGCTCGACCGCGTCTTTTCATCCCATCGATCCACTTGCAGAGTCCAACACCCAGATTTGGCCTAATCTGGTGTGCCAGGCCTGGATTTGCATACTGGACCTTGTGAAAAACCAGCTGGAACACTCACCATAGAACTCACTCTCTTGTGCCGTCGACCTCACAGCAGCACCGAGGCTGCGTGTATGAGCTGTGCCGATCGGAGTACGTCGCCGCCATTTTGACACGCTGCGTGCTCGGTCTGGGCGCTCGAATCCAGCGACATCGGCTTGTCACGAGCCCCATTCGTACCTTCCACACCTTTCCTCTCGTCCATGAGGCACCACCAAGTACTCCGTGTCTTGTATGCATGTTGTCCGGCCAAGGCTTATTTTGCTAGGGCCCCCTGCGAAACCGTATCCGTAGCTCCTAGATAAGGACGGTTAAGATGAATGATAACGTTATCGTGAATGCATTGTTGTGTCGTGTTCCCCGATGTTTCCCCATTAAATCTGGCTGATTCATACGAAATTTGCCGCACTGAATTTATTCGTGTCGCGCTGAAGAACAACGCTCGATTTGTATTTAAACCAAACTGGCTAACGGACTGCGGCAGACTTCGCTCGGTCTCTGATCAAACCCAGTCTGTAGCCGGGGTGTATATCCCCAACTGGGAAGGCACAGGGGTACTTTGGTATTGTGATCTAAGGCGCGTGACCCGAGACCTGTGCCGAACTAGCCGGCGATATAACCCCTGAGATGCAGTGCTGTTAAGCGCTACCGAATCAACAACAATATATACATTTATATATATATATATTTACATGCATTTTTTTTTTTCAAAGAGTTGTGGATGAATTATGATAAAAGTTGGTGGATGGAGTGGGTAGGTGACAAGAACAAGCCAATTAGATTTTGGTTCAGTGGAATTCAAAACGTAAACTGTTTATCCTGGAAGAGGTACACGCTCTACAGACATTCTCATTACCTCTGCCACCGAAGGTGAAGGAGGTTATGTTTTCACCCGTTTCTGTCTGTTTGTCTCTGTTTGTTTGTCTGTGTGCAGGATATGTCAAAAAGTTGTGGACATATCCGGATGAAATTTTGTGGACAGGTTGGGTTCCCATCGTGTGCTGCCTTTTTGGCTGCTGGTCGCATCATTGTTTAGGTGTGCGGCTATGCCGCTGATGTAGTGCCCCTATTACCAGTATACTGGTGCTCACTTCGCCAACCTCGGAAGGATGACAGGCTGAGTCAACCCCCTGGTGTTAATTCAGTGGAAAACGGGTCTCGAACTCAGGACCCTAGGATCCCAAGCCACCACCCTAACCGCTAAGCCAACACCTGGCAGACAAGGACCAACTGATTAGATTTTGGTGAAGATCTGGATCCAGATCAGACTACTATAATTTTTTCAATGATTCTTCACCATTGAGAGATAGGGCAAAAAATGATATGGAGCTCGAGATCTCAAAAAGTTGTGGACGGGTTCGGACAAAACTGGGTGGACACGTTGGGTGTGTGCCAAGGACGAATTGATTCAATTTTGGTGAAGATCAGAATCTGGATCTGGATACGAGAAATATTTAACTTTAAAGTGATTCTTCGCCATTGCGAAATCGGGCCAAAAACGATATCGTACTGTATTGCGTGATATTTCAAAAATGTAATGGGCCCGATATGTTCTCGTGGATCAGGCTTTACGTGGTGGAGGTATGCGCTCTACCGAGTGCCCTTCTAGTTCACCATGTGTTTGTGATTTTCTGCAAGAAGCATATGTATGTATCCATATTTTTAGGCCCCACACACAATTCTCCTTCCCAACTCCTCGTCGTCCTTCTCTCCGTCTCCGTCAGACCCTATTAACAACCAGCCCTTCTCCTTTCTTCCCGCTTCTCTTGCTTTTCACGATTCATGTTCTCAATATAATCCAAAGTGTTGCAGCGAATAAATAATAGCTGGTAGTCGAAGATGATTGTTCACATGTAACGTGAGAACACTCAGGAGTTTGAATTTGTACTTGTTGCAGAAGCTGCAGCCGATACAACAACTAAACTCTGGGATAGCAAGCGATATAACCTGGTGTTTAGGAACACCTGAGAAGAGATGATCACTGGCTACCCGCAGTGTTTATTTTATTTTTTTGTATACATGGTCAAGGCTTGTGAAACAGCTAGAACACAGAACGGATCAGGGCGTAACATAACCAGAGGAACAGCAGGAGAAGGGAGGAAATAGATGGAGAACAGAGAAACTACAGAACGGAGAAAATAGACAGACATGGACAAACAAGGGATGCAGGTAACGATGAGGGGTAGGGGAGAATGCAAGGGGTGGACAAGATGGATATGGAAACAAAGTTTTGGGAGGGGTGGTTTAACCGGTGTCGAAAAGATCATGGTTTTGGATGGAGGATGATTTGAGGTAGTGGGCAACAGCTGTCTTGAAGACCTGGAGGGAAGAATTAAATTGAAGAGAATGTGTAAGTTGGTTCCACAGGCAGGAAAAAGAGTAACAAATGAGTGGAGGTGAGCAGTGGTTCTGGATTTAGGCAGTTTCAGTAGGGGCTGGTGGACTGTGTGCACCCTTTCGATACCTGCATGGGGGGGGGGGTGGGAGTGGGGTGAAATGATGGCTGATGTCATGGATGCAAGACCAGAAAGGAGGCGGAATATGACAGAGACCACCGACCTGTCGGCGATGGTGAAGTGATAGGCTCATAGACTCAGCTTCATCATGAGAGATTCCAGTGATCTTGAAAGCATTGGTTTCCACAGCGTCAAGCTGAACAAGATATGGGACAGGGGTGCCAGGTCATGGGGGAGAGCAGTACTCCATCAAGCTGTAGATGAAAGCCTTGTCGGTGGATAGGAGCTCAGGTGTGCCAAGGAAGGACCTTGCACGATGGAGGGATGCCCGTTTGGCATCTGGCTTTGTAGACCAACTTTGATATGTGGCTTGCCCAAGAAAGATCATGACTGAGTGAGACCCAAGAGTTTGAGTGACTGAACTTTTTCGAGAGGGTTGTTGAGTAAGTAGATAGGAGCGTTTGTGGTATGATTCTGAGAGAGTGAGTGTGAGTGTGTGTGATTTCTCAGGGTTAAAAGACATTTTCCACGTCTTTGACCAGATTGTGATTATTTTTTGTTGTTGTTAAGGTCTGAAGAGAGGAAGTTACGGTCTGCATTTATCTTTCAGAAGGATGTGTGTGCTTTTTGGCCATCCTCCCAACCCTACTTTTGTTGATAAAAGGAACAGTAATGACTGCTCGCCAGGCCTGGCATTTGACTGTGGCAGGAACTTGTAATTTGTTCAGGGTGCTGGTGATAACTTGCCGCCTCTTCCCAAAAGACACCATGGGAGCTTTAACATCCACCGATGAAATACCATTGCTGGCAGACTGGTCCTCCTGCTTCAAGTCCTTCTGATGGATGGCACACGTCCACAGTCCTGCGTGCGAGATGCCAGGAAGGCAGTTTATAGTTGGGTCGAGATTCGAACCCAAACCGGAGGGCTCAACAGCACGTGTGGATAGCTCCAAGTTCTGCTCGTCCGATGAGTAAATAGATATCTCCTGGTGCAATGAATATGCACATTTTGATGAGTCTTAACGTCGGTCAAAGGAAATTGTTGATTGAAAGGAAAGTGCAAAATACCTTTTCCGAAATGACCAACCCAGCTTGAATTTGGCAATCTTCGGTGTAATGTAGTGAAGCAACACAAATATGAATTTACGAGTTACTTGGTTGCTTCTGCATTCTGCCTGTTTGTAAAAATTTCGTTTTTCGTTTTTAAGGGCTCAAGTACCTTCATTTGATACCTTGGTAACTAATCAGATAATACTTGTGAAATTTCTACCAACGGCTATCAGCAGTCCTGCATAAAGAATGCTCACGGACGCTGTAATTTCATTTGATATTACTCGATTGTAATATTTTTTTTGGAATAACCCAAATCTGAAAAGTATTTAACCAAAGAGTCCATTGCACTGAAGGTATTTTTCCCTTTCCTTCCAGGATCTTGCATTTTTCCTCCACTCAGTGGTATAGTTTGCCTTGTTATTTACTCGTACTTCGGCTCCGTGTCCGCATTAAGTCGGCTCGAGCGCCACTTAACGTCGCGTGCCAGAAGTGATGCTGAGCCACGTTGCGTCTGTCTGGTATGTCCTGTTCGTCCAATTGGTTTCGAATCACGTTGACGTGGGAATGCTTTGCACGTGTGACTGAATATGTGGGAAATCCATTAATAAGTGAATTGCATTTTCTGCTCCGGGCGGCTTGATGACGTGTTCCTCACAGTTTTCTTGGTAGTGTGGACATGAACAGTCTGCAGCTCGGTCTCTTCTTGGCACGGATAAATCATTTGCAGTGAAGTGGAGGCATGGCATAAAATAAAATTTTTTTTTTTTTTTTTAAATCCAAGATCGAAGGTTCTTAATGGAGCTCACAGACGCACACAGACGCACACAGACGCACACAGACGCACACAGACGCACACAGGCCACTGAGCTTGGGGGAAGTGCCGTCACTTCCTTGGATACTCTGGGTAGCAATGGCACCGCATTCAACAGGCCATTTCCTCCTCCCCGTGGATATTGTCCGTGTTCTATCCTTTTAAATGCTGAACATGAAGCAATGAAGCAGCACTTCCTTTTTTTTGATGAAGTCTTTAATATGACCCGGCCAGGGTTTGAACCACCAACCTCCCGGACTCGGAGCAGATGCTCCAACCATTACACCACCGAGTCTGGGAAAACATCGAGGTAGTGTGTTTGGGTACAAAGGTATGAATACTTGCTGAAGTTGTAATTTCCTGAGTTGCTCAAAGGCTAATAAATAAGGCCCTCCCACAGCCTAAAGTATCTATTTCTCACCGGTTGTTTTTAAGAGTTTAGTGTTTTTGCACTTGCGAAAAAATATCCTATAAAGCATCGTCTCGGGATTCATTCTGCAGTGTCTTTATTTGAGACTTTGTTCATGGTTGTGATTGGAATCTGACTGCAGAGAATAATAATATTAATATGGATTCCAAGCTTTTGGAAACCAAGCTCGTCACAGAGAAATTAGAATGTTGCAATCGGATGCTGAGTAAAAAAACCAAACGGACTCACTGATTAACTTCACACAGAGGGGAGAATCACTCTGCCTTGCTTCCTCAAGACTGCATGTGATGTCATTCCGAACTCCTCGATACCATCGGTGCAACTTGCAACGGGCACTGAAGTTTTGCTTAAGAGCATGTCACTATCCTCATACTCCAGCGAAATTGTAACAAATAAATTTTAAAAATCTCGGCAGCAAGCACCTCATTTTGCTTCAACCACAACTTTTAAATATCCTGCCGTTAGGTGACGCAAAAAGGTATGTATTATCATTTTGCTTTTCCAGCCTCCACTACATCTGCAATTTTGCCCCTTCATCACCACTAAAACACAAAAACGTGTGATGAACCTTGGGAATGTGATCATTTCTCAACCAGTAGCCATCCTGGCGCTCGAAGTCGAGCTTACTTTCAGAGAGCTGCATGGGAAACTGAAATGTATAAGTTGGTAAAGTATACGCGCTTCAACGCAGAAGGCCTCTCTTGGGCCTAACATGCTGTATAAAATGAGCCTACAATCTGTATTATAACTTCCATTCCATTGATGCTGATCTGCCAAAATAGTGGTTGTCACAGGTGAACGTAAAATGGTGGCCGTGTCTCAGGATCTGCTTCTTGCTCACTGCAGGCAGGTTGATGTCCTTGCAATCTTTCTCTGGCTCTTTTATGGTGTGGCTCCTCCTTCACTCTAGCCCCCAACCCTGCCCCTCCAGGTCATGTGCATCGTTTCAGAAAACCTTATCTTGTTACCCTTCCCGAGTCTGAGTTTAACGATCACCTATGTTATCCCCGAGTCCGTTTTGCACTCTTCTCTCCAGGCCTTCAAACGTGCTACTTCTTCACACCTCATGGTATGGTCTCTCTCATTTCTAAAGCTTCACTTTTCTACAGTTCTTAAATCAACATCTCCCTTTCACCCACAACCCCTTTCCTTATGCTGTGGTTCATCCATGCATTCTAGTCCTGTTTCCCCTTTGCCCCATCATTTTGTTTGTTGACCCTTTGCCCTTTGTTACTCCTCTTTTTCAATGAGCCTCGGCACCTGCATTTGAAATAAATAAATAAAAACCACTATTTTAGGATTCTCAAATGATTTTTAAATGCCAGGGTTACGTTTTGGTTTTTTTTCTCAAGGTGTCCAGTATTTTGTACTATTGGCTTACGCTATACTAAAGTAGTGAAAAAGTTACTCAGTAGTAAACAAGTAAAGTAGCAATATGCTGCTATGTGAAAATAAGGTTGTGAATTTACGAGCCACTACAATTTGCAGAAGCTAATGAACTATCCAATTATTATTATTATTATTATTTTTAACCCCCCTTTTCCCCCATACTTTCTGCCCAACAGGGGATACATACGGAATGCATGCCAGATGTTAATGACACTTGGCATTGACAATCGTGTGGTTTATGAAGAAGACTTTGAAATCCCCTTTTTGAATATGTCTGCGGAATTTTTCCAGGTGAGGACACAGGAAATCTGCAGGAAGACAAGCCATCCTCAAGGGCTGAACTGGAACTATTTTGTTATGCATTCATGCTCTTTAACATTAATGCTTTTCAGGCTTTTAACTGGAATTTAGAATTAGGTTGGTGATCTTGGACACCAGCTTGGCCGGCTCAGCCTCCATGGGTTCCAGGGGCAGTGCTCTGGTTCGGGTCATCATTTTGTGTGCAGCCTCGGCTGTTAGTTTACATTACTGCTGAGAGCGTGGCTGTCTGCTGATGCTCCCTGCTTGTTAGGGCAGGAATTTGTCATTTGCTCAGGGTGCCAGCGAATACTCACCTCCTCTTTGTGAAGGTCACTGTGGGATTGTTAACCTCCACCAGCTGATGTCGGTGGACGGGAATTCCATTTAATATCCATCCAAGAGACGGCACGCGCATTGATGAATCACCCTGCCTGTGAAACACTGCGGTGACCGTTTATAGCTCGGTTGAGATTCAAACCCAGGCTAGACAGCCTGGAGGCAAGTGTGTGTACCTCTAGGCCATCCTGACAGTCGCTCTCGATTATATAGCTACAAGTGAAAAATACAGGAATTCTACATATAGGATGAAAGTGAAACCTATATGTATACGTACCGACTTTGTATGGGACAATCCTTTTTTTTAATCTCACCTGTAACATATTTCAGGTGAGCTTATGGGATGGCGCATTTCCGTCCCGAAGACACTTGTAACTTTTTCGAAACTGCTGATGGGATTGTGACTAAACTTGGCCAAAATGATCTTTTGTGTGGTAGAATTCAAGTTTATTCCCGACATCCCCGCCCCCCCCCCCCCCACCCTCATCTATAAGTAATCATCGTCAAGTTTAAAAGTCCGAAGGTGTATATACACGACCGGTCAAAAGATTTATAACACTCCCATTTTTCCAGTTTTTACTGAAATTTAAGCAGTTCAAGTCCAGTAAATAACCTGAAATGGTACAAAGCTAAGCGTTAAACTGCCAGAGGTAAAAAAAAAAAAAAAAAAAAACAAAGTTATGTTACCAAAAACTGAAAAATAATGTAAATTTCAGAGTTGTTAAAAAAGGCCTTTTCCAGGGAACAAGTAATGGGTTAGCAACTGCAACTGTTCTGCAGCAATGGAAGTAAATTAAGCCTTGAAAGTTGATGCAAACAATTCCTACAGGTGTCCCAACTTTGTGATTAGTTACAAACCCTCTGTCTGTATAAAAGCAGTGTTGGAACAGACTGTGTTGCTCCACCCTCTGAAGCATTATTTGGGCAATATTGCACTGCAGGAAGTCGTATATTGCATTCATAATGGTGAGAAAAAGACAATTAACAAAAGGAAGACAGACAGACCATTAATACCCTTATAGTGTAGGTCTTTCCTTTAGAGAAATTGCAAATAGCCAAGGTGTCAGTGAGAACAGTTTCCTACACCATCAAAAGCACTTGGAAACTGGAGGAAACTCTTGACAGGAAGAGGTCTGGCAGACCCAAAGCTACAACACAATCAGAAGACAAGTTTCTGAGAGTCAACAGCTTGCGTGATAGGCGGCTCACAGGACAGCAGCTTCAAGCACAGCATTAACACTGGTCGAAGTAAGGAAGTCTCAGTTTCAGCTGTGAAGAAGAAGACTTCGAGCTGCAGGTTGACAGGTCGAGTGGCAGTAAGGAAGCCATTGCTAAGATGGCAAAATAAGAAAAAGAGGCTTGCCTGGTCCATGAAGCACTGCCAGTGGACAACTGAAAACTGGAGGAAGGTCTTATGGACCGATTAATCAAAATTTGAAATCTTCGGTTCATCACGCAGGG
>CM068966.1:4738333-4756263 GCA_035128595.1 Eptatretus atami | reverse complement strand
TTGGCTATTGGACACAATCCTGGACAGGTCGCCACTCTGACGCAGGATACTCAGCCCAATGCGCAGTAAAGCAGCATTAGTAGAGTAATCTCCCAATTAACGAACTTTCAACCTTGCGTACAAAGATTTTTGACACCAAATATTCGATTTACGACATCAAAATCCAACATTTTACAAACTTTTGCTCAACTTCAGTGAATCCAGTTTTCAAGTAAAAATTCAAAACATGACCTCATGAACTTTTGCTCCAAAACTTTGATCGTGGAATTTAAAATAAACACACATCTCACTACGAAACATCATGTAGCATCACTCGGCTTGCATCCGGGACAATGATGTTTAATCCAGAACGACGGCTCTTAAAAGGAAGATAAGTGCTAAAGTAAGTGATACGAGTGGAAAGAAAGATAGCAAAGTGATTGAGTTAGAAATTCTAAGAAAGTTTGATGCTGGTGCCCACCTTACGGATATTGCACTGGCAAGGTCAAGATCACATGTAACGATGATTGCGATACACACAATAACAAAGAAAAGATCATGCCAAATGCTCAATCTGTGACACCTTCCAATGTCGTGAAAATCCTAAAAACATGCACAGTCATTCTGTAATGGGAAAAACACCAAGGAATGCATCCCCTCGTGATATCTATGGGAAAATCACTTCCGATGTACGAACTTTCGATTTACAAACCACTTTTCAAGAAAACAAAGTGTTGGTAAATCGAGAGATTGCTAATGAATGTTGGTTTTAATTGTCGTACAACCAAATAAAGAGAGTGATGGCTCCAACTCCATGGACAGATTTATTTGAATCTGCAATACACGTAATGGTGTACAGTGCACACAAAACCTCCTTGGAATTGCTGTGTACAAAATTTCAGGTGTTCTTATTGGTGTGCATTTTTATGGTTTGCACCTTGGAAATACTGAGGGAGAATGAATCCTGGATTTGTGTCCCGCACGCCTTTTAAGCCTTGGTCGACTGCAGATCAATAGTTTGCGTAACCATGAAGCTCATGATGTTTCCATTCGTTTAATTAATAAGATTAATGAACGATGCACAGATGCAATGCTTTGTTTTCGCTGTTTTACCGTGTACAGTCAATTGCTGCTTTCTTTTTAAGGCCTAAAGACAGTTTTTTTGATGCTTTGTGTTGGTTTAATGCTACTGTTGGACAGAAGAGGGCGATTTATCGGGTGTTTGTGAAATCTTGTTTTGTGGTTAATAAAGTTTTTTTTTTTTACTTGATTATTATCTCCGCCACCGAAGGTGGATGGAGGTCATGTTTTCACCCCTATCTCTCTGTCTGTTACTTGCGAAAATCAATTTTTTTTCAAGTATATTGGTTTGTCGAGCGTATTGTTCTGTTTGTCTGTTTGGTTGTAGGTCAATCGCCTCCAGGTCACATTTTTAAACTGATCTTCACAAAACTTCACAAAACGGTCGAGTTGGTCATAAGCAAAAAGCTTGTTGTTTTTGAGCTCAAAAGGTCAACATAGGCCAAAGGTCGACAACTTTGTCATATTTCTAAAATCAAATTTCATCCGATTTGAGTTGACATTTTAAGAGCATTGGCATATCAGGTCACTGAATTCAAACACCAATTATTTTTGATGTCAGCCTCGGCCAAAGTTCAACAACATTGGTGCAATTTCTAAAATCCTCGATTTTCATCCAGTTTACTTTAAAATTTGAAGAGTATTTATATTTCAGGTCACTGAATTCAACCAGGCAATTACTGTTGAGGTCAAATTTGTTTCATGGATTTCGCAAGTATCGTGCCCAGCACGACATCTTGTTTGTTTGTTTGTGCGCAGGATGTCTCAAAAAGTTGTGGATGGATTTGGATGAAATTTGGTGGGCAGGTTGGTTGTGTGACAAGGACAAACTGATTTGATTTTGGTGAAGATCCGGATCTGGATCCGACAATTTTTTTTCGCGATTCCTCACCGTTTAGTGATAGATATATAGCACAATATCTCAAAAAGTTGTGGACGGATTCGGATGAAACTTGGTGGACAGGTTGGGTTTGTGAAGATCTGGATACGGATACGAGAATTTTTTTTTTAATTTTTCAAGTGATTCTTTCTTCACCATTGAGAGATGGGGCCAAAAACTATACAGAGCATGATATTTCAAAAAGTTGTGAATGGATTATGACAAAACTTGGTGGATGAATTGGGTAGGTGATAATAAATAGCCAATTCTATTTTGGTTTAGGTCCAGATCCAGATCCGGCCTTTCAGTGGGATTCAAAATGTGAACTGTTCAGCCTAGCGGAGTGTGCCCTTCTAGTTTTTTTGTTTGTTTGTTTGTTTTTTGTTTTTTTGTTTTGTTTTTTGTTGTTTTTGTTTTTTTAAATCTCGATTGATTGAAACTATTTTCTCAAGTCGCTGTTTTTGATTCCATTTTACACTTGTCTTTCCATTTGTCTGTAGGAGATTCAGCAGGAGACTGACATACCCGAAAAGGAATCTGGTAAGGGCCCTACAATCACTTGCTTGTGGGAAGCCCACACAGCGAGTCCTCACCAAGGAACCCAAGAGTAAAGAGATGGAAGCGAGTCACTCCTTCACGGTCAATGACCAGTTCACGTCCAAACTACACCGCGTCAAAATACAGACAGGTCAACTACTACACGTCATCTTGCCTTCACCACTTCAATATTTGCACTTCACCTCTGAAACCATTTATAAGAGTCTTGCTCACGTATCTCGAACCCGTTTATATCAACATCCTCTCCTCCTCCCACTTCTTTAATGATGCCAATTATTCACACCTTCTTGTGGGGTCGGCCAAGGAACATTTTTGGGCCCCATGTAATCACAAATTGGCTGTCCAGGCCTGACCTTTCGACCGAAGATTGCACAAGTTTGTAATTTGTCCAAGGTGCCAGTAATAACACGCCTACTCTTTGTGAAAGACGTCGTGGGATCTTTATTTCCAACAACAACCAGTGCTAGCAGATGGGTCCTCCGGCTTAACGTCTCCACAATGGACGGCACACACATTGCTGCATTTGCCCTGCACGAGAAACACCAGGGTGACGGTTTATAGCTGGCTTAAGATTCGAACCCAGGCTAGATGGCTCAGAAGCGAGTACAGGTGTTTGTACATTTTGGCCATCCTGCCAGCCCCGATGCTGTCCGTCATCCTACATACGTTGATGAAGTTTTGAAGTCCCAGACCCTTTTCCATATTGCAACCCGTGATCGATCGTTAAATTGCCAGGAGTGAACGAAAATTGAATCTGGCAAATTGAAATACAGCTCGTGTCACCAAAATGGCGATAATACATTTACCTGGCTTGAGGAACTGCAAAAGGTGCTTTTTGATTTGTTTTGTTTTGTTTTAGAAGAGATTGTGGGTTTTTTTTCAAGTCCGTGTTTGATAACTTCTCACATATCAGTGCATTCTTATTGGTCGCGTATTTTGGCATGAGCTTCCTCACGGCAATACATGTTACACGCATTATTTATGAATAATAATACCGAGTTGTGTTTCTGAAGGAAAATCTCACGAGCTTACTGAGTTTCACTTTTCAAACAAACCTGCGAACTACACTAATGCCGAAAAAGCAATCTCTCCGATGGACATGCGACACGAATACCTTCGCAAATGGTAACTTATCCCGATGTTGTTAATTAATTATTTGCTCTTTGTGACAAGCACCTGTACATTCGATGAACTGTGATCTTATAAAGGATCCACAGCGTATCATCAATTTGGATCTCGATGGGTGCATGATTGTGACCATTAATGTTCACAATGATCTTCGTCTTGCACGGCATGGCTTTGGCCCATTTTGTCTTCCGTACTTCTTCTTCTATTCAATGAAGCTACTCGGTGGGTTTATTCGAAGCAGGAATATCCAGGCAATGTATCAATCTTCACGCTGTTGAGTGTCACGTCATTCAAATGGATCGGTATCTGTACAGCCAAGCTATTGTAGAGCTCCTTTATATGTTTCATGTTCTCTGTATTGCTCAGATATTTTTCTCAACGTGCCTACAAATGAAAAGTGTTCACACTTGCTTGATCACAATAATTTTGCCGTATGGTAGCTTTAGCCTCCTACGTTTAATTGAATAGTCTGAGCAGATGTAGATAAAATATAAAGAAAATTTTCTTCCGTTGGGTCGTCACGATTTATGCATGACAACTAGGTGCGCCGTTTTCCTTGCGATAGTTGGGGGGGTTTTTCACCCTGGTTATCGAATTTGGCAGTTGATGGAATGAAATTAATTTATATCGGTCATCTCTGTTAATACACCCAATAATAGCACAGAAAAGTTTACCATCGTCAACGGCTTACAAAAGCACCTATCTGCAGGTGTGTAATCAAATGTGCACCTGAGGTTTGATGACATCATTACTTCGTCGAGAATCACAGGAATTGTAAAAACTGCAAGGGGAAGAACTCCGCACAACCAACTTGGGGTTTCGTTAAAGAAAAACAAAACAAAACGCTCATAAAGTGCAATGTTTCGGCCACAGAGTGACCTTCATCAGCCTAACGATGAATACCGATGATAAATCTCTTTTTATTTTAATGGGCATGCGCACAAAACAAAACACTTGTACTTCAAATATGGTCTGATCTGCCACGGAATATCATGTATTTTCTCTGTAGATTATGTTTCTTACATAACTGTATTTAATTGTTGTACGTATCAGTACTGTCGGACTCCGCTATTCGCTATTCGTGGATCCCGTGCATTCGCGGGTCATAGTGTGTTACCTGCTTCTACAGTGACGCTTCACATATTCACCGGGTTATTTTTTTAATTGATTATTTAACACTTCAGGACTGGTCTCCTATATCCACCCGGGAAATTGGACATCAGCAACATCACGGCATTACATAAAAAAGGTGCAAAAACGGAGCCCCTTAACTTCAGCCCAATTAGCTTACTGTAATCCCAATCATCAGCAAGGTTATGGAATCCATCGCAGTTGACAAAAAATCATTCCTTTTCTCAAACAGCCTCATTTCAGATCATCAATTCGGAGTCAGACCTGATCACTCTTCCTTGGACATGCTTCTTCTACTCTCCCAACAATGGTGGAGGCCCTTGATATCAAACATGAGACCAGGGCCGTTTCTCTGGACATATCTCGAGCTTTTGATGCAGTCTCGCATCCTGCTCGTTTCAGCCTTGCTCTCCAAACTGTCTGCCTATGGAATGGAAGCCAACGCCAACTCCACTCTTGCATTGCTGACTTTGTCCACTCTCATAGTCAATGTGTGGCTCTCAATGGAACCCTTTCATCTCCTCTCCCTGTCAAGGCTTGGGTACCCCAACGCAGTGTTCTAGGCCCTATATTATTCCTAATCTTCATCAATGATCTCGCCGACTCTCTGGGAAATCCTCTTTATCTCTCTGCTGATGACTCCACTCTCTCCTGTGACGTCTTTCATCCTTCTGACAAGCAGCAGCCTCTTCCCTCTCCTCGGACCTTGACAAAATCACAAACTGGTCAAACATAATTTTCCTTATGTATCCAAATTGTCCACCCTTTGCATTCTCCGTTACCCCTCATCATTACCTGCATCCCTTGTTTGTCCGTCTCCGTGTACTTTCTCCCCCTGCCCTGCTGTTGGTGTGTCCCCTTTCTCCTGCTGTTCTCTTCATGTTGTGTCCTGATTTGTTCTGTGTAATTGCTCTTCCATGAGCCTAGACCATGTAAAAAACAAACAATGCATCAGCATTTGCGGCATTTTTCAGGATCGTATCCCTTGCGAATAGCGGGGTATGAACTTGTAAACTCTGCCACCGAAGGTGAACAGAGGTTATGTTTTCACCCCTGTCAGGCGTCCGTCTGTCTGTAAGCAGTATATATCAAAAAGTTATGGACAAATTTGGCCGAAAATTGGTGGACAGGTTTGGTGTGTAACAGGGACGAATTGATTTGATTTTGGTGAAGATCCGGATATGACAATTCAAGTGATTCTTCACCATTGAGAAATGAGGCCAACAACGATCTATCGCACAATATCTCAAAAACCTGTGGATGAGTTGGTGACAAGAACAAGCCAATTATATTTTTGGTTTCGATCCAGATCCGTCCTATCATTGGGATACGAAACGTAAACTGTTCAGCCTGGCGAAGGTATGCACTCTACCACGTGCCGATCTAGTTTATCCTGCAACGTTTTCGGACCACATTTCGGTTTTGTTCCGCTCATTTTGTGCGTTTATAAACACTCTGCGGCTGCATTTTTCATGCGTCCGCCTTTCTCGAAACCTGTTTTGTGACAAAATGCCCGTGATGACACTGTGCACGACTGTATAATCCTTCGCAACACTTTGCTGCCTTTGCTAATTTTCCTTCCACTATCCTTACCTTTGCAGCAACTTTATCTTTTGTGCCATGTACACATTACGCGTGCAAAAGTGTCCAAATGTTTTTTTTAATTTTTACTCACGTGTTTGCATTTCCTCCCTTTATAATTCCTTGCTCTCCTCCCAACCTCAACTACTTTAAAAAAAAATTGTATTTCGAAATATGTCCCTCCCTCCTGGTACGTGTGTGTATGTTTCCATCTGTCCATCCATTTTCTTTTTTAATTAGTCAGAGAATAATGTTAAAGGTAGTTTGCTGGTTTTACAAACACAAAAGCTCAAACGTTGATAAAATACCTTACCCTGATTCTACTGGTTATGTGACCTGTTTCAAGGATTTTGAAGACGTTGCTTTTAATGAACAAAGCCTCCTCAAATTACTTTGTTCAGATGTTGCAAAACCAGCAGTTGTTTCACTTTTTGTCATTACAAGTTCCCTTACAAGGAACTTCAACGCAGGATAAAGCCATTGGGCACATCAACGCCCGTGCTAGTATTACCAGGCTCCGGTTTTTTCGTACTCTATCCATTTTAAATGCTGAGCATCTAGCAAGGAAGCAGCATATATCATGTTTCATCTTTGCTATGACTCGGCGCAGGTTCAAACTGCCGACCTCCCAGACTCGGAAGTTAAATTATTATTTATCCAGTTCAACATATTAACCTCAAAGGAATAGTTTCACCATCAATCGTTTTTTGTTTTTTTTAAATCTTTTATTTTTCCCTTTTCCCTTTTACCGTGTGTGTGCTTATACCAACTGAGGAGGAGGATGCTGTATGTAAACCTTTAGCAAAAAGTAAAAACGAGTCAAGTCTTTGTCTAGTGAAAGAGTTTTAATCATTTCAAGTCAAAGGGTCATCACAATGCAAAAGTAAGAAAGTTGATATTGCTCATTTGGGTAAATAACCTCTCTACTCTTTTCTTTTGTGGTCACTGTACCAACTACCAAATGTTGTAATCCAGTATGGGTTAAAATATTTTGTGAAATTTGGCAGACAGTGCCCTCGTGCTATTACTTACTTTTTCCTTCCACGACCAGTGGCGGCAAAGCAGGGTGAGACGGATCCGGAGCGGAAAGAGACCCGGCAGAAAGTGGACGATGACCGCAAGCACGAGATTGAGGCGGCCATCGTACGCATAATGAAATCTCGGAAGAAGATGCAGCACAACGTACTTGTCGCGGAGGTACTTGCATTTCCTCCCTTAATAAGTCCTTACTCTCAGCATACTAGGCTTTATCGTCATTGCTCGTTACCCCTGTAATGCCTACTGCCCTATCTATGATGCTCTTTGACGGTCACACCTTCCTTGTCCCTAGGTGACGCAGCAATTGCGTGCACGGTTCCTGCCAAGCCCTATTGTAATCAAAAAGCGCATCGAAGGCTTGATTGAACGGGAGTACCTGGCACGTACGCCGGACGACCGCAAGGTGTACACCTATGTGGCATGAGACACTGGCTACTCGAACCCCCTCCCTCCCACTCCCCCACTGTCACGAGGGACGTTTCTGGATCAGCCTCCCGATTTCCCCCTATCCGCCTCCTTTCCTCTTCGCCCAACTTACCTTGTCTTCCCCTTCAAATTTCAACAGCCCAAGTCAGTTCTTTAATTCCCCCATCTTGTTTCACTTCCTCTGTCTATGCTTACTCTCAGCACCTCAGTCTGCCTGCTCTTTTGCTGTTCCCCACATGATCCCGTTTCCCAGATTCCCGAATCCTGCTCGACAGGGAGTAATTTTGGGGTCGGGGTGGAGTCCGTGTGCGTGGCCATCCGTTCTCACCATCCCGCTCTACCTCCTGACTTTGCAGGATGTGCAGTGTGTGTGTGTGTGAACATGATGTATGTACTTTAATGTATTTGTATCGTTAGCCACCCTACATGTTACCCACTTGAGTAAAAAAAATTAAAGATTTAACTTTGTCGGGAGAAGAAACGGAGTGAGGGGCAAGCAACCAGTTGCTGCTTTTGTTTTATTTTTGTTGTTCACCTCGTTCGTTGAGATTGCGTTCAAATTTAATGCATAGGATGTATTACGCCCACAACAATAAAGTGACAAAATACTTTGGTGATTTAATTGTGGATTTATTTATTTTCTGTGTGTTTTTGTGAACCAGTAAGAAAAATACGTCAAAATAACAAACTTAAACAAAACCATGACTTAGACTATATTTAAAGGGCAAATAGCAGAATGAGATCGGATGCCTTAAGGCAACGGAATGCAGGAATGCAACTCGAGCTTTTGGCCGCTCATGCAAACTCGCAATGAAAACTACATTTCTGAGTCTGAATGCCAGAATTCTTTAAAAGCGTTGTGGTTGGTCTGGTGGAAAGGAACTCGATTTTTTTCCCACATGATGGATCAGCATACCAAAGGAGAATCTTTAATTTTGTATATACGGAGGAAGAACATTCAACGATTCACTGAAACATTCGAATGAACTTCACTGAAACAGAAGCCTGAAGCAATCCCTCTTATACACAATTTGACATCCAAAAAATGGGAGGGTGAGACATTTGGCAATTCAACTACAGGATGAGCTGATAGGTACTCGGCAAAAGAACTCACAACTGCAATACGTGTCCATTTTGGGTGGGAGGGGAGAGTATGACACACTCATGGCAAAAGTTTGCAGTGTTAACAACCAGGTCACCCTGTTTCTATGCAGCGAGCATAACCTTTCTTCGTAGTAACATATCCCTTTAATCAATATGTAGGTCAAAAGACTGTCGGGAAAAGGGAAACATTACTGACAGCCAATTCAACTATAGTACAGAAATTAAATTTATGAAGTACCAGCAACAATTCAACAAGTGAATATAATTGGAGAATACATGAATATAATTATTTTTCTTCCACATTGGTAATTCCCCTGAAAAAAGTTGAAGTGTCTGTCATGACTTATCGACTCCCTGGTGGAGACGCGAGTTGATATTTTGACTCCACACCGGTCGTGCGTGCCACCGTATGGCACACCCTCAGACTCACCACATGTGAACAGTTAATAAATGGTGTTTTTAATTCGGCCGAACCAGTTTCTTCGCAAGAGCTTGTATTTTCCTCTGCACCACCACCACATACGGTATGCACATTTGTACGGTATATACCATGTTTGTTTAACATTGTGACATAGCGAGGAAGATGTATTTTTGATGCCGTCGAACCGTGCATGGCTTGAGCAGTTGTCGGGTCACCGTGCATTTCGGTTTGCATTTCCTGGTACCGTCGTCTTTGGGAGAAATACATTCTCGAGCTAGAGCAAGCTGTTCTTGTGTTGAGCAAACGTCGCGTTGGCGTGCACCGTAGGGTTAAGTGTGGGAGCCAGATGTCTTGTTGTCCCTCACACAACTTGCGTCCTGAAGATTGTCAGATTGAAAGTCGATACCTAAAAAAAACAATAAAAGCTGCAATTTGTATTGATACATGCATACTTACAGTACTCCACTTTGTAAACAATCTGGATACAATTGTCCATGTTGTATCGACCTCCAGGACAGAATTCGGTGTAACTTTGTTATTGACTGTTTCAATCTGCCAGCATAGCTTTCAACGTTATACAATGTTCCACTCTGGCATGTTCAAGGGCAGCAGCTTTTAACAGTTAATATTGCAACCTCCTGTGGCTGCACAGTGTACATGCCTCATAATGTGTGTTTTTTATTTATTTATTTTGTTCTCATGTGTAAAAGTTCAAGTGCTACGGTATTTATATAAATCTGTCACTCATTCACATGTCCTTAATATATATATTTTTTTCATATACAATGTCGAGGCTCGTATAATTGCGAACACACACAGAACGTGTAACAAGGGAAGCAGGAGACCGGGGGGGGCAGGAGAGGGAGCACAAAACAGTGGGGAACAGAAACATTAAGAGATCTGTGGAAGGGAGAGGGATGGGACGGGGAACACGGGGTAAACAGATGGACACCACAGGGATTTTTCGGTCCTCACACGACAGGGACTTTTCTGGTCCTTACACGACAGGAACTTTCAGGAAGGAAAATAGGAATTTGAAGGAGGGGATTAACGGGGGTGGAAAATATCATGGTTTTGGATGGGGGAAGATAAGAGATGGTGGTGAACAGCTGTTTTGAAGACTTGGAGGAAGAGTGGGATTGAAGAGAGTGTGGGAGTTGTTCCAAAGGCAGAAAAACGAAGAATGAAAGAGTGAAGTGAGCAGTGATTTGTTAATTTTGGTAGTTTTACCACAAGGGGTTGCTGGCGGACCTTGAGCGCCTTGCTGAAATATGGGGGGGGAGGACATATCGCAGTCAGAGCAGTGGGTGGGGGGGGAGTGGGTCTAGGCTGGAGAGGGACGGTAGAATACAGAAAGACCACTGACCTGCCTGCCCGAGAGAGAGAGACCCAAAGACAGCCTCATCGCGGGAGATACCAATGATCCTAATGCCTTGGTTTCCCCAGCGTGAAGCCGAGAAAGTGAAAGGCAGGAGCTCCAGCTCAGAGGAGAGAGCAGTACTCCATCAGGCGACAGATCAAAGCTTTGTACGCGTAAGGAACTCAGGTGTGCCAAGGAAGGACTTTCCACGATAGAGGATGCCCAGTCGGCGACTGGTTTTGGAGGCCAGCTTGGAAATGTGGCTTTCCCAGGAAAGATTATGACAGATAGTGAGACCCAGAAGCTTGAAAGAAAGGACTTCTTCAAGAGAATTGTTGAAAAGTCAGTGGGGGGGGGGGGGGGTTCCAGACATTCCTTTCAGAGAGACATAGTGAGAGTGTGAGAATTGTCGGGATTGAAATGCATGTTCCACGTGTTTGATCAGCTTGTGATTTTATCCAGATCTGCAGAGAGTGAAGAGGCTGCTGCTTGCTGATCTGAGGGATGACAGATGGTAGGCAGAGGATGGAGTCATCAGCAAAGTGATGTGCTACCGCATAACAACCCTTTGTTTATTCCTTATGAATAATCAAATGGTTGTTATGAGGTAGTACATTTAAAGGTGACTTGTTTCCATCAGCCTTCTTTTTATGCCTCTGCTGACTAATTCGCCGGAGGCATTATGTTTTTGGGTTATTCGTACATCCGCGGTAATTTTTTCATTTTCTCTGCAACCGCTTATCTGATTGACACAAAATTTTCACCATAAGTGCGGCTGAGCATGTGGAATGTTTTAACGATAATTATGATGTCATAGGTCACGTGGTGTGGCAGCCATGTTGGAAAAAAGGGGAAAAATTGGACCTATGTATCTCTGAAACCGCTACATCGAAAAAATTGAAACTTGGCCCATGTGAAGTACTTACTCCCCATGGGAAACAAGTGTGATTTTTAAAAATTTTATTGTCATAGTCATTATGACGTCATTATTGTATACGTCAAACGCTTTATCTGATTAGTTTGAAAAATTTTGAGGGACTAGGGATAAATTGTATGGGTAGAAAAAGTTGATGATGTCATCGGTCACTTGCTTTGGCAGCTATGATTTTTTTTGAAGAATAAACCTTTAAAAATCTTCTTCTCCAGAACGGCTTGACAGATCGAGGGGAAACTACACCCACATGTTCCCCGAGCCTTGGGAATACCAGGGTGTTCATGAATAAATAATAGGTCACATGGTCTGGCAGACATATTGGTTTGACCGAAAATCTTAAAAAATTTATCTCTCTTGAACCGCTTCATCAATCGATGTGAAACGTCAGTTATGATCTCGTAGTCACGGGGAATATGTCTTAAATTTCAACCTGATCAGCCGCATGGTCTGGCAGTTAGAATAATTCAGTACTTTGAATCTGGGTTCAGGGATTTAAATCAAACTTGGTACAACTATGCATAATGTGGACGGAGGCATATCTGGTGACGTCGAAGAGTGCCCTTCTAGTTTTGTTATATAGTGTGAACATCCTGAACCATTCACCACCTGGAAACCCCTTGTTACTTTCATTTTGAATACTACATAGGGAGAGGGGGGAGAGAGATCTTCAACAGGCACTTCCAGAGCCTACAACCCAAAAGGGCAGTGTAATGATCATGTGGGCTATGTGGGCAGAACTCCTTAATCACACTGATGAAGTACAGTAGATGTGATAAAACGTACTATTCAGGACCTGTGAACATCCTTGTAATGTAAATTGTAACATCAAGTCTCAACTCTTCCCCCTCCCACTCACAAAACCCAAGTCCTCACCCTTCACTTCCAACCTGAAGATGTCAATCCCCTCCCCACCCCAAGCCTTCAAACCCCTCTCCACCCCACCACAACTCCTTAATACCTCACTCCCCAAAGCCTCAACCTCCCCCTTCCAACTCTGTCCAATCTTTGCTCTTCCACCCCCAACTCTGTCCTCACCCTCCTCTCACTCATAAAAGCAATTGGCATTCCCACATCGATCATTCCATATTTCTTCATTACCTCATTGAAACAGCGGAATATTGAACACATTCCCCTCACCTACCATGCTCTCACCAACTTCACAGAAACCCATCACGGTCGTCTGTTCAACTCACAATCCCACACGTTGTGCGGAAACTCCATGAAATGGCAATCTCAAGTGACCATGAGCAGCCTAATTGTGCTTATAAACGACCTGAAACCAATTATCTCCTTCCTGATGCATATATTATAAACACGTCATCAAAAGTAAATGATGACGGATGTTTTCTTTCAGAATGTCATGTGATTCTCGGAAGTTCTCACAACAATGACCTTTATAAGGACGTGGGTTTTATGATCCCTGGTCGAGTCATTTACGAGCAAATAGTCGGAAATAATAGCAATGACGTGCATAACCTACGCGATGAAAGCCCTGCTTGAGAGAATGCCACAGTTATTTGTAATTGGACAACAGACTGGTTCCTCGATCGCCGAGACCTTGATGTACTGTGATCTTCATGCCCTGTGATGCCGATCAGATTCAACCTTTCGATATCTGATGATACTTTTAACAGTTGCGTTGGTTGTTTTACACAAAGGAAAACTAATAGGGAGGGAATGGCAATTGTGAATATGACAGCGCTGAACCAACATGGTGGCCGCATTATTTATTTATTTTTAATGTTGAAATTGTGGGTGCAGTCAGGCAAACTGCCCAACCAATGGATGGAACGGAATGTTGTACACAGACAGGTGGACGGACGGACAAACAGGCATATAATAATTATATAGATAAAGATAATGCATTCTCACTGCAGTATTAAATATTTTTCAAACACAGGAATTGTCGGTGTGTAAGGCCTGACCATATATTATCCAATTTATATGAATGAATGTCAGTGTGTGTGTGCGTGTGTGCGTGCGTGTGCGTGTGCGTGTTTTGTTCATAAAGCATAACATTTTCTCTTTGCTAACTCCCCTGTCTGACCCCAATCTCTCTCTGTCCCATCTACACTCCACCCCCTCCTAAAACAGTGCAGCACCCTCCCACACATCTCTCCCTCGCCCTCTGTCTCTGGACGTGTCCGGACGTTGTTTATCTCCGGACCGTGCTTGTCTCTGGATCTGTCTGGGCCGTGTTTGTTTGTCTCCGGATGTGTCCGGGCAGTGTTTGTCTCCGGGCGGTGTTTGTCTCCGGATGTGTCCGGGCAGTGTTTGTCTCTGGGCGGTGTTTGTCTCCGGACTGCGTTCATCTCCAGACATGACGGGCGGTGTTTGTCTCTGGGTAGTATTTATAGTATGACCAGTAGAAAATGGATTTCAGACATTATTTTGTTTCCATCTTCACTATTATTCTATGCAGAATCATTTGATGGGGCGGTATGAATTGACGCTTCACCGTATGTCTGCCTTCCTTTCCCCTCCACTCTCTCTCTTCCCCCTCTCTCTCTCCCCCACCCCTCTCCCCCCCCCCCCTTTCTCCTCCCCCTTTATATCCTGTCGTGAAGAGACTGGTGTTATGTGCTAGTATTAATCTGTTGTTGTGTTGCAGTGAAACAGTTTGACCCTCTCCTCCTCAAGCCCACTCGAGTGAATGAGTGAGACAAGCTCTGAAAAGCCAATCACAACGTATAATGACGTCACTCATGGTCAAGGGGAGAAGCATATCGCAGATGTAGGCTTTACGATTTGCCCTTCCATAGGTACAGACATTGGCTGAGCAGGAAAGGGCAGTTTTTGTGTCTCATTAATCGAACAGTCTATTATTACCTGATGGACATGCATGATGCATCGAGATATTTGACGGAATAATATCTGCATTTAACATATGCTCTATTTAATTGAACAAAATTACAGATTACAGCACTTACAAGATTAATAATGATCACTTTAACATATTCAACTACATCCACTAAAACGTTTGAGTGTCACTACAAAAAAAATTCTTACTAATCATATACCTGTAATGTAAAAACCACCTTGATGAAAAGGTAGAACCGATATAATCACAATGCTCATTTCGGAAACAAGTTTTAATAAGTTTTTTTTTTTTAATTGTTCAGTTGAATTTGCTGATCTGAATGAAGAGGGTATGCCGTTCCACTCCATTGCAGCGGTCACAGTGAAAGCTGTATGTCCAGCATTGGGTCGGGTCTTGGGATACAGGCAGATGAATTGTTCTGAATAGGAATGGAGGTTGTGTCTGGGTGGGATATGATGATGTAGCTTATAGTGAGCTGAAGTTGGTTTGACTTGATTGATTTTAAAACCTTTTAAAATGAACTTCGGGTAACCCACCCTCCAAAGTCACGTTGACCTGACCTCAGTTGACCTACACTAGACTTTCGACCTTTGACTTGGCCTACTACACTGAACTTTTGACCTTTAACTTCGCCTATGTACACTGAACTTTCGACCTTTGACTTGGCCTACCACACTGGACTTTAGACCTTTGGCTTGGCTTATGTACACTGGACTTTTGACCTTTGACTCGGCCTATGTACAATTGACTTTCGACCTTTGACTTGGCCTACTACACTAGAATTTTGACCTTTGACTTGGCCAATGTACAATAGACTTTCGACCTTTGACTTGGCCTACCACACTGGACTTTTGACCTTTGACTCGGCCTATGTACAATAGACTTTCGACCTTTGACTTGGCCAACTACACTGTGCTTTCGACCTTTGACTTGGCCGATGTACACTAGACTTTTGACTTTTGACTCTGCCTACTACACTAGACTTTTGACCTTTGACCTTTACTTTTGACTCGGCCTACTTTGAAGTTCTTTTTACCTTTTACACTATACCTTTTGCCTTGTTTGAAAAATATATTCAATTATCACATAATCAGCTTCTATGACTTTAGAAAGTGTGCGTGTCTGTTTGGTTTAAAAAAACAAAACAAAGAAGAGTTAAGACAAATTGTAATCATGTTGTCTGTCTCCTCAACATTTTGATCCCCTTGTTAGGGACAGATTAGGACAAAATACACTCACAGCCGCACTGCAGGTGGGACTCTGCGCTTGAAGATGTTCCGCAGCGTCTGTATCTCGTCGCTGGGTTGCACATGAAAGGCGCAGCTTTTGCACAAGGTCTCAGCCCCAAAGTGCCTCAAGATAAGGCGCCAATTAGCCACAGCCAGACTGTACCGGCCTTGCCAGAGCGGACAGCGCACCCCCAGCCATATGCTCTCATCGAGCGAGCGTACACAGTCTGGAGGCGCCACCACCTCCAGGCTGGGCCAAGGCAGGTGGAGTTCTCCGGCGAGCAGGTGGCTCAGGTAAGAGCAGAACACGGCCCAGAAACGGTCGACCTCTCCTTCGCTCCAGTGGGTCTCCCCACCGGGACTCGGTTGCACTGCGAGAAGTCCCAAAGACGAGCGCCGAGGGATAACGTCCGCTCTTCGACTCTGTGGATCTTTGCTGCAAAATGGAAATTTCATTGTGACGACTGATTATGACGACACGGCTCGACTTATTAAACGGCTAAAAACGACTGTGTGTACTTCGTGTCTGTCTCGACGTCTCCCTCAACACGCAGGGTAATGTGGAGAATTTCGGGCGATTGTTCGATTCCCATTGGTCCGCAATGACTCACCTGTACCGACGGCAGCCAATAGCGTGACGCGACCTACCTGAGCGTTCCCTCCACGTGGAGTGATCATCGAGTTTGTCATCAAGGAAGTTTCAGAGGGATGATTTTTAAAGTTCTGCACCTCTAGTGTGCATGCTCTCAACATTTCAAAGGTAGAACAAGGCAACCTGTGCCTGCTGGTTGCATCTTTTTCTGGGGGGCACTGCTGTGCCACTGATGCAGTTCCCCTATCACCAGTACACCGGTACTCATTTCGCCGACCTCAGAAGGATGACAAGCTCAGTCAACCCCACACGGTGTTGATTCAATGGAAAAAAACAGGGGCTCAGACTCAAGACCCTCAGATCTAAACCGTTCAGACAATACGAGCCTTTGCGTACACGCACGCACTCACGCACACACACACACGTTGTTTCGGGATTATGAGAAGCTGAACGAGGTCTTCCCAGGACTTAAAATGTCTCTTCGTTCTGTACGTTGATGTTTTGAGGATCAAGTTGTGACGTTTTCAGGTTGAGGTGTAAGAACATCTGCAGGTGTTCTGTATCAGGTAGCATGTTTTCCTCGAGGGTGTCCTTGAAGGATTGTCAGTGAATCCCGGACAGGTTCCAGTTGTAGACATTTTGTTGTGGTGTCCTCCTGGAATCTCTTCCAAACCCTTTGTGTTTTTAGATCCTCGTGGAGGATCTCTAAGTCTACTTCACGTTGTTGCTCTTGTGGACTTTTTTGTTTCACAGCCTACAGTTTTCATCGAAACTTCCTGAAACTTGGCATATATATGTAAAAATACCCTGCGCAGACAGTAACCATCTCCGATTTTGAAAATTCCTCCTAGAAAAAAAGTTATGACGTCATAATATCTCGCTAATGGAAATCGCCTAAAAAATTATCTCCGAAACTAGGCAAGCTGTTTGAATTCTGTTTGCGGGAATCGAACAGGGCATTAGAAGAGATAAATTACCGCACATATGATGCATCACTATGACGTCATATCAATATTTATGACTCATTCCTATTTTTTGACTTTTTGTTTCACAACCCAGAGTTTTCATCGGATCTTCGTGAAACTTGCCATGTATATGCAGAAAGCCCACGCGCAGGCAGTAACCATCTCCGATTGGAAATTCTTCCCAGAAAAAAAAGTTGACGTCATAATGTCGCCGCTAATGGAAATCGCCTATTCCATTATCTCCGAAACTAGGCAAGCTGTTTGAATTCTGTTTGCGGGAATCAAGCCGGGCATTAGCACAGATAATTTATCGCAAATGATAACATCACAATCACGTCATATTTCGTTTTTATGACGTCATCATTAAGAGGACGAGGATCTCAGCTCATTTGAGCTTGTTGTTGTTTTTTTTGACGTTCTGGGCCCTGTATCACCGCGATGAGATTTGCTCCCGTCGTCTTGTCTGGAGCCTCGTGTACTTCACGGTCCGTGAACGGATCGTTTACAGTGATCAGGGCGCACGGACAAGTCGGGTCACGTGGGAGTGTTCGGTTGTTGTTATCAATCGGTTTGTTTCACACTTCTTGCTCATTCGCCATCGGATTAAACGGACTCGCCTGTTGGAGAGAAGAATATTAAGAAATAAAGAAACAAAACCCATTGGTTTTCCCGTTGCACTGATAAAAAATATATATATATATAT
>CM068966.1:4722010-4738308 GCA_035128595.1 Eptatretus atami | reverse complement strand
AAAGAGAGAGATGATCCTTTCCAGATTCCCGATCCTGCTTCGACAGGGAGTAAATTTTGGGTCGGGGTGGAGTCCGTGTGCGTGGCCATACCGTTCTCACCATCCCGCTCACCTCCTGACTTTGCAGATGTGGCAGTGTGTGTGTGTGGTAACATTGATGTATGTACTTTAATGTATTTTGTATCGTTAGCCCACCCTACATTTACCCACTTTGGAAGTAAAAAAAAATTTACAAAAGAATTTAACTTTGTCGGGAGAAGAAACAGGAGTGAGGGGCAAGCAACCAGTTGCTGCTTTTGGGGTTTATTTTTGTTGTTCACCTCGTTCGTTTGAGATGCGTTCAATTTAATGCATAGGATGTAATTACGCCCCACAACAATAAATGACAAATACTTTGGTGATTTAATTGTGGATTTTATTTTATTTTCTGTGTGTTTTTGTGAACCAGTTAAGAAAAATACCTCAAAATAACAAACTTAAACAAAACCATGACTTAGACATATTTAAAGGCAAATAGCAGAATGAGATTCGGATGCCCTTAAGGCAACGAATGAAAGGAATGCAAACTCGGCTTTTTGGCCGCTCAATTGCAAACTGCATGAAACTACATTTCCTGAGTCTGAATGTCCAGATTCTTTAAAAGCGTTGTGGTTGGTCTGGTGGAAAGGAACTCGATTTTTTTTCACACATGATGGATCAGCATACCAAAGGAGAATTTTAAATTTTGTATTAGGAGGAAGAAACATTCAACGATTCACTGAAACATTCGAATGAACTTTCCACTGAAACAGAAGCCGAAGCAATCCCTCTTAATACACATTTGAACATCCAAAAAATGGGAGGGTGAGACATTTGGGGCAAATTCAACTACGGATGAGCTGATAGGTACTCGCAAAAGAACTCAACCAACTGCATACGGTGGGTTTTCCCAATTTTTGGTGGGAGGGGAGAGTATGACACACTTCATGGAAAAAGTTTGCAGTGTTAACACCAGGTCACCTGTTTCTATGCAGCGAGCAATTAACTTTCTTCGTAGTAACATATGCCCTTTAATCAATATGTAGGTCAAAAGACTGTCGGGAAACAGGGAAACATTACTGACAGCCAATTCAACTATAGTCAGAAATAAATTTATGAAGTACCAGCAACAATTCAACAAGTGAATTAATTGGAGAATACATGAATATAATTATTTTTTCTTCCACATTGGTAATTCCCCTGAAAAAAGTTGAAAGGTCTGCATGACTTAATCGACTCCCTGGTGGAGACGCGAGTTTGATATTTTGACTGCCACACCGGTCGGCGTGCCACGTATGGCACACGCCTCAGCTCGACCACATGTGACAGTTAATAAATGGTGTTTTTAAATTCGGCCGAACCAGTTTCTTGCAAGAGCTTGTATTTTCCTCTGCCACACACACATCGGTATGCACACATTTGTACGGTATATATCCATGTTTGTTTAACATTGTGACATAGCGGAGGGAAGATGTTATTTTTGATGCCGAGTCGAACCGTGCATGGTTGAGGCCAGTTGTCGGGTCACCGTTGCATTTCGGTTTGCATTTCCTGGGTACCGTCGTCTTTGGAGAAATACATTCTCGAAGCTAGAGCAAGCTGTTCTTGTGTTGAGCAAACGTCGCGTTTGGCGTGCACGCGTAGGGTTAAGTGTGGGAGCCAGATGTCTTGTTGTCTCACACACTTGCGTCCTGAAGATTGTCAGATATGAAAGTCGATACCTAAAAAAAAACAATAAAGCCTGCAATTTGTATTGATACATGGCATACTTTACAGTACCTTCACTTTGTAAACAATCTGGATACAATTGTCCCATGTTGTATCGACCGCTCCAGGACATAGAATCGGTGTTAACTTTGTTATTGACTGTTTCAATCTGCCAGCATAGCTATTCAACGTTATACAATGTTCCACTCTGCATGTTCAAGGGCTGCGCCTTTTAACAGTTAATATTGCAACCTCCTGTGGCTGCACAGTGTACATGCCTCATAATGGTTCGTTTTTTTATTTATTTATTTTGTTCTCATGTGTAAAAGTTCAAGTGCTACGGTATTTATATAAAATCTTGTCACTCATTCACATGTCCTTAATTATATATATTTTTTTCAATATACAATGTCGAGGCTCGTATAATTGCGAACACACACAGAACGTGTAACAAGGGAAGCAGGAGACCGGGGGGGGGCAGAGAGAGGGAGGCACAAAACATGGGGAACAGAAACATTAAGAGATTGTGGAAGGAGAGGGATGGGACGGGGAACGCGCGGGTAAACAAGATGGAAGCCACAGGGACTTTTCTGGTCTCACACGAACAGGACTTTTCTGGGTCCTTACACGAAGAACTTTCAGGGAAGGAAATATAGGGATTTGAAGGAGGTGGATTAACTGGGGGTGGAAATATCATGGTTTTGGATGGGGGAAGATAAAGAAGATGGGTGGGTAACAGCTGTTTTTGAAGACTTGGAGGGAAGAGTGGATTGAAAGAGTGTGGGGTTTGTTCCAAAGCTAGGAAAAATGAAGAATGAAAGAGTGAAGGTGAGCAGTGATTTGTTAATTTTGGTAGTTTCAACCACAAGGGGGTTGGCTGGCGAACCTGAGCGCCTTGCTGAAAAATATGGGGGGGGGGGAGACATATCGCGTCAGAGCAGTGGGTGGGGGGGGGAGTGGGGTCTAGGCTGAGAGGGGGACGGTAGAGGAATACAGAAAGACACTGACCTGCCCTGCCCGAGAGAGAGAGACCCAAAGACAGCACTCATCGAGGGAGGATACCAATGATCCTAATGGCTTGGTTTCCCAGTGTGAGCCGAGAAAGGTGAAATGGAGGGAGCTCCAGCTCAGAGGAGAGAGCAGTACTCCATCAAGGCGACAGATCAAAAGCTTTGTACGCGGTAAGGAACTCAGGTGTGGCCAGGAAGGACTTTCGCACGATAGAGGATGCCCAGTCGGCGGGATGGTTTTGGAGGCTCAGGCTATGAATGTGGGGCTTTCCCCAGGAAGATTATGACAGATAGTGAGACCCAGAAGCTTTGAAAGAAAGGACTTCTTCAAGGAATTGTTGAAAGTCAGTGGGGGGGGGGGGGGGGGGGGGGGGGGGGGGGGTTCCAGACATTCTTTCAGAGAGACATAGTGATGAGTTGTGAAATTGTCGGGATGAAATGCCATGTTCCACGTGTTTATTCAGCTTGTGATTTTATCCAGATCTGCATGAGAGTGAAGAGGCTGCCTGCTTGCTGATCTGAGGGATGACAGATGGATGGAGAAGGGTGGAGTCATCAGCAAAGTGATTGTGCTACCGCATAACAACCCTTTGTTTTATTCCTTATGAATAATCAAATGGTTGTTATGAGGTAAGTACAATTAAAGGGACTTGTTTTCATCAGCCTTCTTTTTAATGCTCTGTTGACTAAATTCGCCGGAGGCATTATGTTTTTGGGTTATTCGTACATCCGCGGAATTTTTTCATTTTGCTCTGCACCGTCTTATCTGATTGACACAAATATCACCATAAAGTGCGGCTGGCATTGTGAATGTTTTAACGAATAATTATTGATGTTCATTAGGTCACGTTGGGTGTGGCAGCCATGTTGGAAAAAGGGGAAAATTGGACCTATGTAAATCTCTGAAACCGCTAACAAATCGAAAAAATTGAAAACTTGGCCCATGTGAAGTAACTTACTCCCCATGGGAAACAAGTGTGATTTTTTAAAAATTTATGTCATAGTCATTATGACGTCATTATTGTATACGTCACGCTTTTATCTGATTAGTTTGAAAAATTTGAGGGACTAGGGATATAATTTTGTATGGGTAGAAAAAGGTGATGATGTCATCGTCACTTGCTTTGGCAGCTATGATTTTTTTTTGAAGAATAAACCTTTAAAAATTTCTTCTCCAGAACGGCTTTTGACAGATCGAGGGAAACTACAACCCACATGTTCCCGGCGGCCTTGGGAATACCAGGTGTTCATGAATAAATAATAGGTCACATGGTCTGGCAGACATATGGTTTTGACCGAAAATCTTTAAAAAAATTTATCTCTCTTGAACCGCTTCAATCAATCGATGTGAAACGTCAGTTAGATCTCGTAGTCACGGGAATATGTCTTAAATTTCAACCTGATCAGCGCATGGTCTGGCAGTTAGAATATTCAGTACTTTGAATCTGGGTTCAGGGATTAAATCAAACTTGGTACAACTATGCATAATGTGGACGGAGGCATATCTGGTGACGTCGAAGAGTGCCCTTCTAGTTTTGTTATATAGTGTGAACATCGAACCATTCACCACCTGGAACCCCTTGTTACTTTCATTTTGAATTACTACATAGGGAGAGGGGGGAGAGAGATCTTCAACAGGCACTTCCAGAGCCCTACAACCCAAAGGGCAGTGTAATGATCATGTGGGCTATGTGGCAGAACTCCTTAATCACACTATGAAGGTACAGTAGATGTATAAAACGTACTATTCAGGACCTGTAGAACATCCTTGTAATGTAAATTGTAACATCAAGTCCTCAACTCTTCCCCCCTCCCATCACAAAAACCCAAGTCCTCACCTTCACTTCAACCTGAAGATGTCAATCCCTCCCCACCCCAAGCCTTCAAAACCCCCTCTCCACCCCCACACAACTCCCTTAATCCCCTCACTCCCCAAAGCCTCAACCTCCCCCTTCCAACTCTGTCCAATCTTTGCTCTTCCAACCCCCAACTCTGTCCTCACCTCCCTCTCACTCATAAAAGCAATTGGCATTCCACATCGATCAATTCCATATTTCTTCCATTACCTCATTGAAACAGCGGAATATTGAACACATTCCCTCTCACCTACCATGCTCTCACCAACTTCACCAGAAACCCATCACGGTCGTCTGTTCAACTCACAATCCCACACGTTGTGCGGAAACTCCATGAAATGGCAATCTCAAGTGACCATGAGCAGCCTAATTGTGCTTATAAAACGACCTGAAACCAATTATCTCCTTTGAGCATATATTATAAACACGTCATCAAAAAGTAAATGATGACGGATGTTTGTCCTTTCAAGAATGTCATGTGATTCTCGGAAGTTCTCACACACAATGACCTTTATAAGGACGTGGGTTTTATGATCCCTGTCGAGTCATTTACGAGCAAATAGTCGGAAATAATAGCAATGACGTGCATAACCTACGCGATGAAAGCCCTGCTTGAGAGAATGCCACAGTTATTTGTAATTGGACAACAGACTGGTTCTCGATCGCCGAGACCTTGATGTACTGTGATTCTCATTGCCTGTGATGCCGATCAGATTCAACCTTTCGATATCTGATGATACTTTTAAACAGTTCGTTGGTTGTTTTACACAAAGGAAAACTAATAGGGAGGGATGGCAATTGTGAATATGACAGCGCTGAACCAACATGGTGGCGCATTATTTATTATTTTAATGTTGAAATTTGTGGGTGCAGTCAGCAAACTGCCCAACCAATGGATGAACGGAATGTTGTACACAGACAGGTGGACGGACGGACAAACAGGCATATAATAATTATATAGATAAAGATAATGCATTCTCACTGCAGTATTAAATATTTTTCAAACACAGGAAATTGTCGGTGTGTAAGGCCTGACCATATATTATCCAATTTATATGAATGAATGTCAGTGTGTGTGTGCGTGTGTGTCGTGCGTGTGCGTGTGCGTGTTTTGTTCATAAAGCATAACATTTTCTCTTTGCTAACTCCCCTGTCTGACCCCATCTCTCTCTGTCCCATCTACACTCCACCCCTCCTAAAACAGTGAGCACCCCCCACACATCTCTCCCTCGCCCTCTTCTCTGGACGTGTCCGGACGTTGTTTATCTCCGACACGTGCTTGTCTCTGGATCTGTCTGGGCCGTGTTTGTTTTGTCTCCGGGATGTGTCCGGGCATGTTTGTCTCCGGGCGGTGTTTGTCTCCGGATGTGTCCGGCAGTGTTTTGTCTCTGGGCGGTGTTTGTCTCCGGACTGCGTTCATACTCCAGACATGACGGCGGTGTTTGTCTCTGGGTAGTATTTATAGTATGACCAGTAGAAAATGGATTTCAGACATTATTTTGTTTCCCATCTTCACTATTATTCTATGCAGAATCATTTTGATGGGGCGTATGAATTGACGCTTCACCGTATGTCTGCCTTCTTTCCCTCCACCTCCTCTCTCTTCCCCCTCTCTCTCTCCCCCACCCCTCTCCCCCCCCCCCTTTTCTCCTCCCCCTTTATATTCCTGTCTGTGAAGAGACTGGTGTTATGTGCTAGTATTTCTGTTGTTGTGTTGCAGTGAAAACAGTTTGACCTCTCCTCCTCAAGCCCACTCTCGAGTGAATGAGTGAGACAAGCTCTGAAAAGCCAATCACAACGTATAATGACGTCCACTCATGGTCAAGGGAGAGCATATATGCAGATGGTAGGCTTTACGATTTGCCCTTCCATAGGTACAGACATTGCTGAGCAGGAAAGGGCAGTTTTTGGTGTCTCATTAATCGAACAGTCTATTATTACCTGATGGACATGCAGATGCATCGAGATATTTGACGGAATAATATCTGCATTTAACATATGCTCTATTTAATTGAACAAAAATTACAGATTACAGCACTTACAAGATTAATAATGATCACTTTAACATATTCAACTACATTCCACTAAAACGTTGAGTGTCACTACAAAAAAAAATTCTTACTATCATATACCTGTAAGGTAAAAACACCTTGATGAAAGGTAGAACCGATATAATCACAATGCTCATTTCGGAAACAAGTTTTAATAAGTTTTTTTTTTTAATTGTTCAGTTGAATTTGCTGATCTGAATGAAGAGGGTATGCCGTTCACTCCATTGCAGCGGTCACAGTGAAAGCTGTATGTCCAGCATTGGGTCGGGTCTTGGATACAGGCAGATGAATTGTTCCTGAATAGGAATGGAGGTTGTGTGTCTGGGTGGGATATGATGATGTAGCTTATAGTGAGCTGAAGTTGGTTTGACTTGATTGATTTTAAACCTTTAAAATGAACTCGGGTAACACCCCTCCAAAGTCACGTTGACCTGACCTCAGTTGACCTACCTAGACTTTCGACTTTGACTTGGCCTACTACACTGAACTTTTGACTTTAACTTCGCCTATGTACACTGAACTTTGACCTTTGACTTGGCCTACCACACTGGACTTTAGACCTTTGGCTTGGCTTATGTACACTGGACTTTTGACCTTTGACTCGGCTATGTACAATTGACTTTCGACCTTTGACTTGGCCTACTACACTAGAATTTTGACTTTGACTTGGCCAATGTACAATAGACTTTCGACCTTTGACTTGGCCTACCACACTGGATTTTGACCTTTGACTCGGCCTATGTACAATAGACTTTCGACCTTTGACTTGGCCAACTACACTGTGCTTTCGACTTTTGACTTGGCCGATGTACACTAGACTTTTGACTTTTGACTCTGCTACTACACTAGACTTTTGACCTTTGACCTTTTCTTTGACTCGGCCTACTTTGAAGTTCTTTTTACCTTTTACACTATACCTTTTGCCTTGTTTGAAAAAATAATTTCAATTATCACATAATCAGCTTCTATGATTTAGAAAGTGTGCGTGTCTGTTTGGTTTAAAAAACAAAACAAAGAAGAGTTAAGACAAATTGTAATCATGTTGTCTGTCTCCTCAACATTTTGATCCCCTTGTTAGGGACAGATTAGGACAAAATACACTCACAGCCGCACTGCAGGTGGGACTCTGCGCTTGAAGATGTTCCGCAGCGTCTGTATCTCGTCGCTGGGTTGCACATGAAAGGCGCAGCTTTTGCACAAGGTCCAGCCCCAAAGTGCCTCAAGATAAGGCGCCAATTAGCCACAGCCAGACTGTACGGCCTTGCCAGAGCGGACAGCGCACCCCCAGCCATATGCTCTCATCGAGCGAGCGTACACAGTCTGGAGGCGCCACCACCTCCAGGCTGGCAAGGCAGGTGGAGTTCTCCGGCGAGCAGGTGCTCAGGTAAGAAGCAGACACGGCCCAGAAACGGTCCGACCTCTCCTTCGCTCCAGTGGGTCTCCCCACCGGGACTCGGTTGCACTGCGAGAAGTCCCAAAGACGAGCGCCGAGGGATAACGTCCGCTCTTCGACTCTGTGGTCTTTTGCTGCAAATGGAAATTTCATTGTGACGACTGATTATGACGACACGGCTCGACTTATTAAACGGCTAAAAACGACTGTGTGTACTTCGTGTCTGTCTCGACGTCTCCCTCAACACGCAGGGTAATGTGAGAATTTCGGGCGATTGTTCGATTCCCATTGGTCCGCAATGACTACCTGTACCGACGGCAGCCAATAGCGTGACGCGACTACCTGAGCGTTCCTCCACGTGGAGTGATCATACGAGTTTGTCATCAAGGAAGTTTCAGAGGGATGATTTTAAAGTTCTGCACCTCTAGTGTGCATGCTCTCAACATTTCAAGGTAGAACAAGGCAACCTGTGCCTGCCTGTTGCATCTTTTTCTGGGGGGCACTGCTGTGCCACTGATGCAGTTCCCCTATCACCAGTACACCGGTACTCATTTCGCCGACCTCAGAAGGATGACAAGCTCAGTCAACCCCACACGGTGTTGATTCAATGGAAAAAAACAGGGGCTCAGACTCAAGACCCTCAGATCTAAAACCGTTCAGACAATACGAGCTTTGCGTACACGCACACACTCACGCACACACACACACGTTGTTTCGGGATTATTGAGAAGCTGAACGAGGTCTTCCCAGGACTTAAAATGTCTCTTCGTTCTGTACGTTGATGTTTTGAGATCAAGTTGTGACGTTTTCAGGTTGAGGTGTAAGAACATCTGCAGGTGTTCTGTATCAGGTAGCATGTTTTCCTCGAGGGTGTCCTTGAAGGATTGTCAGTGAATCCCGGACAGGTTCCAGTTGTAGACATTTTGTTGTGGTGTCCTCCTGGAATCTCTTCCAAACCCTTTGTGTTTTTAGATCCTCGTGGAGGATCTCTAAGTCTTACTCACGTTGTTGCTCTTGTGGACTTTTTGTTTCACAGCCTACAGTTTTCATCGAAACTTCCTGAAACTTGGCATATATATGTAAAAATACCCTGCGCAGACAGTAACCATCTCCGATTTTGAAATTCCTCCTAGAAAAAAAAGTTATGACGTCATAATATCTCGCTAATGGGAAATCGCCTAAAAAATTATCTCCGAAACTAGGCAAGCTGTTTGAATTCTGTTTGCGGGAATCGAACAGGGCATTAGAAGAGATAAATTACCGCACATATGATGCATCACTATGACGTCATATCAATATTTATGACGTCATTCCTATTTTTTTGACTTTTTGTTTCACAACCCAGAGTTTCATCGGATCTTCGTGAAACTTGCCATGTATATGCGAAAGCCCACGCGCAGGCAGTAACCATCTCCGATTTTGGAAATTCTTCCCAGAAAAAAAGTTGACGTCATTAATGTCGCCGCTAATGGAAATCGCCTATTCCATTATCTCCGAAACTAGGCAAGCTGTTTGAATTCTGTTTGCGGGAATCAAGCGGGCATTAGCACAGATAATTTATCGCAAACTTGATACATCACAATCACGTCATATTTCGTTTTTATGACGTCATCATTAAGAGGACGAGGATCTCAGCTCATTTGAGCTTGTTGTTGTTTTTTGACGTTCTGGGCCCTGTATCACCGCGATGAGATTTGCTCCCGTCGTCTTGTCTGAGCCTCGTGTACTTCACGGTCCGTGAACGGATCGTTTACAGTGATCAGGGCGCACGGACAAGTCGGGTCACGTGGGAGTGTTCGGTTGTTGTTATCAATCGGTTGTTTCACACTTCTTGCTCATTCGCCATCGGATTAAACGGACTCGCCTGTTGGAGAGAAGAATATTAAGAAATAAAAAACAAAACCCATTGGTTTTCCCGTTGCACTGATAAAATATTATATATATATATATATATACTGTATATATATATATATCTCTCATTCGATCGATTAATGGATTTCGTCCTTTTTTTTTTTTTTTTTCTTTTCCTTTTTTCTTTTCCTTTTTTTTTTCTTTTCCTTTCCTTTTTTTTTTTTATTTTTTTTTTTTCTTTTTCCTTTTCCTTTTTTTTCTTTACCTTTTTAATTTTTTTCCTTTTCTTTTCTTTTTCCTTTTTTTTCCCGGAACTCCTGTTTTCTCCACACTGTACACTGTACACTGCACCACTCACTGTACACTGCACCAACGTACTCCTTTTAGCCGCTGGATCGTCGTGAATCGTAACGATCCTCGACCGATTCGATTTTGCTTTGATTGTGTTTAAAAATGGGTTAAAATAACAAACCGAGACCCGGTGGAGTGGACCGAGCGACGGAAGATCGTTTTACAAACCGATGAGGATAAGGAAGAGAGAAGAGGTTTTTCCCACACGACGTTCCGTGTCATGGACGTGTCGCGGCATGAAAATACCGGATTGGAAGAAAGAAAGAAAACCCACAAAACAAGAAGAGAATGATGTTTGAAGAGAACGAAGAAACGTTCATTTGTGAAGAGAATGAGGAAACGCACGTGGTGAGGATACACGAGGGAACACGGAGCTTGGCGGGAGAGTCGGGTGAGAGTGAGGGACACGATGTGGAGAGGGAGGGACACGTGTGCGAGAGTGTAGTGGACAGATGGGTGGAGAAGGTGAGAGGACACGAATGTGGAGGAGTCAAGAGGACACCGATGTGGAGAGTGACGGTGACACGAGGTGGAAGAGGTGAGGACACGATTGGAGAGATGAGGGACACGATGTGGAGAGTGAGGGACACGATGTGAAAGAAGATGTGAGAGGACACGATTGGTTGAGAGTGAGGGACACGACTGATGGGAGAGTGTTAGGGACACGATGTGGAGAGTGAGGGACACGATGTGGAGAGTGAGGGACACGGTGTGGAGAGGCGGAACACGACGTGGAGAGTGAGGGACACGATGTGGAGGAGTGAGGGACACGATGTGGAGAGTGAGGGACACGATGTGGAGAGGAGGGGACACGATGTGGAGAGTGGAGGGAACACGTGTAGTGAGAGTGAGGACACGTATGTGGGAGAGTGATGGTAAACGTGCTGAAAGAGAGAGAGTTGGCGGGAGAGTCGGGTGAGAGTGAGGGACACGATGTGGAGAGTGAGGGACACGATGTGGAGAGTGAGGTAAATGTGCTGAAAGAGAGAGAGTTGGCGGAAACACCCCGAGAACTCGTCCTGTGGGCAGCGCAAAGGAACCGCGTGAGTAAACATGAGGATGTACTTGTATCTCACACAAGGATACACGAGGGTACACGAGGATCCACGAGGGTACGTGAGGGTACATGAGGGTAGTTGAGAGTACACGAGGATCCACAAGGGTACTTGAGGGTACACGAGGATACATGAGGATACACAAAGATATACAAAGGTACACGAGGGTACACAATGATGCACACAATGGTATACAAGGATACACAAAGATAAACAAGACTATTCAAGGATAGACAGGTGTATACAAGTGTACACAAGGATCCACCAGGATACACGAGGACACACAAGGATACATGAGGATAGACAAGGATACATGAGGATCCACAAGGATAAACAAGACTACACAGGTGTATACAAGGACACACCTCGATGCATAGGATACTTGAGGATACACCAGGGTAGACAAGGGGACACAATGACACACAAGGACCCATAAGGGTACACGAGGATCTACAAGTGTCTACAATGGTACACGAGTATGCACAAGGATACAGGAGGATACACAAGGGCACGCAATGGTACACAAGGATAAACAGGTGTATACAAGGGTGCACAAGGACACACATGGATGCAGAGGATATATGAAGATAGACAAGGACACACAAGGACCCAAAAGTGTCCACAAGGGTACATGAGGATACAGAAAGGTACACGAGGATCCACAGGGGTACACAGCACATGAGGGTACACAAGGATCTATGAGGATACACAAGGATAAACATAGGTACAGGAGAATACACAAGGATACACTTGGATACACAAAGGTACATGACAATAATACACGACGGCACACAAGGATCCACGAGGATTTACATAGGTACAGGAGGATACACGAGGATCCACGAGGATACACAACGGTATACGAGGAACCATGAGGGTACACGAAGATACACAAAGGTACACGAGGATCCACGAGGATACACAATGTTATACGAGGAACCACGAGGATACACGAAGATACACAAAGGTACACGAGGATACATGAGGATACACAAGGGCACGCAATGGTACACAAGGATAGGCAATGATATGCAGGGATACACAAGACTACACAAGGTTACGCAAGGGAACGCAATACTCTACAAAGGTAGACAGGTAAAGAGTACACACAAGCAAGGGTACACAAGGACTCGCATGGATGCATAAGAAACATGATAAACGAGGGCACACATGGTTACACAAGGATACACAAAGGTACACGAGGATATACAAGGATACGCAATGGTACACAAAGATACGCAAGGGTAGACAGGTGAATACAAAGGTATATAAGGGTAGACAGGTGTATACAATGCTACACAAGGATAGACAGGTGTATAAAAGGTGCACAAGGACTCACAAGGATGCATAAGATACACAAGGGCACACATAGGTACACATGGATATTGGATGCATAAGATACACAAGGATAGACAAGGACACACAAGGATACATGAGGATAGACAAGGACACACAAGGATACACGAGGACAGACAAGGACACACAAGGATACATGAGGATACACGAGGACAGACAAGGATACACGAGGACAGACAAGGATACACAAGGAGACACAAGGAACTTTGATGCAGGAAGAGGCCATTCGGCCCTTTAAGCCTGCACTTCATCTCCACCATATTAATTGGATGAAACAGTTGATCAGTTTTAATTTACCCGGAGAGAGTGTGGATAAGAACGGTGGGGGCAAGCACTGACGTGCCTTGTACAAACCTGACGAGTCACGTCAATGCGACTGTAGCCGTCAGGTGTTTCGGCCATCTGGAGTCGGATTGCAGGTCTTTCCACTTCTGCGATAACAGTGGGATCATCGAGCCAGCCAAGCACTTTGCTATTTAAGCGTCACTGTATTATAACCAATTAAGCCGAGCGATTCTGAGACGAGTAGTGCTGTCCGGGGTGCGGCATTTAATATAGGCTCCAATTAGACCTCAACGGGTCATTCTTGGTTTCCCCAGGGGAACCATGACAACCAGAATTCACCCCGAGACCAGGTATATCTCATAAACGAATGGCGCACGTGGAAGGGAATATACAGGAAGCAATCACAGTCAAAAAATAACCAGTATGTAATAAATAATTGCAACCCCTTACCCACTACTGTTTGTGCGCCCACAAAGCAACCAACCGAACGGGAGATCCTGAAATATCCAATGCCTTCCGGCCAAATCAAGCACATCGTGGTCAACAGACAAGACAGGAAATACCCGAACTGTACCTGCATCGCACGGCTGGTATTAGGATGCAGGGCCGCAGACGCGTCATGTCCCCTTTCAAGTCCAGTCAGTGCACCGTCCCAGCACTTGAGAGCACACAGAAAGGAGGAAGAGCGGCGTGCCTTGCTGGTGGGGATGTGGTGCAGCAGGACAGCCTGGCAAAATCACTCAGCCTTCCATTGCGTTTGTCTCAAGAAACTCCTCAAATCCCCTCCTCAAAGGAGATTTGAGAAAACCAAAGCCCGGGCTTTTAAGGTCTCTGCCCCCCCCCCCCCCCCCCCCCCACCTGGAGTCCAGATGTGCTTCGCCCGTCCACTCTCACTCGCTGTTGCGCCAGAGCCTAGTCTTAGGGGTGGAGCAGACCTCCAGACAGTGTGGGCTCCTCAAAGTAGAGTAATGAAGTAGGGAATGTATGGCTGGCATTTTTTTTCATTTCTGATGTCATTCAGCCTATCGACACTCGAACTCGGCGATCTTCAGCATTTTTAAGAGGGGGGCCTCTTTTGCCGATAAGACATCAGTGTGAGAGCCGCCCCACCGCCTTCGAAGGACTCCGTAATGGCTGCTATTAGGCCCTGCCCCCACATTCTCTTCTTCATTGTCATTATCTGCGCTGCAAACATAATTGTTTTTGTCGTGCCATCTCCTGATACAGTTTGCTACTTTTATGCTTCACCTTGTAAAACTCATTTGAAACCAATGAGTCAATTTGATTGCGTTTATGGCGGATTATGATGGGGTGTTTTCACATTCGTGTATTATCGGGCGCACGTCAGGGGCCGCACTTTCGGCCACCATGGGCCGCCAGCGGCTCGTGGGCCGTGCGATGAAGAACAGAGCTCGAACTCATCATTAGATTAATTTTTTTCACGGATCATTGTCTTCATTGTCCCTTCCATGACCATACCGTGGGATGACAATCAGTCGAGGTTTTGACTCGTATTTTGGAGTCAGATTTATTTGATGCATTTATTTATTTTTGCATTGTTGGTTCCCATTCAGGTACACACCCTCTCTCAGCTTCTCACCTCCAACAAATCCTTGAACAGTATTCAGGATGCTGATGGTTACAGCGCCCTGCATCGTGCCGCCTCACACGGCCATCTTTCGGCCGTCCGTTGCCTACTGTCATCGGGTGCAGACACCGGGCTCCCAACTAATGAGGGCTGGACTCCTCTGCATTGCTCCTGCCGCTGGAACTACGCAGAAGTTGCCTCCTTACTGCTGCAGTGTGGTGCAGACATTAATGCATCAAGCAAGGTAAATGAGCACCAGACAGAAGAATAATTGTCGACTCTAATGATTGTTTTCCATTTCTGTAATTCATACTGCTTTTAAGTACAGTATATCCTTCAGTAACGACTAAGAAAGTAATTTTTACCTCCACCACCGAAGATGTACAGAGGTTATGTTTTCACCTCTGTCTGTCTGTTACTTAGCGAAACAAATTTTGCCAAGTATGTTGATCTGTTCAGTTAGTTCGTTTTTGTTTGTTATGACAAAAATTGAAACTTCTTGTTTCTGTGAGTGCGATAAGTGCGTCTGTGAGTTGTCTGTGAGTGTGATAACTCGCACACACTTTCAGCTATCTTCGTCAAACTTTACCACAGGATTCTGAAGGACAAAAATGAGGCTGTCAATGATTTTTTGTCAATATAGGTCAAAAGGTCAACATGGACCAAAGGTCAACAACTTGGTCACATTTCTAAAATCCTCAATTTTCATCCAATTGGCTTGCAATTTGAAGAGCATTTTCATATCAGCTCGCTGAATTCAACCACCAATTTTTTTTGAAGTCAACATAGGCCAAAGCTCAACAACATATCGGCCCGATTTCTAAAATCCTCAATTTTTCTCCAATTGACCCGAAATTTCAACAGGATTTGCAATCATTTCATGAATTCAACCATAATTCTTTTTTGAGGTCAAAAGGCCAATATAGGCCGAATTTCTAAAATTGAGAGACGTGGCCAAAACTACTATATATAATAATATATAATATATATTCATATCAACATAACTCTCTACTCAACACGACTGAACACCCCATAGCCTACCTACTATAATATATAATATTATACGCATATTATAAATAATAGTATATAACACAATACTATATACTTATATATATACTATATATACTACTAACTATTACCATATACTAAAATAATCATATTGTAAAGAATATCAGCTAAAGCTGGCAGCCGGAAATTCCTCACCGACACAATATGCAGCCAAACGACAGATTCCATCACAGCACGCCCAACCCTCCAACAACCATCCGCGTCTCCGGGGTCTATAAAACTACTACCGGCTGGCCGGCACAAAGCCTCGGTACATTCGACGTCTCAGAATCGCATGACGACTACGTACCATCAACGCTGAATCAACCTCACCTAAGCTCCATAATCACATAATGCACCACAGATCGCACCCTCCGTCTCGAAACCCTAATTCCGACATCAGATACCAACATCTCTCACATCATTCACCCATAATCGCTGACACCACCCTTACCAGTTCTGGGAATAGACCCCGCATTTACAGACTGGTTGTGTCAGACAATGTCCAACCCACCACCCGCAAGCGTCAGTTCATTCTGCCTAGTCTGTTGCCTTAAACCATGTTTAGAGTTTATATGCCAATCGAACTGATCGTTCCTCGACGCGACACAAATTAATCCACAGCGGCAACTTCATACGCATCAGCCAGATTTATTGGGGAACACAACACAAGCAAAACATTCACGACAATGTTTTAATTAATCTATAACCCGTTCTTAACTAAGGAACT
>CM068966.1:4673378-4714488 GCA_035128595.1 Eptatretus atami | reverse complement strand
TATGTATGTCAGTCATCCATCCGTCTGTCCATCCATCTCAATAACTCCAAAACCATGAAACCTATCAGCCCCAAACTTTGCATGCATACTAAGGGAACTCCAAGGGAGTGCATGAGTTAAAATTGGGTGTTTGGGTTCATTTAAACACCGACCCCTTTGAAGATAATTGACGCCTTATTTAATTATCCTTTTTCAAGGCTCATCCTTGGTCACCTTGCTGTCCTTCACTACTGGGGTCTTAATTCGCCATTGTTTTTGGCCTGCTCAACAATGCCTTCATTTGGAACAGGCTGCAAGTTTCTCAATGATAAAGTTTGTTTTTTTTGTCCACTTTCCTCACTCATATCACCGAAGGCCTCATCATCATATTGTTACGAATTCTGGCCCATCCGCTGCAAATCGGCCGCCTGACTCGAATCGACCGCGTCCCCACCGGACGGACAATTCAGTCGTGACCCTCTTGGAACTATCGCCAAGGAGCTAGTCACGGGTGGGGTTTAACCTCACCACAACCAGTCCGCATTCTACCCCGCGAAATAGGGTGAATCGCCGAAAGTCGATATACCTAAGTACTCGCACGGGTAACCTACCGAGGGTTGTACCACCACACAGTCGACTCCGGACACGAACCGCTTAAGCGGCTCTTCCGTGCTACAGGGATAAGCGAGCGGAGTTATCGTCGACCTTGACGGTTCAGATTAGTTACTGGTGTTTTTAAACCCACTATCAATCCCTTACGTGATGCAAGATGGAGATTCAACAAAGGAAAGGACGAAGCGAAACGGGGAACAATTGACAAGCACATTTAATGCGCGACACACGGAAGCACGTATTTCCAGTCAGCAACAATTAATCATGCATGTATACAGAGCAAAACAAAAGCAAGAACGAAACGCAGAGCTACAACCGATATTAATAATTACACTGGCACTTATGCAGGTCTAAACTTGACGGACTGCGCCACACACACACATTTACACAAACCAAAGAAACAAAAGTGGCGACTTCCCTTTTTGCGCACCGAGTCCTTCTCCCGCGCCTCAGCTTACAGCTCCTCCGGCGTGGTCGGTGAGCTCGTGCTTCGCGCCGGCACGTGTTGCCGCTCACGCCACGGACGGGTTTTGGGAACGAACGGGTTTTCCGGCACTATCTCGGTGCGACGGGAGGGGGGGGGAAGAAACCTCGATACTTGGGGCCGAGAGAGGGAATGGCAGACGCTCCGTCCCACCAGCGGGGTCTCGGACCGCACCGACTCCGACTGACCTCCAACCAGGAACTCTCGAGCAGGAGCTTCCTCTCTCTCTCACCACACACGTCATGTACAAAGGGATCAAGCGCGTGCCGTCCACCAGCGGACTCTCGGGACCGCACCGATTCCGACTGACCCTCCGACCAGGAACTCTCGAGCAGGAGCTTCCTCTCTCTCTCTCACCACACCGTCATGTACAAAGGGATCAAGCGCGCGCTCAACTCTCCTCCCCCCCTTTGTAGCGCGGGGCTCCGCCCTGTCGCTCCGCCCCGTTCTTCGCTCCACCCCTCTTCGAGGCGTTTCGAGAAAGGTCTCGACAGGGGGCGTCTCCTCCCTGATCGCGTCACACCGCGCATCCACCAATCGGGAGCGAGCTGCCCCACCCCTCCCCTTCACACCAAGCGCGGGAAAATGCGGGAAAAAAACCCCACAGCTTCACAAGTGCTTTTGTTCTGCCAATCCTTTTCGGACGGTTTCCGTGGTGCGGAAACCGTCTTACCGTGGTCCGCGAGATGGCGTTCGTAAGCGGCGTAGTGGCGAAGATGGTGGTGATTGTTGTGGGGTGTGTGAGCGTGGTGGGCGTTGTGGTGTAGTTGTGGCGGTTGTTGTTTGCGTGGAGGTTTGTGGCAATGGTGGCTCAAAATAACGATAGATAAAGAAAAACGGCTAACTAAAGCGTCGCAGCCCGAATGAATCACACATATTCCCTCTAAACAACGGTGTGTGGCAACTACACATGAACTATCCGATATATCTCACCTGAGGACCTTTCTGGTGTATTGCAAATTTCCACAACCGTAACAATATCTACGAATCGATGGATTCATCGTCATGCCTATAAACGCCCGGAGACGCCAGTATTCATGGCTTTATTTCTTTTCCACACATGCGATTAGCTCGAGAATCTCAACCTGAACCAAATTTCAAATTTTAAACTGTGGAATTGACTTTAGCAGCAGTTCCAACTGCTAAAATAAAGCGTTCATTTGTCCAATTCGGACATTACTTGATATTCCAAGCACATGGTGTTTATGTCGATCGCTAACAGCTTGCCAAGCCAGCCGTTCCTTATCAACCGTTTCGTTGAAGTGCTTGCTTGAGTGCCACTTGGTGAGCGCTCTACAGTCAATAGCGGTATTACGCATGTAGTTCATGTCCCGATTCAGAGGTCAGTTTGATCGAAGAATGGAGAAGTAGGTCTACAGCACACACGGACGTGATATGAATGGGTAGCTTTGGGTTTGTAAAGGGACTCTTCGTGTGTGTGTGTGCGCGTGCGTGCGGTGCATGGGATTTGTGGGTGTGCAGAGGACCGAACTCACACCCAGGCCCATGGTGTGCAGTGCCATGGTGGAGGTTTTACCTTTTAACCTCAGCAGCGTCCGAGCAATCACGTTTTCCTTTGTCCTTGTAGCTGTTTCTAAAACAATTGGTTATTTTATATGAACCGGGTGTGCTCTTGAAAGGTTATATGGTTTCTCTTTGTGAGTTTCAAAGCAAAATCTATTCGATAATTTCCGATTTCCAAGCCGTTTGCCGTATTAACACGTTTTCTAAATTACCAAGACACCCGTCACATGACGATTGGCAGCTGTTTATCAAGATTAATGTTTATGCACATCTCCCTCAAACGTCTGTAGTCCAACGTTGTTTTTATAATTTGTTTTTTGAAATTCCCCCAAAACAAGGGTGAAGGCTACTCAAGGTTTTTGGGTTGTATACAGTACGTACTGTAGTCGGTACTGCTGATGCTGATAACTGAAATATTGCCGATATCGGCCAAGCACTCATATATATATATATATATATATATATATATATATATATATATATATATATTGTTGCGAATTCCGCGCCCGCCGGCGTGCGATCGGCCACGTAACTCGAATCGCAGCACGTCGCCCACCGGACGGACAATTCAGTCGTGACCCTCTCGGAACAACGCCGGGAGCTAGTCACGGGTGGTCTTTCGACCTCACCACAATCGTGCCAATCGGCCACCGCGTAGGATAGGGTTGTTTCGCCAAACTCGACCTACCTAAGTACCTACGCGGATGGTTAATCGGGCGATCGTACCTCGCCGCAGGTCGACTTCGGACACGAACCGCTTAAGCGGTTCGTTCCGTACTGCAGAGATAACCGAGCGGAGTTATCGTCGACCTCGACGGTTCAGATTAGTTACCGGGAACTTACACCCACTACCAATCTCTTCGCGATGCAGGATGGAGAGTCAACAAAAGGAAGGAGACGAAGCAAAGCGGGAACAATTGAACAAGCACATTTATTTACACACGCAGACAGCACAGAAGGCACGTATTCAGTCACAGAATAATAATAAAAGGCACGTATTCAAGCACAGAAAGAAACAGTAAAGAGAGATACTACCGACTAAGACCGACACACGGCAACACTTACACAGTTTTACTTAACAGACGGCGCCACCACAAGCATTTACACAAAAGCAAAGGAAAAAGAAAGCCACCCTCATAGGCGAGGAGGCAGACAGGTCCGTAGACCAAATGTACGTGGATCCTGGAGGATCGGCCAGGTCCAGAGACCGGGAGGTCTTACCCGCGTCCTCGTGACGCGATGGCGGCAAGCCGCAATGTTCGCGCCGCTGCGCCCCGACTCCGTGCCCTGGCGTGGTCGGCGAGTCCTCTCCGGCGTGCTTCCCGCGAGCGGCTTGTTGGCACCACATTTAGGGGGGGGAGGAACGGGGGCCCCCTCGGCACTATCTCAGCGCGAATGGGGGGGGGGGGAAATCGCTGATGCTCAGGGAGGGGTATGGCTGGCTGGCCTGGATCCCGCGACGAGTCGAGCGACCCACACCGCAACCTTGTCGCCATCCGCCGTCTTCCTGCAACTCCTCCGCAACTTCTCTCCAACTCATCTCGAACTCCTCCCAGCTCAACTCACCCTCTCTCGCGAATCGCCTTGCGCTCGCATCTTTATAGGACTCAGGAGGAGCCGATATGCAAATATGCGGATCAAAACGCGATTGGAGGCGGGGCCAGCCACCCTCTGTTCAGCCATTGGTCGGGAAAAAAGGGCGTGAACCTCCCTTGATCCGCATATTTGCATAAACGGACTTCACATACACGCGCTTGGAGGCGGGGCCAAGCCGCCTCGCGCTCGCCCATTGGACGAGGGAAGTGGGCGTGAAGCATTTTGGATCCGAATTTCTCCCTCGGAAAGGCCGCATTCGCGCTCTGGCTCGGTGCGTTTGGCACCAATCGCCGAACGGGCCCTAGACAGCCCGACGTTCAGTGTTCACAGGTGGTGCGGTTGTTGGTTGTGAAGGAGAAAGGCGAAGGTGGTGGAGGGTTTTCTGTGGTGGTTTGATGGTTATGGTGTCGTTTGGGAATGGCGGTGAAGCGATGTTTGTGGGATGGAGTTGTGAAGGTAAAGGTAGTGGCTGTTTGCGTTGTTGGCGGCTTAATGGTCGAAAATAACAATAGAGAAAGAAAAATGGCTAACTCAAAGCGTCGCAGCCCGGATGAATCACACATATTCCCTCTATACAACGGGTTTGGGCTATACTACAATGGACTTACCGAGATATCTCACCTGAGGACTCTTTATGGTGTAATGCGAATTTCCACAACCGTAACAATATATATATATATATATATTATATATATAATATATATATATATATATATATATCTATGTCGTGTGCCTGCATATGTACGTTTGTGTGTGCATATGTAACGTCGGTAATCTCCATATGCGGGTTTCAGAAGGTGGAATGGAGTCCTCCTCTGTATCGAAGTATCCACCTCCATTTCGTTAAGGGGGGTGGGGGGTGGGTCATGATTCATGGAGCAAGTTGTGATGTGTTCTCAGTTTTGTTCCGAGGGCTCTTTTCAGGATCGTCGTCAATGATCATGTGTGTGCGTGTGCGTGTGTTTTGTTCATAAAGCATAACATTTTCTCTCTGCTAACTCCTCTCCCCCCACCCCTCTCTCTGTCCCATCCTTGCTTCACCCCCTCCTAAAACAATGCAGCAGTGTGGCACCCTCCTCCCACCTATCTATATCTCTATCTCTATGTCCATCTCTCCAGAGGTCAATAGCACCTTTGTTTCCCACAGAGACGAACGTACGTACCAACTCTACATACCAAGCACTCGGCTTCCTATTCTTCTCGACCACTTCAGAAACATGGGATTTTGTGTTTCGTTCTGCTGTGAATTTACTTTCGTCTTGGCATTGTAAACAACTCTTGAAGAGAATCAAACAAGTGTGTATGGTACGGATTCAGAAAAAAACACTGACTCGAGAACTGAGTACCCCACTGGACTCTCTCTCTCTCTCTCTCTTGCACCCCTCTCTCTGTCTCTCTCCTCTCTCCCCTCTCGTCCTCTCCTCTCTGTCTCTCTCCTCTCCTCTCTGTCTCTCTCCTCTCTGTCCTCTGTCTCTCTCTCTCTATCTCTCTATCTCTCTATCTCTCTATCTCTCTATCTCTCTATCTCTCTATGTCTCTCTCCTCTCCTCTCTGTCTCTCTCCTCTCTGTCTCTCTCCTCTCTAGGATGTGTGAGTGTCGATGTTCGAGCACGTTCATTCCACCATGACAGTCGTACAGACTTGTACCAAACTGTCCTGGTCCAAACATTACATCACTGCATTTTATCACCGTAAGAAAATGTCAAAAAATTGTTTAACCGTTTAAATATGGTAAAAAAAAGTATCCCAAATCTTAAAATTTATCCTTTTGAAAATTTAAAAGCAAAAAAATGGCAAAATCTCAGACATTTGAAAGTATTTTAAAAACCTGGCCAGACGGAGATTTAAGGAACGAAAAGGAGGACGTGTCCGGGGAAAACTGGACGTTTGGTAACCCAAACCAAAATCATTTTGCCCGACACTGCTCCGGCTCTTGAGGACCTTCCCCTCTGGGACAGAGGACGAAGGTGGGAATGGAAAGGTGACGAGGATTTTTCTTCTGGCAGGTCACGATTTTTTTTAGACCTTCATGGCTTTTCTTGCCTGTAGCTCCCATTTTACACCCGTCATGGTTCTTCCTGCCTGCGGCTCGCTTTTTACACTCTCAAGGTTCTTCCATGCCTGGTGTTGGCTTAATGGTTGGAGTGGTGGGCTTGGGATTCTAGGATCCTGAGTTCAAATCCCACTCGGCTGTTGAATTAATACCAGGTGGGGTTGACTCTGCTTGTCATCCTTCTGAGGTCGGCAAAATGAGTGCCAGCTTGCTGGTATCCTGTGTCGGAGTGGTGACCCGCCCAGGATTGTGCCCAATAGCCAAGGAGAATGCTTAGGCAGCACCAACGCTCTGTACAGAGTATGGTCCCAATGGATGGATGGATGGATGGATGGATGGATGGTTCTTCCTGCCTGCAGCTCCCATTTTACTCACACACTTGAGTGGAAAGAACTCACAGTTTTGAGTTTCACTGGAGTGAAGCAGAAACTCAATGGAGTTAAACCACATTCGCAGCACCATCTTCCGCGACGCTTTCCTCTCTTGACAAATGGAGCTTCACACCATGCACCGCATTACGGCTTGCTGTCTCCGCTGGGGTTTTCACGACTTTTAACCGTGGGACTTCATCATCATACCCCTTTTGGGGAACAACTTATTCCCATGGGCATTGGACATTTATGACAACAGCGTCATCGAGTGGATCATAATACTTGGTGGACATGACGCCATTGTCGTTTTTCTTGCTTCTTATTGAACTCCTGACTGTATTCACCCACACTCAAGCTTAACAGCTTATGAGACACCGTTCAAACTGGACGAAGTCATCAAACTTTAACGGTGAATAGAAGTCGATAACTCTATTTTCTATAGACATACCAAATATTAAAGTGGTTTGCACCACTGAAAAAGGCCCTTAGGAGATTTTGAACAATTTACAAAATGGGGTGCCTTTTGGTACATTTGCTGTGCCTTGGTGTGTCCTCCTGCCGTGCCTTGGTGTGTCCTCCTGCCGTGCCTTGGTGTGTCCTCCTGCCGTGCCTTGGTGAAATTTTAAATGGCAATGCTGATGGTCTCATTCACTTTGTGCGAATTTCACCCGAGGAGTTCACAAGGAAGATCTTTTTGTGGTTCTTTTTAAATTCTGTTTTATGAAAATGTCCTTCCACCTGTCTCTGTTTATGTCTATGTTGAAGTTCTGTAGAACTAAGGATCTATTTATTCTCTTACCTTCCCTTTTACTTTGTCTATTCGCTTAAATATTTGCAATGACTTTGTTGCTCAACTTTGAGTGTTATTCTTCGATGTTTGTTCGTTTGCACATTTTTGTGTGATCTGCTTTCATCTCGGATGTTATTTCATGTCATCAGGAGCTTGGAGCGATGTTGTTCTTCGTCATTTTCTCAGAATTCATCACGAACTTGGCGAGCCTCCGGTCACTTCGTTAACGTGTGTCATCGTAAGACATGTTGTATTTCACCAACATAATATTACACACCTCTCTGTGAGATCACTGACGATGGAAAATGAAGTGAAATGTGCAAAAAGGGATATCTTGTAACACGTTGTTGTTGTTGTTGTTGTCCTCCACACATGTACTTTTATTGCTTCGATAAATATGAGTATTTATCATTTTATTATTTCCCGTGTTTTTGGGTGAAATACACCGCCCAGGGACTCCACCGAGGTAAACGAGTGAAACGAGGTAAACGAGTTTACCTCCACCGAGGTAAACCCACCCCCTTGGAATTGTCTCCACTCTCGGGGAACAGGCTCGGAGTGAACATAAGTTTTAACACCATAGTATGGGACTATGTTTCTTATTCTTATTCTTCTTTGTTCTTTCTTCATTTTTATTTTTTCTTTTTCTTCTTTTTTTCTTCTTCCCTCCAGGTGTGAGACGGTATTACAAGTCTCCACCATTTACAGTACAGTATTCCTGTCCCCATGTTTTCCAGTGTCGTGAGGTGTTTTGAATTATAAGCAGTCAGTATGTTTTTGTTTCATGCACGCAACCCGGGTTTTTTGTTTTGTCTACACAGCGCTGTCAGTTACTTATACACCGCCCAAATAAGATGTGGTGTGTGTGTGTGTGTTGTGTGTGTGTGTGTGTGTGTGTGTGTGTGTCAGAAGAACATTTTGCATGCTTGGACCAAGATCGCCCGTAGGGCAGGAACTCTGCTAGTAGAGATAGATAACCACACGAACCACCACCTGTTGCGGGAAAGGGGTGGGAGTCCGGAGGGAGAGGTGAGGTGGGAGTGGAAGGGGTGGGTATTTTAAAAATTTTTTTATAGAATGTCGAGGCTCATATGAGAGCTAACACACATAATGTACAACAAGGCGAGCAGGAGGAAAGAGGGGGAGAGAGAGGAAGGAAACAACAGTGGGGAACAGAGATGTGAGATGTGTGGAAGGGAGAGGGATGGGGTGGGTTGGAGGAGGGAGGACAAGGGAGAGTGTGGGGTAGGAGGAGGCAGGGGAGGGGTTGGGAGTCTGGAGAGGAAAGGGTGATTGTCTGGAGGGAAGGGGTGCAGTGGTAGGCAGGAGAGGAGTTGGGTGGAAGCAGGGAGGGGAAGTGGTGGGTGGGAGTCTGGAGGGAAGAGGGATAGGAAGGGAGGGGAGGGGGTCAGGTGGGAGTCTGGAGGAGGTGGGGTCAGAGGAGGAGGAGAGGAGGAGGTGGGTGGGAGGAGGAGGAGTTAGAAAAGGTTGTGGTGGGATTCTAGAGGGAGGAGGCAGGGGAGGGGTGGGATGAGGGAGGGGAAAGGGTGAATGGAGGGACCCAGCGTTGTCGGGGCAATGCCAGGTACCATTGCTTGTGGTAAATAAATAAACATGGAAGCTGTTAAAAAAAGACAGACAGCCATCTCACACTCGACGTGCTATCGTTATGTTCCATTATCATTGTCATTATGTTCCATTATTATCATTATCACTCTGCATTTACCGAAAAATCCTGAACACTTTTGATCATTTTCTCGAACTGAGAAATAAAGTTTACATTGAGGGGCCCCCATGTAATTGGCTTTTCCCCGAGCAACAACATTCCCAGAACTCATCCTTAAGGCAATTGGTTCATGTCCATCCGTCTGTCTGTCTGTCTTCTCAGTTTATGATCGAGGAACAACTTATTTAAATTGAATCTTGTGTTTTGATCAGGAATGAGAAGACGAGTCTTTCGTTTTCCCGTTGCACGGCTCAGATTCATCCCGATTGCAGACACACACAGAGGTGTAAGACAGTTTTTTTTTACTCTGTCTCTGTCTGCCTGGCAAACAAAATTGTAACTCATTCCAACCAGGAAACTTAATGTTTTTGACGACGTCATAATGAACACGTCTATGACAGGCACGAATAACTCATGTGTAACGTATTAGATAGGGTGGTGTCATCGACACTGCGGAAAATGGCGGAAAAACCGGAATTAATTGATTTATTCGACTTGTACAAGCTTTATTTAAATTTAATTATAAACCTGAACACTGTAGTGCACAAATCATCCGTCATCATCCGTCCAAGAACCTCCAGTTTGGCAGTTCAGTACTTCAATTGAAATTAGGGTTCAATCCGGTGGTGTATACTGTATAAGGATGGTGTTTGGGACTGCTTCTGGATTACTCAATAGCGCTAAACTTTCGGATTTTTTTTTAAATCGATCATTAAAAATCATTATTTTATTAAAATTTAAGTAATACAACATTGGGTGTCATGTTCGATGAGCTCTCTATTTGTTAAACTGTTTTGTTTCTTCTTGTATTGTTACGAATCTGGCAGCCATTTGCACACAACAGCCAGAGTCCCCGCAGTTCAGTTATTTCGATAAGTATGTGTTTATAGTTAGGGTCCGGTCCCTATGTTTAATGGGTGATGAAGTGTATGTGCGCTGCGAGTTATTTTCTAGTTAGTTTTCTATATCAATTCACTTCACACCACGGCGCCATAACCCACGTGTTCAAGACTACGGACGTGGGCGGAACCCCCTCGCCTCAGGGCCGACTCCGCCCCAGCCGGATGGGGTGTTCCCCTCGTCCAATCGGGGGTGAGATCACCTCAGGGCCAACTCCGCCCCAGCAATATGGGATGTTCGCCTTGTCCAATGAGGGGAGGACACCGACGCCCCCCGACCAATCGGAGGCGAGTTACCTCAGAGCGGATCCCTCCACCCGGTGGGGGGGGGAGGATAAGAAAGGTGGTCGTGTCAGGGGTCGGGGCTCTTTTGGTCGTGGCTCTTTGCTCTTTTGGTTGTGGCCCGTGGCGCTTTGCTTTATGGCTCTTTTGGTCGCATGGCTCGTGGCTCTTTGCTCTTTGGTCTGCAGTCGTCGTTTGCGGTTTTGGTCGTCATCTGCAGCCTTTTTCCGGGTTTCCTCGTGGTGGTGGTGGTCATGGCAGCCATAACCGTGGTGCTCGTATCGTCGTTCGTGGCAGCCAGGATCGGGGGCTCGTTGGATTCCGGGTCGTGGATTCGAGTCCCACCGTGGTGGGTTGGAGTCGGTGAAACCGCACGAGGCGGCCAGGTAACCGGCCAGATTCTGACCCCAGCTGAACTATCCTCCTCGGCTGAAGGGCCGAATAAAGACCCATGAGGTCCATTTCTTTTTGGGTGTGTGTGTCTGTCTGTGGCCAGTCTGTAAGTAGATTTAAGTGATTCCATTGTACATTTTCCTGTATATTCGTGATTAAGTCTGCTCTGTGTCTCCCTTCCCGATTATTGTAAATAAACCCCCTGTTAAATGTACCAGCTCATTGCCTGTCGTTTCTATCATTGACCTAGTATGGTTCGGGCTTGAGAATTAGGAAGGCCGATTGTGCCGTAAGTTGTCATTTGGGCCGGTGTGGCTTTAGTAATTTCCGCTCGGTTACGCCGGATCCGAGTCGGTAACAGCGACTCGGTTCGGACAACGCCGGCCGAGGGTGTGGCTTCCCCGGTAGTTAGATGGCGTGAGTGCTTAGGTAAATTGGAATAGACAAGTGGACCCTACCTCATGCCGTCGAAATATTGGCGACCACGGTCCTTTAAGCGACCCGTCGACTCCGGAGTTATCCGGGGTGACGACCTTCCATTCCGGTGTTCGGTGGGAGACGGCCCAACTGCTCCGTCTAGCGGTCGTCCTCGCCACCGAACCCGGCACCACAACAGTATTCCCACCCTTGTTGTGACACAAATACAATTTACAAATCTGACTTGGTCTCTGGATGGATCCCGTTTGTTCTCGTGGTTTAACAAATCCTGTTGAAGGTAATTTGGTCGCGGTCCCCATACCCGCCGAAGCTCGAGTCACCTGGCTCGTTTGCTCAGCCAGAGATTGAGATCCGTCACATGATCGCCGATCAGCACGACGCTTGTACCGATTTAGAGACCCCAACCTACACGGTAGCTGGCTTTAGACGCGACGATCTGGCAGGGGGTCTTTGAAACGGGTGACTGTCGCAGTCGTTTTGACACGACTCGCTAGATTCGAACCGGGAAACCGGAACGGTCTGGCGGCTGGGAACAATATATAGGCTATGCACATAGTGGGCATTTTTTATGCTTCAACCCTGGAGTTGTTTTATTTTTGGAAAGATCAAGGCAGCGGTCTGATTCCAAATGTATTTATTTATTCCTCTTAAACGACTCGAACAGGGACCATAAAACCCACATCGTTGTAAAGGTCTTTGTCTGAGTAGTTCCTTCCGGGAATCTCGTGAGGTTGTGGAGGAAGGCATCCATCATTATTTAGTTTTAACGAAGTGTATAAAGCAAGTCACTGATTTACGTCGCCGATGCGTTCCTGAAAACTGCTACGTTATATTAAACCCATGGACAATGTACATTATATATTTTCCCATATACGTCGTGTTATAATTGGGAGATGCGCTGCCAGGGAAAGAAATTTTGGTAACCCAACCCTAACTTAACATAACCTTTCATACATATTAGAAATAAAATTAAACAAATCAATATATTACACGATTGAAATCATGTATGTAACACAAATAGACAATTTGATGATGCCGGTTGAGAGCAGAGGGAGTACAGTGAAGGAGCAGGCACTATCGTGCCTGGGTGGAACGTCAGAGCCGGCAAAGTGACGTGCTAGTACTCCCTTATACCCGGCACCCAAATGGCGGTTTGAGTCGTGGGGTTCACCGTGCCGGATGCGAATGTTTTCTGTGTGGAATCAAATCGTCAGGAAACCCCATCTGTCCTTTAATGAACAATTAATAACCGAAGCCATTTGCAACCAGGGCAACTCAAATCACTCGGAGAACAAGTGACTTGATATGCGTATTTAATAAGTAAACGGGGAGGGAGAAGAAAGGGGACAAAAGCATATTTTTTTTTTGCAGTTTATTCACAAAGATATGCACCCCTGGTATCAGACGAACGGACTCAACTATTGTTCCATAATGTGTTCACAATGTTCTATCAAAATGACAAATAGACTCACTCGACGTAAATAGCGACTTCTGCATCAGCAAGAGGAGAGTTGGTTTGGAGTTTTTTTGAACAGAGTTGTTAACAATTAGGTTTACAATTTAGTCATTCACAATTAGGCTGCTCATGGTCACTTGAGAGTTGAAATTCCATGGGGTTTCCGCATATCTCGTTGGATTGTGAGTTGGACAAGAGCGACCTGATGATGGGCCATGACATGGAGGAATTGTGCTCATTGCTGTTTCGATCTGGGTTTCTGTGTTCGGTGTGGGGGTGGGGGGTTTAGGAGATGTGGTTGGGTGGGTCTGGCAGGGGGTTTGAAGGCTTGGAATGGGGAGTAGATTGTATCCTTTGGGTTGGGAGTTGGAGGTTGAGGACTTGGCATTGTGAGCTGGGGTTGATAACTTGGGGTTTGTTGAGAGGGGTGGGGGGTGAGTTGAGGACTTGAAGTCACCGCGGCTCCCCGCTAGGTATATATAATAGGCTAATGCTGTCTCTGTCTGTCCCCCCCCCCCCCAAAACATGGAGAAAAATATATCCTTGTATCTGTTTTGTTTGGTTGTTGTAATGAAATCTTTAAACTGGAACAAGATTTTGTGAACAGCCTGTTCTTCGCTCCTAAGCCTGAAATGATCTTCATATGACCCATGGTAGGTTTACCCATTCAAATTTTTTGAATAAACCAACAACTTGTTAAACTCATTTTACTCTTCTTTTCTTTAAGCGCCAGGTGCGAACAACAACTCAGGACATTCCTTATTGAACCTCGCAGTTTTCATCTCTTTCAACCAGCGCAACATAGTGTAGTAGATAGTAGAAAAATCGTGCAAATTATGATACAAGCATCAAATTGGCATTTCTGTTCTGCAGGGCTTTCTGATCAAATCTGCCCGATTGGCCATTGAAAATCCAAATTTTGAAAAATTTGAAGAAAAAAAAACTTCAAAAAAAATTGAAGTCACAGCTGCTGAAATTCTTGAAGCGCAAGTGAACATCCCAGACAGAGAACCAAGGGGAAATGCAGTCATCATTGATGGCTCAGCACTTATCAATGCCTACCTCCCGCACTTCAAAGATATTTGATGACTATGCTAAATAAGGCATCATCCCAAAGGTGGAATCCTATGGTGCCAGGTACGAGAGGGTGACGTAGTGTTTGATGTGTACAGAAGTCAAGTCTGAGGTCCGAGGCAAGGTCGAAAAGGGGGCAAGGAATCAAGAAGAAAGTGACAGGAATCAGTAAGACCCAAGTAACTGGAGAAGCTTTCTTTTGAGATGACAGCAACAAGACTGAGCTGTTTCACTTCCTTACGGAAAAGATGTGTGAAGCACAGACGACAAGCACAGTCATTGTCACAAAAGGAGAAGATGCCATTAGCAACACAAGGAAGTCACTGGATGCTGTGTCTCCATGTTGTCATGAAGAAGCTGACACTCGAATATTTGTACACCCAGGGATGCAACGACGGATGGTAGCAAGTCCATTATCATTAAGGCTAATGACTCGGATGACTAGTCATAGCAATATCTGTACTGCCATCCTTACAGGAACTAGGTCTTGAGAACATGTGGATTGCCTTTGGCCAAGGAGCCAAGGAGCAGGAGCGATGGATTCCAGTCCATGACGTAGTTTCTGCAATTGGCCTGAGAAAGCTAGAGGGATCCCATACTTCCATGCGTTCACTGGATGTGACGTCGTGTCTGCCTTCCGCGGTAAAGGGAAGAAAACTGCATGGCAGACTTGGAACGTCTTTGATGATGTTTCTGAAACATTCACCACTCTCAGCCAGCATCCAACATATTCGTGATCTTGACTTTTTTGAAGTTTTTTTTTTTTTTTTCAAATTTTTCAAAATTTGCATTTTCAAATGGCCAATCAGGCAGATTTGATTAGAATCCCCTGGAGAACAAATGTGCCAAATTTGATGCTTGTATCATTTGCACGATTCCTCTCAAAAATTGCTGTTATATGCCCCACTAACAATAAAAGGGTTAGAGCCTGGTGTTGGCTCAGTGGTAGGGTGGTGGCTTGGGATCTGATGGGATCCTAGGGTCCTGAGTTCAAGCCCCATCAGCCACTGATTAATACACCAGGGGGTTGACTCAGCCTGCATCCTTCCAAGGTCAGCAAAATGAGTACCAGTTCCAGTGGTGTTACTGGTAGAGGGCACTGCATCGTGACACAGTTGTCTCAAGAAATGAAGCTTCACCCAGCAGCTAGCTACCATACAACCACCAATAGAAGGGTTCCTTTTTTTCATGGACTTCACTAGTTTGATATAAATGATTGAAGAACACTTTGCAGCTCCAATATTTTTGGCTGGTTTGTTCTGCTGCACTGCAGTCTGTCCATGTTTTTATAACCTGAGCTTTCCAAACCTTAAGTAGAATTCTGGAATCCTTCCCTTCTTCCCCCCCCCCCTTATACTTATGGTATCATTCACACATCCCATCCCTAATTTGCTAATATGTAGATTGTCCTCTAATAAAGGGATTGTAATAGGATTTGCTAAAGTGGCATGGCATCAATATTGCTGCCACCTAGTTTCTAGTTTTTAAAACTTATCAATGTCAAGGCTCATATAAGAGCTAACACACAGAACAAATAACAAGGGAGCAGGAGACAAGAGGTGGAGGGAGTGACAACATGGGACACCCAAAACAGTGTCCCGTTCCGCCCGCCCTGTACACAAGACAATGCATCGTGTGACATGGGAGATAGGGATGGGGTGGGGTACACAGGGGTAGAAAAGATCATGGTTTTGAATGGGGGATGATATGAGATGGTGGTGAACAGCTGTTTTGAAGACCTGGAGGGAAGAGTGGGATTGAACAGAGTGAGAGTTTGTTCCAAAGGCAACAAAAAAAGAGAAATGAGAGAGTGAAGGTGAGCAATGATTCTTAATTTTGGTAGTTTTACCACAAGAGGGTTGCTGAGCACCCTACAGAAATATGGGGGGGGGGGGTAGCAGAGAGCAGGAGGGGCAAGACCAGAGGAGATGGTAGAAGACAAAAAAGACCACCGACCTGCCTGCGCTGAGAGAGTGAGAGACCCAAAGACTCATTCTCTTCACGGGAGATACCAGTGATCTTAAGTTTATTTTAAAGATTGTTTATTAATTGGAATTTTCTTGATATTTTGCTTCGTTTTGTTATTAACATTGTAACAGACTAAGTGTAGTTAATTGTTCTCCTCCTCATTCTGTTTTTCAAGAAGCCTAAAGTTATCCAATTGTACAAATGAGAAGTTGCAGGTATAAAGTCACCTTTCACCTTCCCATGGTGTCCCATGTTGTTGTTTTTTAAAACCACTTGTTTATTATGAGCAAGCACATGGAACACAAGGCAGGCAATGTGGGGAGTACGTGAACGAATCAATCATAGCACTGTCAAACCGTTAAATTAAATATTTGCTACGGAAAATGACCTCGAATTTGAGAAAAGAACAAATTGGCTAAAATTGTGAAAAAAACGTACATTTCTCAGTTATTAATTCATTCTGCGTGTTGTCCTTCGAGCACGGTATACACGGTCTCCATTCCACCGTGGATGTGATCTGCGACATGACAGTGGAGCAGCCATGATCCGACGTTTTCAGGCACCATGCGCACCGTTTCAAACGTCAGTGGGAACAGGTCGAAAACGTCTGCACGGTGTGCGTGTCCGAACACCTGTCAGGTGGAAAAAAAACCAACACAGTCAGGTGGTTTACAATATGGCACACAATATACGTCACAAGCTCCCAATTTTGGATAAACAAGGGTGAGTCGATAAATGATGCCATTTTTCATTCCAGTAAAACATGATGACATGCCTGCCTGCCTGTCTGCCTGCCTGCCTGCCTGCCGTCTCCATCCAGCCATGTCTGTTGGCACCCTGCATTGTGTGCTCATTGGGCGATAATCTGTGGTCGATGCAGCTTGGTAATTCAGAATCACATGATCAAAATGGCAGCGTCGTTGGAAAGTCGAATATGTAAAGACCGATGAGTAGTATGTATGTATGTATGTATGTATGTCTGTGTGGGGCATCACGCCTGGACCGATAAAATGTGTCCAGGTCGATAGAAAAGCTTGGAGAATGCAGACAAAGTGTACGTGCTGAACAGCGTCATGGGGGACCACCTGCTGGGTACCAAGGCCATGTCCCACACAGAACACAGCCATACAAGGTGGGGGGGGTAGACCGGGTAATTACCCGGGGCCTGAAACCTCATAGGGCCTGTATGATTTATTCTTTTTTTGTTTTGTTTGTTTGTGACAATACAAGACTGGGGGACAGCTTTATTTTGTGTCTCCTTCCGTGCCAAGATCTCCAAGGAAGGACATCGGGAAGGGGTACATCGTCGATTCGGGGCAGAAATAAGGTATGGTGGATAGAGGAAGTGGCGAAGACAGTTGGGGAGAATAAGGAAGTTTTGGAAGAGGATAGACACGATCAAGGATAGCGAGGGAGGTAACTGGATGCGGGGTTTCCTCACCTGTATGTGCAAAATAAGAAAGCAGCAAGGAGAGCTGTGGATAAGGTGAGGAATGATATGGAGGAGGTGTTGCACAACAAGTTGGAAGAGGATGGTGGGGGGAAGATGATATGGAGATCATGGAAGAGGTGGTACAGATAGCAGTAAAGAGGATGAAGAAGGGAAGGGTGCCAGGCATTGATGAGGTGTGCACAGAGATTATACTTGCTGCGGGAGAAGTCTGGGTCAATTAGACAAAGAGGCAGATTAATGTATGTATGAGAGAGGGTTCAGTTCTGGAGGATTTGAGGACAGGGATAATTGTGTCGATATGGAAGAGGTGAAGGCGATGTTCAAGATGAACTGGACAGAAGTGCAGGGGCATTACGCTCCAAAGTAACGTAATGAAGGTGCTGGAGAGGATTCTGGAAGGGAGGATAAGGAAGAGGGTGGAGATGGAGATCAGAGAAGAGCAGCAAGGATTTAGAAAGGGTAGGGGAATGATGGATGGGATGTTCACGCTGAGACAGCTGGTGGAGAAGAGGTTGGAGGTACAAGGTGAGATGGCATTGGGATTTATGGACCTGGACAAGGTCTACGAGAGTGTCCCGAGAGAGATGGTGATTGCGACACTGAGATGGATGGGAGTGCTGGAAGCAGAAGTTAGGGTGGTAGAAGGGATGAACAAGAGAACGAAGGGAAGAGTTTTGGTTGGTCCTGGGATGTCTGAGAGGTTCAGCGTGAATATCGGTTTGAGGCAGGGAAGCTCTCTCAGCCCACTCTTGTTTATCATGGTGATGGAGCTGGTAAGCAGGAAGGTGAGCTCTGAGGGTATTTTGGGGGAGAATGTTGCATGTGCACTGTCTGGCTGTTGTGGAAGAGGGCAGGTGGGAGATTCAGGAAGTACTGGGGAAGTGGAAGAAGGCATTTGAGAAGCATGGGCTGAAGAGGAGTATTTAGAAGACTGAGGTGATGTGCATCAGCAGCAGAGAAAAATAAATTAATATCAGGTTAGAGGGGAAGGAGATCAGACAGGGAAATAGGTTTGAGTATCTGGGGTGAGGGGGGGGGGGTGGACAAGGATGGTAAGTCGGGGACAGAGGTGCGGAAGAGGATTCAGGTGGGTGCGAATGTGTGGAGGAAGTAATGGCAGACTGAAGAGATAACAAGTAATAAAGGAAAAAGAGAGAGAAAGAGAAGAGAGAGAGAGAGAGAAGAGAGAGAGAGAGAGAGAGAGAGAGAGAGAGAGAGGTTGAGGGAGAGAGAGAGTTGAGGGAGAGAGGGAGAGAGAGAAGGTTGAGGGAGAGGAGAGAAGATTGAGGGTGAGAGAGAGAGAGAGAGAGAGAGAGAGAGAGAGAGAGAGAGAGAGGGTGAGGGAGAGAGAGAGAGAGAGATTGAGGGAGAGAGAGAGAGAGAGGTTGAGGGAAGAGAGAGAGAGAGAGAGAGAGAGGGGAGAGAGAGAGAGAGATTGAGGGAGAGAGAAGAGAGAGAGAGGTTGAGGGAGAAGAGAGAGAGAGTTGAGGAGAGAGAGAGAGAGGTTGAGGGAGAGAGAGAAGAGAGAGTTGAGGGAAGAGAGAGAGAGTTGAGGGAGAGAAGAGAAGGTTGAGGGAGAGAGAGAGAGTTTGAGGGAGAGAGAGAGGTTGAGGGAGAGAGAGAGGGGAGAGAGAGGAGAGAGAGAGAGAGAAGAGGTTGAGGGAGAGAGAGAGGTTGAGAGAGAGAGAGAGAGATTGAGGAGAGAGAGAGAGGTAAGAGAGAGTAGAGAGAGAGAGAGGAGGTTGAGAGAGAGAGAGGAGGTTTGAGAGAGAGAGAGAGATGGGAGTTGAGAGAGAGAGAGAGAGGTGAGAGAGAGAGAGAGAGAGTTGAGAGAGAGAGAAGAGAGAGAGGTTGAGAGAGAGAGAGAGGTTGAGAGGTTGAGAGGAGTTAGAGAGAGGAGTTAGAGAGAGAAGAAGAGAGAGGTTTAGAGAGAGAGAGAGAGGTTTAGAGAGAGAGAAGAGGTTAGAGAGAGAGGTTTAGAGAGAGAGAGGTAGAGAGAAGAACAGAGACAGAGAGGTAGACAGAGACAGAGAGGTAGACAGAGACAAGAGAGGTAGACAGAGACAGAGAGGTAGACAGAGACAGAAAGGTAGAACAGATAGGACAGAGAGGTAGACAGAGACAGAAAAGGTAGACAGAGACAGAGAGGTAGACAGAGACAAGAGGGTAGAACAGAGAAAGAGACAGAGACAGAGACACAGAACACAGACCACAGACACAGACACAGACACAGACACAGACACAAGACAAAAACAGAGGTTGCAGATCTGCAAGAACAACTGGGTCAGGAGGATTGTGGGAGTGATAAGTTGAATAGTAGGATGGAATGAATTGATTGATGGGGAGATTGATAAAAAGCCGGCTGAAGTGACCTGGACACTTGGTACGGATGGAGAAAGACAGAATGGCAAAGAGAGTAGATAGTTTTCAACTCCTCTTTCATCCCGGTGGCCTTTCTTTCAACCCCGCAGGTTTATTCTCGTCCCTCCTCCTTATTGTAAACAATCCTCCAGACTGACACCGAATATTACTTTCCTCCGAATGCAGCTTCGTTTGTCCCGTGTGCGCAGCAGAAATGGAGATGCTTGTCATTGGCATACCGGGGATGCCAGAGAGGATTTGCCTACTTGTGTTGGACGCCTCAGAAACGCAGCTGCACATCCCATCAAACCACATCGTCAATCCACTGCCAATCTTTCCATCCTTTCCCAACCCCCTGCATTTGGACCGTCACAGCCCCGGTGGGTTGTGTGAGGTGAGAAAAGGAGTCGACCCCACACTCCGTTATTTTCTTTCTCTTCAGTTCTTCTTGTTTCTTCTTCCCGGATTGAATGATGGCCATATGTCTTTCATCTAAGTAAGTCTGTGCAAGGGGAATACATTTAGGGGTTAAGTCTGTTTTCTGTGTGCTTTGCCTTATGTTCGATCTTGCGTGTGTGTGTGTGTGTGTATGTGTATGTATGTAAATAAACAGTTGGTTGTTCTTTCAAATCTGTCTTGGTTGTCTTTTCCTTCATTGGTCTGACACAGTGTCCAAGTATAACTAGACGGGAAGTTGTACCATCGCAACCCGCCGGACTGGGAAGCTTTCCGCGGCACGGCTTACAGGACTGGGCGTTCAGAAGGAACCGAGGGCTTCCCTTCATAGCGAATCTAGTACCCCGAGATGGTAACAATATTATAAAAAGAGCAGTGTCTATGTCTGTCTGTTTGTCATGTTGTAACTTGAGAATGGATTGACAGATTTCAATGAATCAAATGACAGTGGATTTAGGGAACGCCCAGGAAGGTTTGTGATGCCTGCATGCAAAAATAAATGAATGAATGAATGAATGATGGTTTGGGGACATGGGCGGATAATGTGTTGAAACTGCAAATGCCAACTTGCCACGCTGGCCATCCCCACACGGAGGGCAGGATATCCCAGGAATCGCAGCAAAGATTGGTATTTCCATCAGCGAAGCGGATAGGTTTACACTACCGGTCAAAAGTTTTAGAACACCCCATTTTTCCAGTTTTTACTGAAATTAAAGCATAGAAAAAAATAACAATTGCAGATAAAAAATAAATCATGGAATCGTTTTGTTGAACAAAATTTAATCTAAATTTTTGACTCTTCAAAGTAGCCACCTTTTGCAGATATAACGCCGAACATACTCGTGGCATTCTTTCTACAATGGAATAAATATAGTTCGGAAAGTTCTTCCCAACACTGTTGCAGAAGTTCCCACAAATGTGTTGCACTTGTAGGTTGCTTTGCTTTCACCCTTCTGTCCAGTTCATCCCAAACCAGCTCGATGGGCTTTACGTCTGAGACTGTGCTGGCCATTCCATGATTTGAAGCCATACGTCTTTTTCTTTTCTTCTAAGGTAGTTCTGACATAGCCTGGAGGTATGTTTTGGGTCGTTATCTTGCTGTAGGATGAACCCTGACCAACGAGGCGTAGACCAGAGGGTATTGCATGGCGCTGCAAAATGTGTGGGCAGCCTTTTGGTTCAAGGTGCCAGTCACTCTGTGCAAGTCGCCGACTCTGGATCCAGCAAAAGAGCCCCAGATCATCACACTTCTTCTTCCATGTTTGACAGTTGGTGTCACACACTGAGGAACCATCCTTTCACCTCCTCGACGGCGTACAAAAACCCTGCGTAATGAACCGAAGATATTCAAATTTTGATTCATCGATCCAATAAGACCTTCTTCCAAGTTTTTCAGTAGCTCCACTGGTGGTTGCTTCATGGAAGCAGCATGCCTCTTTTTATATTTGCCATCTTAGGCAATGGCTTTCTTACTGCCAACTCGACTGTGAAACTTGCAGCTCGACAAAGTCTTCTCTCACAGTTGAAACTGAGACTTTCCTTACTTCGACCAGTGTTAAGCTGTGTGAAGCTGCTGCCTGTGAGCCACATATCACGCAAGCTGTTGACCTCTCAGAAACCTATCTTCTGATTGTGTTGTAGCTTTGGGTCTGCAGACCTCTTCTGTCAGAGTTTCCTCCAGTTTCCAGATGCCTTTGATGGTGTAGGAAACTGTCTCACGACACCTTGGCTTACTTTGCAATTTCTCTAAAGGAAAGACCTACACTTAACGTTATAATGGTCTGTCTGTCTTCCTTGTTAATTGGTCTTTTCTCACATTATGAGCAATATACTACTTCCTGCATGCAATATTGTCCAAATAATGCTTCAGAGGGTGTAGCAACACAGTCTGTTCCAACACTGCTTTTATAGACTGAGGGTTTGTAACTAATCAACAAATTTGGGACACCTGTAGGAATTGTTTTCATCAACTTTCAAGGCTTAATTTACTTCCATTGCTGCAGAACAGCTGCAGTTGCTAACCCATTACTTGTTCCATGAAAAAGGCTTTTTTAACAACTCTGAAATTTACATTATTTTTCAGTTTTTGGTAACCTAAACTTGTGTTTTTTAACCTCTGGCAGTTTACCGCTTAGCTTTGTACCATTTCAGGTTATTCACTGGACTTGAACTGTTTAAATTTCAGTAAAAACTGGAAAAATGGGGGTGTTCTAAAACTTCTGGCCGGTAGTGTATCTGCACGTATAGGACCCGTCACACACACACACACACACACACACACACACACACACACACACACACACACACACACACACACACACACACACACACACACACACAATTAAGCTTCTTATTTTCATAACAAGTGAAGTTTACCTTCACCCATACAATGTAGCTCTGTTACATGCTGCCCCCTTTAGCAAAATGATGAACTTTTTTCATTTAAATTCAAATGTCTGTCTCCGTCCACCATATCTCGCTGTATTCCCGAGACCATTCTTATCCCTGCGTACCTCATCTGATGCACGGATGTATCCATAAATACGAGTAAAACCTTTTCCAGCGGACAATAATTGGATTGTCATGTTGCCTGGTGTACCTGTGTTGGTGTTTTCTTCGTGAGGTGGGTTTTGTGTGCATCCTTTAATTGGTTCATGCCTGGTAGGTGAATCCTTGTCCATGGAAATGAGCAGTGTGGATGTCGATCTCATCCCCCATTCCCAAGAGGTACCAATCCACATTCTCTCCAGCATGCATGACCAGCCCGTGCAGGTTTCCATACATGAGTCCATTTATACCTGTGACAGACAGAGACGATATTGATCACATTCAAACAAAGGAACCATTTTGCTGATTTCTCTTTCTGTGAACTTTGTTTTGTGGAGGGCTAAATTGTTTTAATGCGCACTTTTTCTTGACATAATGGGGTCATTATCTGCCTTCAACCCCATGATCATCTTTTTCTTTCACTTTCACAAATTCCCTTATATCAATGTTCCACGGATTCTGATTTTGCAAGCAACAGTTTATATGCTGGCAAACATGTTTATTGGTGATGTTTCTTACCGTGCATCTTGTTGCTCTCCATAAAATCTTCATCCTCCATGTCCACAGCACTTGGAGTCCCACAAAACCTATCGATGTTCTTCCGCAGGTACCAGGAGTGGTTCTCGTCAAACACCATAAAGAGCAGTGCAAATGCACGATCAGCTCCAGCAACTACACCCCTTGCTTCTCGCCTTGACCGCCGCAGTGTCTTTAGATCCCACCATCTCCGTAGATCCCACCATCTCCGTCTGATGTGAATGTTGTCTCGGTCAATGGGGTTGCGATGACCTAAGGCCAAGCCTCTTCGATGATGTATTGATCTTCCCAAAGCCCAACCTTTGCCACGGAATCTTCGTATTTTTTGTGCCCATCCTGGTCTACCTCTACGCTGATGGCTACCATCACCATCATCATCATCATCATCATCTTCGTCTTCGTCTCCGTCTTCATCTTCCCCAGATTCTCGGTGCAATTTTCCCTTCTTGCATGTGACCACAGGTCCAATTAGGCCACTATGAAGGTCCTGTAAGTATCAGAGGTTGACAGGAGGAATTAAGGAACAGATCATGGGAATTTGAAGGTTCACAAATCACTACATAGGTATGACATTGCTCAAACAAGATGTTTTACCGTATAATTAAATGTAATTTTTTGAACAGATAATTCTCACTTGTAAACTTCTTTTTTCATATTAGACCTGTTTAAAATAAGTGCTAGGCTTGACATCAAAAATTGGAATGGTACGAAAGAAGGTTCCAGAAGTGAAAAGGCGATTTAGAATGACCAGTGGTTAACTACAGTGGACATTGTAGACACCATGATTCCGGTATTGTAATTCTTCTTGTTCAGCCAAAAAAACATTCTTCCAAACAAATTCAATCTCTATTTCTTCTCCTTCTCTTCCCTTCATAAGGGGTGAGGTCCAACGGCACCAAGCTTCTGCCCTACCTCGACCACAACACACCTCCACTTCACCCTACCCTCAGCCATCTCTCTCCACTCTGCCACCACTCCCACCTTATTGATATCCCTCCTCACTCAATCTTCCCATCCTAACAATGGCCTACCTCCTACCTTGCTTTTCCTCCTACCTTGCTCCCTCAACCTGTCCATTCTGCCATTCTCTCTTCCTCCATCCATAGTGTCCAGTCCACTTCAGCCGACATTTCTCCAATCTCCCCCGTCAAGCTCATCTGCACACCAATCTCCTCCCTCAGTTCATCCATCCTCCTATCCACCCTCTTCACTCCCGCAATCCTCCTGACAGTTGTTCTCACATACCTGCAATTTCTGTTGTCTCTATGTCAGTGCTACTGTTTCAAGACCATCAAGGAAGGCCAGAATCACAAAAGTGACCAAAAAAACTTTCCCTTTTAATTTCCTTGATATCTTTCAGTCTGGCATGACTCCCTCCACCCTCCTCCACACATTCACACACACACACCTGAAGACTCATTATCATCTCTGCCTCCAACTTACCATCTGCAGTCACTGTTCCTCCCAGATACTTAAACCTATTTCCCTGTCTGATCTCCTTCTCCTCTAACCTGGTATTTATTTATTTTCTCTGCCGCTTGACCCACATCACCTCAGTCCTCTCCATACTCATCTTCAGCCCATGTTTCTCAAATGCCTCCTTCCACTCCCCCAGTACTTCCTGTATCTCCCGTCTCTTCTCCGTCACAACAGCCAGATCGTCCGCATACAACATCCTCCCCATACTACCCCTCAAGCTCACCTTCCTGCTTACCAGCTTCATCAACATGATAAGCAAGAGTGGGCTGAGAGAGCTTCCCTGCATCAAACTGATATTCACGCTGAACTCCTCAGACATCCCAGGGCCAACCAAGACTCTTCCCTTCATTCCCTTGTACAACCCTTCCACCAACCTAACTTCTGCTTCCGGCACTCCCATCCATCGCGACGTCGCCATCACCATCTCATGGTGTCCTTCAATAACTAAGTTACCTATAGGTCCTTGTTCAGACAAAAAACGTTTCTTCCAAACTAATTCAATAACACCTTTATCATCATGAATTACCTGTAGGTCCAAGTACCTGTTTGCAATGTGGAAAGATGCTTTTCAAGCAAAGCAGAAGAAACTGGATGGTTTGCCATTGCATCCGAGTTGAAGTTGTATATGTGATGTGTTATGAGGTACATACATACACTCTGTATCAAGAGCACAGTATATATAGCCTTAATCATAGTTTTCAAACACTATGGCAGATAAAAGGTGAATATTTAAACTATTGGCTGTCTTCTGGTACTGCTATGGTGCCTGTGTTCGGGCGTGATAGCCGAAGCCCTAGAGGTATGCACACTCGCCTTTGAGCCGTCTAACCTGAGTTTGAATCTTGACCCAGCTATCAACCGTCACCCCGGTGTTTCGCAGGCGGTGCGATTCATCAATGTCTGTGCCGTCCCTCGGATAGACGCGAAACTGAGCATCCTGGCTGCCGGGATTAGTTGGTGGACATTAAAGATCTCACGGTGTCCTTCACGAAGAGCAGGTGAGCTATCGCTAGCACCCTCAATAAATTATATGTTCCAGTCCTGACTGTTGCGAAGGCAATGGCAAACCATCCACCATAACCCTTACACAGGAATTGCCATGGCAGCACTGACACTCTGTAGAAAGAGTAGAGAATATTAATGATGATGATAATAATGCCTTGTACTGTATGATGTAATATCTTCACATGTTACTATCTGTAGGTCATACCTTGTTGGGGTTGACAGTGGAATAATAAGCCCAAGTAAGGCAGTCTGGGTCATTCTCAGTTGGTCCCCACCACTCGGCTATAAACCAGCGGTATGTTGTTGTGTTTCCTGAGTAGAGCACATACAGAGCAAGGTGTTATGGAGTACAGAGCAATAGGAGCGAAAACAAGGCAAAATGGCAGATGAATCGTGCATCAATGTCTACATTGTTTTTCCTCTGTGTTGATAGACCGACAATTTTGTGACGCATACTCCGAGCATTAACGGCAGCTAACATGGACGACTCCCCTTTGCAATATGCACATTTTTTTTTGGGGGGGGGGGGGGGGAAAAACCAATCAGGACACAACACAACAAAGGGAACAGCAGAAGATAAGGAAACACCAACAGTAGGCGGAGGGAGAAAGGAGACGGACAAACAAGAGATGCAGGCAACGATGAGGAGGAAGGGAGAGCAAAAAGGGTGGACGATATGGATAAATACATAAAATTTCGGGAGTTGGTAATGGGTGTGTAGAAAGATCATGATTTTGGATGACTTGAGATTGGTGAACAGCTGACTTGAAGACCTGGAGGGAAGAGTGGGATTGAAGAGAGTGTGGGGGTTTGTTCCAAAGGTGGAAAAAAAGAGGATAAAGAGGAGTGAAGGTGAGCAGTGTTTCTGGATTTAGGCAGTTTCACGAGGAGGGGTTGCTGGTGGATCACATGCTTCCTGCAGATACTTCGGGGAGAGGGGGGGGGGTGACAAAACATGGAAAGGGAAGAGGCTGCAAACTCAGATGAAATCCTTGTAGGTGGAGCTCAGGTGTGCCAAGGAAGGACTTTGCATGATGGAGGATGCCCAGTCTGTGTATGACTTTGGAGGCCAGCTTGGAAATGTGACTTGCCCAAGAGAGATCATGACTCGGAGTGAGATCCAAGTGTTTGACTGACTGACAACCTCACTCAAACCAAAATTGTTCAGAAAGTAGATAGAAGGTTTTGTAGTATCGTCTTTTTGGAGAGAGTGAGTGAGTGTGAGAGATTTCTCAGGAATGAAAGACCTCTTCCAAGTGTTTGACCAGTTTGTGATTTTGTTAAAGTCTGAGGAGAGGGAAGAGGCTGCTGCCTGTCTGTCAGAGGGATGAGGGATGTCAGGGCAGAGAGTGGAGTCATCAGCAAATTGATAAAGAGGATTTTCCAGAGTCAGATAGATCATTGATGAAGATTAGGGAGAGGATGGGGCCAACAACACTGCCTTGGGGTACTCCAGCCTTGACAGGGAGAGGAGATGAATGGGTTCCATTGAGAGTGACATGTTGACTACAAGAGTGGAGGAGGTCAGTAATGGAGACTCCAAGAGTGGAGTTGGCCTCAGATTCCATCGGCAGAGAGTTTGGAGAGCAAGGCAGGATGCCAGATTGTCTCAAAAGCTCGAGATATGTCCAGGGAGACGGCTATCATCTCACTTCTGACATTGAGGGCCTCCACCATTGTTGGGAGAGTCGAAGCAGCATGTCTAAGGTGGAGTGACGTGGTCTGAATCTGAATTGTTGATCTGAGATGAGGTTGTTGGAGAAAAAGGAATGATTTCATACCAACTGCAATGATGGATTCCATGACCTTGCTGATGATTACAAGTAAGCTGATAGGTATGCAGTTGAGGGGATCAGTTTTTGCACCTTTTTACTTCCATCACCGAAGGTGGACGGATGTAATGTTTTCACCCCTGTTTGTCTGTTTGCTTGTCTGTGAACAGGATATCTCAAAAAGTTGGGGACTGATTTGGACAAAATTTGGTGGACTGGTTGGGTGTGTGACTTGGACGAATTTATGAGATATTGGTGAAGACCCAGATCCGGCTATGAGAACTTTTTTAAGCGATTCGTCACCATTGAGTGATCAGCGTAAAACCGATATACGAAGCACGATATCTCAAAACGTTGTGGACGGATTCAGCCAAAACTTGGTGGATAGGTTGCGTGTGTGACAAGAATGAATTGATTGAGTTTGGTGAAGATCCAAATCTGAGAATTTTAAAAGTGATTCTTCACCATTGAGTGATCAAGTTAAAACTCATATATAGCTTGATATCTCAACAGGTTGTGTACTGATTTGGACAAATTTTGATAGACAGGTTGGGTGTTTGACAAGGACGAATCGATTCGATTTTGGTGAAGATCTGGATACTATAATTTTTAAGTGATTCTTCACTATTGAGAGATAACGCCAAAAACGACACATAGCATGATATCTCAAAAAGTTGTGGACGAGTTATTACAAGAATTGGTGGATGAGTTGGTTAGGTAACAAGAACGAGGTGATTTGATTTTGGTTCAGGTCCGGATCCAGATCTGGCCTATCAGTGTTATACAAAACGTCAACTGTTCAGTCTAGCAGAGGTATACGCTCTACCGAGTACCATTCTAGTTTATGTGTTGTAGTGATTTTGTCGGATTTCCTAGCAGATGGAAGATGACCTAGCGCAAATGACAGGGTGAAAGGGGCAGATAGAGGATGTGCAAGAGCAGCAGAGCAGGTTTTTAGGACACGTGAGCTGATGCCGGCCAGACCAGTTGCAGACTCAGAGTCGAGCGGCTTGAAAGAACCTTCTCAAGTGCAAAATATACAGAGTCCAGGAGCCAGTTGGGTACAACAGGGAAGGTTGGGTACCGAGACGAGAGAGAGAGAGAGAGAGAGGAGTTGGGAAACCACAAGATTTGGAAGCAAACACAGAATTGAGGCATTCTGCCTTCTCAAAAGCGGAGTCGGCTGTGGTGCCATTTGAAGAGAGGGAAGGGAGTTTAGCACACTTCTGTAGATAATAGATACTATCGAGTAGCACTGAAGATGTGAAAATATTAAAGTTTAGGTTAAAACACACCAAGATGTGCATCTGGAGATTATACTCATACAGGAGCTCTCTCAAACATGCCCTCTCTGACTGACGAGACTTTCCAGAGACCATGTTGATCTTCCCTCTCTTAAGTAGTGGAGGGTAGTGAGACGTATAAAGGCCCTGTCACACCTTGACGTTTTAGCCAGTGTTATGGCAAGGTATAAAATGTATGTAAAACGCTGGCGTACGCTGAACTATTGATGTTTTTCCCAGTTTTGGACGTATTCATAACGAGTTGGACGTATGCATAACGTATTAGTAACGTACACAGAACGTTTCGATAACATATAGATAACTTATACCAACGAATGCTGAGCGTGTTGTCGGCGTTCACAACCTATGCCCAACGATAGTCTAACTTATGCATAGCGCGTGGCAGCGTATCGCCGATGATCATGTGGCGTAGCCTATTAAAAGGCTGCGGCTCGACGATTCAAATCTAACCGCACTAGACATCGAAGTGTCAAGCCGCTGTCACACCTTGACGTTTTAGCCAGCGTATGCCGACGTATGAAAAATTTGCCGAATACGCTGGCACACATCGAATACGTTATGGGTAAGTTTTGTATACGTTAAGAGCACGTTGAAGCACACTGGCATATGTCGTAGTACGCCGAGCACGTCGACAAATTTTCAGCATGTGGAAAATTTTTCGACGTATCCAGCGTATGACACATGTTCCGCATACGCTGGCATAAGTTGTAGGCACGTTATGCGATCGTTGACACACGTCGACACACATTACTTGTAAGTTACTCATAAGTCGAAACACGTCGAGGTAATGGTTAGTGTACCGAAACTTATTTCTAACCTATGAGTAACGTGCTTTGAACCTATGAGTAACGGTATCTCCAACGCACATTGACGTAGGTAGATGTATTGACGTCTTCCGGACGACCACAGAACTTACTGAACGTGTTACTAACTTACAGCTACCGTATAATGGCGTATTGGCAGCGTTTAGGGGAATTGGTATTATAAAAATGGGGTTCACACAGGAGGAACCCGTCAGTGTTCCAGACTCCATGATTTTTTTTTTCTTCGGTATGACGGTGATGTTGACACTTCGATTTCTAGTGCGGTTATGATTTAAGTCGTTGAGCGGCAGCCTATTAATTATATTATAACTGCACTATAAATCGAAGTGTCAACATCACCGTCATGCCGAAGAAAAAAAACAAAAAATAAAAAATATAACCATCAGAGATGGGGAATCCCCCGCCATTGAATGAAAAAGGTCATACATATTCCAGATAATGAGGGAGGTGAATTGGAAACAAGACACCATTTGGTCATCATCTTCGAAAAAGTTCCCAGGGGTGAGGAACGTAGTAACCAAAATAATTGAAATCAGATAACGGTTTTCCATTTATTACAAAAAACATATTTTTTCAAGATGGCCGCCCCAGTCGGCCATCTTGGATCCGGCCACGCCCAAAATCAATAGGGTTCTTCCATTTCAGGTGGTACAGTGTGACCCGAATTTCAAATCAATATGGCGAACAGTTTATGAGTTACTGCACTCACAGCTATAAATGTTGACGCCCGGACGGACGGACGGACGGACGGACAGCCGGACGCCCTGGGTGACAACAATATCCCCCTTCCGCCACGCGGCGGGATAAAAACACCATGGAGTCTGGAACACTGACGCTAAACATTACCTCGACGGTTTCGACTTATGAGTAACTTACAAGTAACGTGTGTCGACGTGTGTCAACGATCGCGTAACGTGCCTCAACTTATGGCCAGCGTTATGCAGAACGTGTGAGTCATACGCTGGCATACGTCGAAAATTTCAAGCATGTTAAAATTTGTCGACAGCTCGGCGTACTACGACGTATGCCAGCGTACTACGACGTATACCAAACTTACCCATAACGTATTCGACGTGTGCCAGCGTTTTAGACAAATTTTTCATACGTCGGCATACGCAGGCTAAATCGTCAAGGTGTGACAGGGCCTTTAGGGTTGCTGTGTTTCAGCAGTTGTCCATCAGTATTGATCATTTCCCCACAAGGAAACGTATTTTATCGGTTGGAAAAGGTTAGTGCTTGAACATATACAGTATTCTTATAAACGACCCACAAACACACAGCAGCATGGAAAAAAAGGTAAAAGGTAAAAGGTTGTAAGTAACGAAGTAGTTGTGTAGCAGGCTCACTGTGATTGTTTATCATGTAAATCGAACACCACAGGGATATAAGCCTTGATTCTATAATGTGGAACATGTTAGAAATTAATAATACAGTAATCTGTTAATATACCTTCCAGGCTGTGCACATGTCTGCCACAAGCTAGCATCACCCATGGTGTTACAGGAACACTCTTCTCGACACGTACATAATGGTTCCACAAAGATAACTAGAGCTCATAGAACATGTTACCCCACATGGTGTTCAGGTCTATACTTCAATGTAAATAAAATGATTTTTGAAGATCGTTAAAAAAAAACATTCCAAAAGTTTAGCACTGTTGTAGTCTTACACACCACCCTTATCCCTTATACACTACCATTAACCCTATACACCAGCCGATGCAACATGTCCAAGTACTGCTAAACGGAATTTGTGTTCCACAGTTACTGTGAATTGGAATCTGTGTTCTACAGTGTTCAAGTACTTAATTCAATTTAAATAAAATAAATAAAATAAAGATTGTGAAAGTCGAATAAATAAATTCAGGAATTTACCGCCTTTGATGCAGTGTCCATTCCACCACCCAATCGAACAAATTACATTAGTTATTCGTACCTGTTGTTTGTGTCCTTTATGAAGTCTTTAAAAACAGTAAGTTTCCTGTTTGGAATGATTTTCAATCTTGTTTGACTGCCAGACAGGCAGAAAGTGTAAAGAAAAATATCTCACTCCACTCTACACATGTGTGATCAGGACAAATTCAGAGAAAAAGTATCGTTTAACAACAGGTTCGTCTTTTGATTCATGTTTAAAATATAGCGATAAATTTAAATCAGTTGTTCCTCGATTACAAACTGATGTTTGCAGACAGACAGACAGACAGACAGACATGAACCAATTGCTTAACCCCACTTTTCGCTTCGTGTGCACGGGGTAACAATCACTTGATTGGCAAAGCTCTGTGTCTCAAAGGAGCACGGACGGCTGTGGGTGATCATCAGCCCAGATAAGTGAGCAGACTCTTAACTATTTTAGAGCCACATTATAGGAATGGCCATGCTTTATCTCGATGGTGATGTCATGGCACTCTAATGCAGTCCTCACATTGAAAATTGACGAGGGATTGTGTCAGTGGCTCAAAATTTTAAAAGGCACCTCGCACCTCGTATTCACACAGTTATCATAATAATTATGAGCTGCACCCAAAATGCTGTCGGTGGCTCTCTAAATTTCCTTCTGTCTGCTTATGCCCACTAACTCCCACCGACCGGGGTTAACTGGTGGGATGTGGCATGACTCTTCTTGCTCGAACACTCCATGCGCGTGTATGTTGTATGGCCTGCTCGCCATGTTTTTGAACACCACCTCTAAGCGTTCACCAACCTCAGCCTCCAGAACCGGGCCTGTGCAGGTTTCAAAACATTGTGAATTTCTGTAATACTGGGTGAGGGACAAAGTATGAAAATTTGTTTATTTCAGCTCAGGGAGTAATAACAGAGCTTTGCACAATGATTGCAAATTCCAACTGTTTAAGTCCATTTTCTGCATTATATTTCTTTAGTCATGAACCTATATTTGTTGTTCTTACAGTCTCAATGACAACCGGTCATTTCAAATTTACCGAGAATTGCTAGGTGTTCCTCTTTGGGCCCACGTTGGACTCGCTCCGTGAATGTCTCATCGGTATACTCGCGATACACCGCCTTCTTGTACACCGATCCAATCGTTGTGTCTCCTCTTGCCAGAAAAGCATGCCCGTAACTGCATGGGTGGTACGTATGAATGACAAAGAAGGTAGGTGAATTTAAATGACGTCTACGGTATATATATATATATATATATATATATATATATATATATATATATATATATATATATATATATATATATATATTAGGACATGTATTCCACTGAAACAAGATGTTGTACTATGTAGATTGTACACAGCTCTGTATTGACCGTTAGAATAAATACATTGCTTTACTGGGCCATTCCATTTTTAAAGCAACTGCATTGCTATTTCACCAGCATCGGTGGTGGTGGAATGGTTAGAGCGTCTGATCTGAGTCTGGGAGGTTGTCGGTTCGAGTCCCGGCTGAGTCATATCAAAGATTTAAAGAATGGTACATGCTGCGTCCTTGCTTAACACTCCGCATCTAAAAAGGACAGAGCAGACACACAACTATAGGTTGGTAATACTAGCACAGGTGGAGATGGGCCTCATGGCCTCCTCCTGCGTTGAAGCCCTTTGTAATGGAACTTGTATTATTATACTAACTAGTTATGATGATGCTACTTTGACAAGCTACCATGTAGACAAGCTTCTTCCATGAAGTGGCAACTGACATGGATAAGACAAAGCAAAGGATAAGATAAGATAAGATTTCTTTTTATTGTGGCCGACCCGTGGGTGAGACACCCAGGAGGAGGAAGAGGGAGAGGACTCGGCCAAAGAGGAGGAAGAGGATGATGAGAGGGTGGATCACGGGAGAGTTTTGTGAGGCAGAAGGTGATTGTGATTTTCTCTGAAGAAGTTTGGGATTGACCCAAGCTTGCTTGTATCACCCCTGTTGTTGGAGAGGGGAAGAAGTGACCTCACTGGAGAGGAAGAAGAAGGACCTCAAAGGTAGAGGAGAGACAGGGGAACTCCATGTGCATGGGGTGCAAAGAAGCGCTTTGAGGAGGAAGATGAAGGGCCGACAAGAAGGCCTCGTCTTGAAAGGAAAAAAAAAGAGGACCACGAGGGCTCATTGAGGGGCTGTTTTTCGCTGGCGCTCCTCGTAGTTGGTTCACTTCATCGTGCTCTGTTTGGCTTTCTGCATATTGGGTGCTACTCGTTGCTGGCGCAGCTCGTGGCTGCTTTACTTCGTCTTTGGACTGACTTCATCACTGTCTCTTGTCGTCTCGCTTCTGGCTTCCAAAGTGGACTGCATTCTGCATCGATTCATGCATCTGCACATCATAGACAAGGGAAAGTCTCCACCTGCAAAACATATCTTGTCATACAAGTGTGACCTGTGGGATCGGTTTCACGCTATATTTTTCATCATTGCATAAAAGTTTGCCTGTCCCCATTTCCCTCTTTGTGTCTTTTGATTCACTTGGTTCAAAACATTTATGATAGTGTCTTGTCTACCCTCTTCCCCGTGCTTTTCTTTACAAAATAAACCCTTTAAAAGTTAAGAAAATGTGTTCGATCCATCTGCTTTCTGTGCATGTGCTGTCAATTTTGGCTCATTTGAATTATTCTTGGGGAACAGTAACCGTAAATAAAAAATAACTGAACACAGTGCAGTAAGAGACCGTTTGGGCATTTCCCGAGACGAAAGGTCCCGGCGCTGAAGGCATATCATGTTAACAGTAATTAGTACTCAGACATGACAACATTTAGCTTAAAGTCAAAACTAATGGCTCAAAATGTTGTGAAAAGTTAGTCCTGGGAGCATTATTAGTCATGGAAGTCATGGAATGAAAAGTTAGTCCTTCCACATCATGGAAGTGCCTTTTAATTTTTATATACAAGACTGTCTTCTACAGTCTCCTCTCAGGCCTCGCCACCCCACTTGCTCTGTCTGTGATATGCCCCCCCCCACCATATTTCCGAGGGCGCTCTACGTCTCCCAAAAACCCACTTCTGGTGAAACTACCAAAATCAAGAATCACTGCTCGCCTTCACTCTTTCATTCCTCTTTTTTCCCACCTCTGAAGAAAACTCCCACACTCTCTTCCATCCAACTCTTCCCTTCAGGTTTTCAAAACAGCTGTTCACCACCATCTCTTCTCTTCCCCCATCCAAAACCTTGATCTTTTCTTCCCCCGTTAATCTACCCCATACCCACTTCCTTCAAATTCCCTGTTTTCCTTCCTGAAAGACTCTGTAGTATCCATCCTCCGGACATGTCCTGGGTTACCTCGCTGGGGTCTGAAGCTACCATGTTTTTTGGCCTGCTCAACCATGCTTTGACTTGGAACAGGCCGCAATGGTTTCTTAACGATAATTTTTTTTCTTCACTTTCTTCACTCATATTATTGAATGCCTGGTCAACATCACTACGAATCGCCGGGTACATTGCAGTGCTTATAAACACCTGGAGACGGCAGCGTTAGTGGCTTTATTTCATTTCCGTACATGCCATAACCTTGTGAATCTCTAAAACTAAGGAGAATTCCAGAATTGAACTTAGCAGCAGTTCCGACTCTTGATAAAGTGTTCATTTGTCCAATTCGGACATAGTTTGGACATTCGAACAGAGCTATCGCTTGCCAAGCCAGCCGTCCTTAACCATTTAATTGGAGTGCTTGCTTGAGTGCTTGAGCTGCTTGCCGAGCACCCTACAGTCAACGCCGGTGCAGTTCGTGTCCCGATCGGGATGCACAGTTGGCAGTTGCTAAAAGGTAGCGCGTGTTCTGATAACGCGTTTTCACTACAGCGCAGATTTAATCCAACAACAACAACAACCATGCTATGTCATTCTGAGCGAATTGTTCACACACTGTGGACGCTTTTGCCACGCCACGTCATCCTGAGTGAGTGGTTCGTGCTCCGTCATTCTGAATGAGTTGTTCATGCTCAGACATTATGAGAGAGTTATTCGTGATGAGCACGATCCCCACTGCATGAGAAATTCCAAGGTGCGTAGGGAGATGGAGTACGTCCTGAAATGTTACGAGGAGGTCTACGAACAGAAAATGAAGGCAGCCACTCAAGTCTCCATTATGAAGTTCTTCAAAAATATCCCAAGTGAATCAGCCTCCATTTCATCTTGTGAGCCTTCAACCTCAACTGGACAGCCTACCACACCTGAATAAGCCTGCCACAAGCAATGTGTACTGTATCCAACCCCAACCATGACAACATTTATTAAAAATAATTCATTTTAATGTTTTTATTTGTTATATTTTTGTTTATGCATTGTTTACTGCTTTTTTTGCCCTCCTCCCCCCACCCCTCCACGGTCCCACTACTCTCGCTCTCCACCCCTCTCTCTCTTCCCTCTCTTTTTTCTCTCCCCCCCCTCCACCCCCCCTCTCTTTTTTTCTCTCCCCCCACCCCCACCCTTCGTGTACCTGTCATCCGGATGGTGGTTATTTCTGGACATGTCCGACGGTGATTATCTCTGAACGTGTCAGGACGGTGGTTATGTTTGGACGGACTCCCTCCCCTGCTAACTTGACCTCCCCTCACGCTGCTTCCCTTTCCGCACCTCTCACTCCCCTCCTTGCTCACTCCCCACCCCTCCTCACTCCCCTCCCCCACCCCTCCTTGCTCCCCCACCCTTACCCTCCCCTAACCCTATCCTCCTCTCTCTCTCTCTCTCTCTCTCTCTCTCTCTCTCTCTCTCTCTCTCTCTCTCTCTCTCTCTCTCTCTCTCTCTCTCTCCTCTCCTTATTACTCCACCCCCCTTATTATTCCCATCAGTGAAGCGACAGATTGTATTTTTATATATATATATATATCTTATTGTCATTATACAGAATCTACATTCTAGGCTCATTACTTGGAAGAGTGAGGTGTCAGAGGGAAAAAAGGCAATGTCCTGACCAGTGAGGTGGTGGGGCACAAACCAGTAGTCTTGACGTACACGTGAAGGTAGTGAACGACTCGATTAAATACAAATGGTTAAACAAGACAATTCAGAAACGGTAACGAGACAATTCAGAAACGGTAACAGAAACGGTAAACAGAGAAGATTGCATCTTGTCGCCAAGGAATCCGGAACCAGAAAGTAAAGGAGATTTGTAAATTTCTGTCCTCAGTACAAAATGGACACAGTTTCTGAAAAAGAACACATGCTACCTCCTGCAGTGAATCACCTTCCCTTCCCTTTTAGCCTACCAGTCGAAAGCTTGACAGAGGCTTCCCTCAACTCCCGTTGAGGGGTGTTTGACATACTGTCCACGCTTACCAAGCACAGGTTGGCAGGCAAGAGTGAGCAGCCATAGGAATCATATCCACACGAGTGAGCCAATTGCAGTCGTTTTCTCACCTCTCTTCCATCGTCGTGTTGTGACGGCCAAGCTCCCATTTCCTGGACGGAGCATAGTCCCAGTCGATCTCAACAGCGGCAAGGTACACCCTCCGTGTGGGAATGTTGTGCGGTGGAGGGGGATCCAGTCGGCCTCCACACAGTGCCACGTGGTATCGGTGCTTCATCCCTTCAGTGAAATGCGTCATCGTGCGACAGACAATGCCAAAATCACCTGAAAACAAACAACAGAGCATTTCATAAGTGACCGGAAGTGTCCGTAATTGGACTTCCACAGGCATGTATTCTTCAAAAGCGCGCTGAGCAAATCTCCTCGCCGTACGGCATCACGGCTTGCTTGCTACACGAGCTCCACTCAGCTTTTCGGTCTTGAAGTTAAAGCATTTATCCCCTCCTATCCCTCGGATGCCCCCGTCTCACCGACAGCTTTGGCTTCCATGAGGAGTGTGAGGGAGGTGTGTGGGAAGATTGAGGTGCTATCATGGCGACGTCCAGAGCGTGTGATGGGGTTCCCAAAAATGAAGAGTGAATGGATGTCTGCCTCGCTGCCAAGTCCCAGCAAGTGCCACGACACGCGGTCTCCCTTGCACATCTCCAATCCGGACAGGGTTCCGAACATATAGCCATTCATAGCTGCATGGCCCAAATGAAAAAAAAACATTAATAAAAACAAATAAATAAATAAAATTAATTAAAAATGGTAATTAAAAAAAATAATTAAAAAAACAACCTCATTTCCAGTCGCTCTTCACCTAAGATAAGTACAACTAGCAATCACAGCCATCACACCGTAATTACCTCAATTGGTGATGACGCCTCGTCATTCACACCTCTCATTATGCCAATGACATGCATGTAAAATGTTTGTAATGTAATGTTTGTAAATGTAAAATGTTTTTGTTTTTTTTCCTGGTCTCTCTCTCGTTTTTCTTTTCTATCTTTATTTCTACCTTTATTTCCCCCCTCCTTTCCACAAAAGGTCTTTGTGGTTTTAGCACCTCTGCATGCATTGGTGTCCTTCAGTTTTGAGCTTTTGCTTATTATCACAATTTTCATTTCAACCATTCTGTCCTGCTGATGAAATTATTAGCATAACAACAGTGTTGACTGAGTATTAATGTTGAAATATAAACGTTCTAAGAAGCCCACGTGACCATTGCAGACTGAACCTTTTGAGTGTGCTCCGTGGGTATCTCCTGTGCAGATCTCCCAACTTAAATTGAACCGAACCACAAAATTACGATGTCTTACAACCGCCACACCTCATTGTCTGCGCTATTCAAACCTGCACACCTCGAATTTAAGGCTGGCAGGATGGCCTCTGAGCCATCAAGCCTGGGTTAGAATCCCGACCCAGCTACAAACTGTCATCCTGGTGTTTCACAGGCAGGGTGATTCAGCAATGAGTGTGCCATCCCTCAGGTGGATGTTAAACGGGGCGCTCCGTCTGTCAGCATTCGTTGGTGGACCTTGAGGAGAGTAGTCGAGGCGAGTCACCTGAACAAATTACAAATTCTTCCCCTAACCTACAGGGGGCACTGTATAAGTAGCACAACCGTGCTCTCGGCAATGATGCAACCATCAGCCACAGGCTGCGTACGAAATAAATGAATGAACCTCATCTTTCACACCGCATTCAGTTTTGCACAAAACCTTTTACTCCCTGCATTCTACTTGTGCTCCGCTACGAGCTGTTTGCACATTTCCAGATCCACGGCAGCAGGCAGCAATTACTGATGGTAACGTCAGGGAAACCACACAATATATCCTTCATATTGTCATTTAAACTACAACATACAACTCTTAATGTTTGATGCAATGAAGTCTTCATCATCGCGATCCACTGCTTGTGGGTCACTTGCAAATGTTGCCACATTCCTGTCGAGGTACCAGCTCAGGTTTTCATCAATTTTGGAGAGGACGACGAAGAATTCCCGGTCAACATCAAGCTAAGGATGGGTACAGGGGTTCAAGAAGCCATTGTTGCTTCAATATGATGAGTCGATTCACAAAACGAGTTGCAGAATCACAAATTTATTTTAAATTCTGAATTAATAAGTTTCAACTTTTGGATTATCCAAGAAACATATCAACGAAGTATAAGCCAGCTGCAGGTGCTTCGCTTTGCCATTGTTTGCTGTGAAAAGGTTTTGCAAAAACATGATGAAACCTTTAATTGGTTTTGAGTCGTTTATCGTCATATATCTTTTCCACATATCTCGCAGGATTGTAAGTTGGGTAGGTGACCCTGACGGGCTTGAGGAGTTGTAGTGGGGGAAGGTGGTGAGTGGGGTTGAATGCTTTGAGTGAGGAAGGGATTGACGCCTTATGATTGGGAGGGGAAGGGTGAGGACTTGGGGCTTTGTGAGGGGGGAGAGAGGGAAGTTGAGGACTTGAAGTCACATTGTACATTGCGTGGAATGTCACGTGTCCCTGCAAGTCCTTAATGTTGTTCCTTTCAGGTGGACTAGAACTCAGGTCCGCCAGACTGTCCTCACCACTCGGCTACCGCTGTACCAGATGTCGTATTTTCCGACATCGAAATCCATTTGCCACTTCCTGGACTTTTATGTTTAATTACAACACCACAACTATAAATAGTGTATAATTGTGAAGAATCACTCGATTTGGGTAAGACCTGGGCCCACAAGGTAAACCGGGACTCCCCCGAGTCCAGCGAAGCCCCAAACGTCTCTCTAGATGTGGAATTGACGAGTTTTGGACCTAGTAACATGCCGTGTTCAATCTATTTATTACGTACGCAGTTGACTTTTTCTTGGTGTCACTATCTGTATCAATTTTTTTTTTCTTGTCGAGGCTCGTATGAAAGCTAACACACAACGCACAGCAGGGGGGATGAGAGAAGAGAGGCGGGAGAGGGAAGGACAAACAGTGGGGAACAGAGACATTTGGAGATCTGTGGAAGGGAGAGGAATGTGGTGGAGAACATGGGGTACACAAGATGGACATTACAGGGACTTTCAGGAAGGAAAGTAGGGAATTTGAAGGAGGTGGGTTTGGGGTGAACAACCGTGGTGGGTTTGGGAAGTAATTGAATTGGTAATTAAATAACCTGAACAGGAAGTAATTGCGAACGCAGTGAGCTTCATACTTAACGCGTGCACATGAGAGGATAGGAAACAACAACAACAACAACAACAAAGAGAGAGATTACAAGACAGAGAGAGGATTGCACTTCAATCAACACAGTTAGCGGGCGTGAGCACAGGGATATACATTGAGAGCAGCAACCACTGCAGAGACACGTTGCTGCGTAGGGCGAGGCGATCGGGGAAGAGAACGCTCGCTAGCGTCGTGTCGCGCACTATTAGGCACCAATTCGAAGATTCTGGATAACTGGCGGATAGTGAATGTATCTTTCTGTGTGATTAGTGTTGAATAAAATATCGTACAGCGAATACTGTGTTCTCGCCAATTCCTGTCTATAGAAAAGACTAAAGGCAGTGAAATTGAACAGTTACCAAGTACTGACGGCGGGATGTGTATACATATGCAACTAGAGAGAAACAACAACAAGGTGATAAACATAACAACACACATATAGCTGCCGACAAATTGTTGGCACACCCGAGTGGCGGTGCGAATGTGCATAAGCCAATGTCTTTTGCGTAGTTTGCACGATTTGCTTGATAAAAGAGTTTTGTCTGTGCCGCGTGATCATTCTCAACATCGAAGACGTTTTCTTGTAAGGAGAAGTGTCACTCTAGTCTGTGATGTGGTACATGTCTCGTGATAGTCGCGAGTGATGCTTACGAGTGGAGTTCCAGCTGGTTGGTAAAAGAGTAGAAGACATGACAGCATAACATATTCTATCGATGCAATACCAAGTGCTCGTGTGCAGAGCTACTAGAAAGAGCGTGCGATAAGCATTGGCAACGGTCATTCGTGAATTTCTGCGCGCAGAAATCTTCGCCGTATCTTCTCTTTCATATTTGCTAGCCGAAAGACAAACATGTAATGATTTTCTTCTCTGTATTCTAGGTTTACATCAATGAGGGGAAGTGGTAGCGATAAACGTGCAAAGCCATGGAGATACTACGCTTCGAGGGTCATTGGGGATGTCAAGTAGCAAAAGAGCCCCAATTTCAGTATTCTAAGTGTGATGGGAGTAAGAGGCATTACAGCTCACTCCTAGAAGATGTTAGATGCGAAGGAAGTACTCTCGTGGTCACATTCAGAATGAAATTCACAAACTTATTGAATCGAGAGCATTTTACATCTAATTTCGACTGGAGACTGAGAAGAAGTGACGACGAACTTTGGGAGATCTGGTGACGTATTACTTCCAATGAACAGGTTGCCAATATTGAGGCAACAAGCGATCAGTTGCAGGGTACTACCTCGATATATGAGGGAGATGTATATCCAGGGAAGAGAGAAATTGGCATAGTGCGGTTCG
>CM068966.1:4627125-4639653 GCA_035128595.1 Eptatretus atami | reverse complement strand
ATTCCTCTCACACCCTTTGTTTGTCCAAGTCTCCTAACTTGGCCATCGACTCTGATGTTGGTATTTTCCCCCTCTCTCTCTGCTGGTCCTTTTGTCCTGATCCGTTCAGTGTACTCGTACTAGCTCTTCCATGAGCCTCGACCATGTATACAAAAAAATGGAAAAAAAGAAAAGTCAGGAAGAGGTGAAACTTACTGTGCATCTTGTTACTTTCCTGGAAATCCTCATCATCCACATCAACAGAGTTGGGATTCGAGCAGAAACGTTTCACGTTTTCCTCCAGGTACCAGCTCAAGTTTTCATCCACAACAGAAAACATGATGAAGAAGTGTGGTGCTGTCAGTTTGTCCGGATTGAGCAATGCACCTGTGGTATGGCCAGGTTCAGGGTTACCGGTACACAGACGATGGCGTAACCACCTGCATATTCACTTTTCCAGATACGTGGTCACACCACCAATTCGATCACTTAGTATTTTAACAGGTGACCTTGATAGTTGAACCGTGAAAATGTGTATAATTTGCAGACATTTAATTAAGCAAAATTATTCATTTGATATACAGAGTGTCTCAATAAAATGTATTTAATATCCCTGAAAAATATTAATTAAATACCAGAGAGAGGGAGAGAGGCGTTGAGCGTTATTAATATGTAACAGATGGAGTTAGCGTGTGATGGAATGATTTCACATCATCAGTCAGCTGTTACCCCTAAGGCAGTGCAGAACGACAAGATAGTATCGTTTTCTAAAAAATAAAGTTTATATTTATATTTTATTGACACACTGTATTCAGCAACCATTATGACGAATCAATGTGACTTCATTCTGTGCACATCTCTTGACTCTGCCACTTCAATTTTACTGCTCACAAAATTTAGCACACACATTGTAAGAAACTGTCTATTTATACAAACACATGGTTTGCAGCAGGGTTGGTGTGTTCTGACAAGAGTACCAGTGAAGGGGAAAGTTGAACGTTGTGGACATACCATACTATTTCCCACAATCGTTTTTTTCCCCCCTTATCTTGAAGTGTTTATATCAGTCAAATGTTGGTTTTTGTATTTAAGAAGGCCGAACGCATAGCTTGGAGGTAGTGATAGTGCACTCACCTTCGGGCAGTCAAACATTGGTTTGAATCTGAATCTGAATCTCAACCCAGCTTCTGTATAAACTGTTAGGTCAAGTATGGGAGCATGGGTCGGAGCACATAGCAGTGCGTGGCCATGACTCCAATGCAGTCCTGTATTTGGTGTTTTGTTTGATTACGTTGTACCGTATACTAATGCCGTGTGGACTGTACTTACCTGTGGCTGCGTTTGAGCCTTGGGGAGAAACTGCTGAAATCTATCTCTCCGGATTCTTCCCGACATTTTTGATATTTGTACTTTTCTCTTTCACATTCCTCTTTATTTGTGCTAATTCTTGCTTTTTCTTTTTTTGTTCATTTTACTCTCAAATTCTCTATTTCTTTATCTATCTGTCTACAGAGAAGTGAATTCTTACAAAAAGATGAAAGTCTCTCACTTGGCTGCACCTGGATAGGTTTGAGGGAAGAGGAGGAGCAGCTTTAACCCAAATCCTTCCAGGTTAACGCCTGGTGACTCTATCTTTGCTCTTCACTTCTTCGAGGTCCTTCTGATTCCAATAACTACTGTATTTGGTCTTTCATTTGATTTCCTTTTTAATGTTACTCGACTTTCCCATCCTCTGCAAGTCCATGGTCGGAACGAACTGCAGTGGACAAGGCGATTGAGGAATGCGTTTCCACAAGTGGGAGAAAAGAGGAACAAAGAAGTGAAGGTGAGCACAATTGACATCGACGTGACGGTGGTTGATCCTTATTCTGCAGTAGGGATTTCATTCTTGGCAAAAAGAAAACATTTACAAAATATCCTGTGTAATCATTCCTTATGAAGTGACCTATTGATTTTTGTTTTCTCAAATTCACCTTCTTTCGATCAACACACACCCCCATCCAATTGTGTTTGAGAATTTACATCATCTTGGGAAATGGGGCGGACAGAAGCTGTTAATAAATTATGATCAATCAATCTGAAGGATTGAAGGCAGGAAGTGAGGGCAGGAATTTGTTCATGGTACCAGCGATAACTCGCCTATTCTTTGTGAAGGACACTGGAGGATCTTTAACACCCACCAACTAATTCCAGCGGATGGGACACCCGGTTTAACGTCCATCTGAGGGACACACATTGATCGATTCATCAACATGCCTGTGAAACACCGGGGTGATAGTTAATAACTGGATCGAGATTTGAACCCAGGCGACATGGCTTCGAGGTTGCCAGGCTAGATGCCAGCCTCGGATATTATGATAAAAAAGTATAAAACATTGTTTGCCTACCAAACTGACTACTCACCCTTAATGTGGTGAAACTTAGTTGAGATTCTGCTAATAGCAAGTGAGAGAAATTAAACAAACAATTCTCACTTTATAAATTTCCAAAACATTAGTCGGTTGAAGATGAGACTTGAGGAACTAGTCAGGTGCACCACCATAGAGCGAACGCACGTCACCACTTCCCCATTTGTTAAGCACTTTTGACTTTCTAACCTTTCTTGCAGACAATCAAGGGCCCGATGAGGCCAGCAGCAACATCACGAACGGCATCGACGTGAGAGTGGTAGATCCAAGTGAGGCAGTCAGGGTCGGCGGGCGTTGGGCCGTGGTCCGGCTTGGAGAGCCAAGTGTACGTGTAGTTCTGTCCAGGGAATACCGCGTCATCCTTCCTCTGAAAGTCCAACGTAGCATCTGGGTACAAGGAACCTGTTGGGAATATGAATGAATAATTAATGAAAGAACAGCAAGGACAACTAAACCAAAGAGTGGGTTATTTCATTACCTCAACTTGATTGATCCCCCTTTCTGAAGATTGAAAAAAAATCGTGCTCTCAGGTTCATGGAGGAATTTGTACATCAATCATATGTCAGATAATGACATACATGTGAGACATTAGAAGACAATAGATATAGCATATGAATTAGAACTTGGGATCCCAGCATCATGAGACATGTTCTCAGATGGGCCTATCCCGAAAAAAAACATCTTAGATGATTTCTGGTACATATCCGATGGGAATCCAATGAGATTAATTTTTTTGGATACCAAGTCGAGGCTCGTGTAAGAATTCATACACAGGAACATACAACAAGGCAGGAGACAATAAGGGTGGGAGAGGGAAGCACAAAATAGTGGGGAACAAAGACAATACGATATCTGTGGAAAGGATAGGGATGGGGTGGGGTACACAGGGTAAACAATATGGTACTACAGGGACTTTCAGGAAGGAAAACAGGGAATTTGATGGAGGTGTGCTTGGCGTGAATTAACGGGGGCAGAAAAGATCAAGATTTTGGATGGGTGAGGATAAGAGATGGTGGTGAACAGCTGTTTTGAAGACCTGGAGGGAAGAGTGGGATTGAAGAGAGTGTGGGGAGTTTGTTCCAAATGTGGGGGAAAAAGAGGAATGAAAGAGTGAAGGTGAACAGTGATTCTTGATTTTGGCAGTTTCACCAAAGGAGTTTTTTGGCAGACCTTGAGCGCCCTGAGGAAATATAGGGGGGGACAGATCATAGACAAAGAAGGGGGGAGGCAAGGCCAGAGAGGAGACGGTAGAACAGAGAAAGACCACTGACCTGCTTCCAGTGAGAGAGAGACCCAAAGACTCAGCCTCATCATGGGAGATACCAATGATCCTAAAAGCCTTGGTTTCCACAGCATGAAGTTGAGCGAGGTGTGAGGCAGGAGCACTACCCCAGAGGGGGGAGCAGTACTCAATCAGGCTGCGGATGAAAGTTTTGTAAGTGGTTTGAAGCTCAGGTGTTCCAAGGAAGGACTTTGCACGACATAGGATGCCCAGTCGGCGACTGGCTTTGGAAGCCAGCTTGCAGATGTGGCTTTCCCAGGAAAGATCGTGGCAGATAGTGAGACCCAAAACCTTGACTGAAAGAACTTCTTCAAGGGGATTGTTGAGAAAGTAGATGGCAGGATTTCCAGATGGTCCTTTCAGAGAGACATAGTGAGAGTGTGACATGTGTCAGGATTTTTCCATGTGTTGGACCAGCTTGTGATTTTATCCAGATCTGCAGAGAGTGAAGAGCTGCTGTTTGCCGATCTGAGGGATGACAGATGGTGCGGCAGAGGGTGGAGTCATCAACAAAGAGGATAAAGAGGATTTTTCAGAGAATCTGAGTGATCATTGATGAAAACGAGAAAAAGCACAGGGCCCAGAATGCTGCCTTGAGGAACTCCAGCCTGGACAGGCTGAGGGGATGAGAGAATTCCATGAAGAGCCACGCGTTGACTGTGACAGGAGGGGAAGTCCATGAGCCAGGAGTGGAGATGGCCTTGGATACCATAAGAAGAGAGTTTGGTGAGCAGGGCAGGGTGCCAGACCACATCGAAAGCACGCGATATGTCGAGGGAGATGGCTCTGATCTCATGTCTGGCATCGAGTACCTCCATCTGTTGTTGGGAAAGCAGAAGCAGCATATCCAAGGTGGAGTGACCTGGTGTGAATCCAAATTGATGGTTGGAAATCAGGCCATTGAAGAATATGAAGGAATTGATGTCAAAAACGATGATGGATTCCATGACCTTGCTGATGATTGGGAGAAGGCTGATTGGTCTGTAGTTGCAGGGATCAGTTTTTGCACCTTTTTTATGCAGGGCAGTGATGTTTGCTGATTTCCAAGCAGTTAGCAGATGACCCTGAGCAAATGAGAGGGTGAATGGAACAGAGAGAGGGTGAGCAAGAGCAGAGGAGCAGGTTTTTAGGACACGTGGGCTGATGCTGTCTGGACCGGTTGCAGAATCTGAGTCGAGGTTTGACAGCAAGCTCTCCACCTTGTCAGGAGAAAAGGACACAGAGTCTAAGAACAGCTGTGTGCGACTGGGTAAGGTGGGTAGAGAAAGCGATGGGTTTGGGATACATGATTTAGAAGCAAACACAGAGTTTAGGCATTCAGTCTTTTCACGTGAAGTGTCTGCTGTGCGGCCATTTGAGGTAAGGGAGGGGATGGAGGGAGAACATACACCAGAAACAGACTTAACTAAACACCACCAGCAATTGGAGGAGGGGGACAGGTTTGAGAGTTCAGACTTGAGATGAGAAAGATGTTGTTTCCTGGCTCTCCTGAGGGTAGACACACACTTGTCCGAGCTTTGTGGAAGGAACTGAGATTGCCTTCGGTTGGATTTGCCTTCCATGAGGTTAAGGCAAGTTGTTTCAGGACAACAGCCTCACCGGAAGCTTCTGTGTACCAATATTGGAAGGGTATGACAACTGAAGATGAGATGGGATAAATCTATGCATGAGAGAGAGCAAATTTCTTTGAAAGAATTCCCAGGATGAGTTGATGTCGGAGAAAGTAGAAATGGAAGACCAGTCTCGAAGTTTGATGGCTGCTTGAAGACCCTGCCAGTAGGCCTCAGTGAAGTGCCAATCTCATCAGTGCTGAGGTGGTTCACAAATAACAGTCGGATAGATAACCGCTTTAACAAGCATATGGTCAGACGAACCAATTGGAGCAGAAGACGAACAGCAGACATTTTCAGGGAAATTGGTCAAAATCAAATCCAGAAGATCCAGGTTGGGAAGTTGACAGATTGTGTCAGTCCCAATGAGTCGCAGAAGTCCTTTGCTGCAGTGCCATGACAGGTGAGAGAGGTACCCACATCCAGCCAAATGGCATGATGGCAATTGAAGCCACCACATATGAGGAAGACAGAGTTGAGATGAGAGGATAGAAGTTGGTCCATGTTTTCAGAGAGCGAGATGTAAATGGAGTCATCACTGTTTGGTGGACAGTACAACACACATATAAACATGAGGTGGGAGTGGAGGGGAAGCCGTAGCCAGAGGTATTCCTGGAGGTGTGGAGGAGTGAGGGTAGTACATGGAGAGTGAGGAATAGCGTTTTTGATTAAGACAGCAAATCTGTCGCCATGACAAGGCTCAGGCCGATCACCCTGGAGGAGGGGCTCGGGAGAGAAAATCAGGAGTCAGAGACATCTTGAAGGAGGAAAATTTCTGTTAAGTAGATTACGTCTGGTTTTTCAGTGGCATGATCATGGAGGGATCTGTCAGGTTAGAGCGAAGGTCTTGGATGTTTGAGATCCACACTGTTAAGGAAGAGGGAGGGGAGGAGGCTTTTGGTGCCGGGGATGGGAGGGGGAGTGTAGTGAGAGGGAGGAGAGGTGGAGGTAGTCAGAGTTGTTGACAGTTGATGACAGATTGTAGAAGAGCTAGGGGAGATGGTCGGATGGGGAGGATGACAAAGGGCTAGGTCGCGAAGGGATGAATAGCAGTGGGGAGTAATAAGAGAGAGGGCAAAGAGAAGTGTGAGATTGGAGGAGGTGGAGGAATGAGCTGGAAGAGAGAGGTTGGGGGAAGGAGGCAGCTTTGTGGATGTGAAGGGGGGGCAGCTTTGAGAAGGGGAAGTGAGGTCGAGATTTGAAAGGGAGGGGGAGGGGGAAGAATTGAGGGAGAAAGGTGTGGGGAAGCTTTTGAGAAAGGTGAGGGGGAAGAGAGAGAAGTTTGCTTTGAAGAGGGAGGAGGCGGTTGATTTGTGAGGGAGGAGTGAGAGGGTAGCTTTGAGGGAGAGGAGAGATGATGAGAGCAGGCACGGCCATGGAGGAAGAGGGAGAAGGGAGGGGTTGAGAGAGGGGAAGGATAAAACTGGGAGAGGTATTGTGGAGATGGAGCGGGTGGGGAGGAACAAGATGTGAGGGGTGGGTAGAGGGGGGATGTGATGAGAAGGAAAGAGAGAACGTGATGGAGATATTGAGCTGTGTGCTGAATGAGTGAGACATTTGAAAACCATAAAGTTTGGGATTTCAGAGGGGGAACTGTTAGTAAGGCAGAGGATAGTGGAGAGATGCTGAGATGGGGGGCTAGATTGGAGGGGTAAGGAGAGGGTATCGCAGGGAAGGAGTTAGGAGGAGGTAGATTTGAGGAGGTGGGATGAATTTGCACTGAAATTGGAAAAGAAGAACAATTAACAAGTACCGGTACATTCAAAGTACACCGCCTCCATGCCAACTAAATATAAAACAATCCTCCAGCGTGCAACATTGCCGGGGCACCTTCGGCGCCTGGCGATGCCGCCTTGCAGCACATGGAGTCAGAATTGGGAGGGAGTGGTGTACAATAATTGATTGATTAATTGCATAATTAAAAGAAGTAAATAATAATCGCAAAATAATTAATTTCTTAATCAATTGGCTGAAAGCATACCTAAACCACCAGTTTCATCCGAATCTGTAACTTTTGAAAATTAAGTAATTAATGAAAAAAATTAAATAATGAATTGATTAATCAATACATTGGAAGATGGATGGAGTGCAGAAGAATTGACAGAGTGGAGAAAGGAAGCGTTGTAACAGATGGAATTTTTGACACGGGATGAAAGAAAGGTCGAATCGAACACAACATTTGAAGAAGAAGAACCTGGTGACGAGGGGAAGTCAAAATTTTTTCTGTCGACGTCCATTTGTTCTGGTTCCCGGTGGGAGGCATCAAGTGTTTCGTGTTGGTGTCCGTGGTGTCCTACTTTTTAAAGAACAGTCTTTCCTTTATTTAAATTTTCAATTATTTCATTAAAAAAAAAATACTGTATTTAATTTCCCAATTTGAATTATTTATTTTTTAATTTTCACTTGTTTGATTTTTCAATTATTTAATTGTTTATTATTTAATATCTATTTCAAAAATTTAATTTTATAATTTTTTTCCCCAATTTTCAGTTATTGGGTCGCCGAAATAGGTGACCCTTATGTTTGGGTCGCCGAAATAGGTGACCCTTATTGTCAGTAATTCTGTTTGTTTGTTTGGATGTTTGTTCGTTTGTCATCAGCATAATTGGTAGTAAACGTGGGTAGATTTTGACCAAACTCGGGTGGAGGTACATCTTATGACCTAGTGCTTTGGAAATTGTGATGGTTGCTAGGGACGCTTTGGTTCCCTAGCAACAACCGAAAAACCTTCAAAAATCGGTCCGTTCACGCGAAATCTATTCCGAAAGCCATTATCCCACGTCGGGTTATGAAATTTGCACGAATGATCTACAGGTGATGCTCTATCAAATATATTCCGGTTTTTGTGATATATGGAATACTTTACCCGCAGCGCCCCTACAATTAGGGTATGCGCGAAAATTGGCGAAAATTGAAGGCCCCTTAGCGACCAGGTGAGTGCATCGATACGAATGAAACTTTGCAGGTTCATGGTACTCAATGAGTACTTCAACTTTGCCTCAGAACATATTGACCGATTTCGCTTAGGTCAGGGGTCAAAGGTCAATTAGTGCAAAAATCGATAATATGCGAGAGCTGGAGGTGCCTTCGCGCCAAATGCTACTCCTCCTAGGGTTGGTCGGATGGTCATGAAATTCACACTAATCGTCTGGAATACATTGTGCACAAACGATCGAGCCGGATTTTCGATTTAGATCTTTGTTCACCCACAGCACCCCCTCAAACTTTGGGGATTTCCGATTTCAAACCGCATTTTCGGTACTTTTCATTCAAATGGATTCGAGTAGTTATCAGTAGATGGAACTCGAGAGATTTGATATGCATAATCTTAAGGTGATTCCCTATCGCTATATGACATCCATTTTGCTCTATATCTTATAGTTTCCATGCTCGGCGACCCATCGCCGCCTACCGGCTTGTTTAAATATTTGTCAGTTCTTTCATTTTTCAATCACTTGATTTCTAATTATATAATTCTTGGTTTGGTGGGTGGGAGGATGCAATGACGAAGGAGGCATTAAGTGTTTGGCCTTGGTGTCCGTGGTGTCCCGCTTTTCGAAAAAAGAAAAACCAAACACATTTGTTTTCATTTGGGGCAAAATTTCAAGTGCTACCAATTGGTCAATATTAGGGCCCTGTCACACCTTGACGTTTTAGCCAGGAATGGCAACGTATAAAAATTATGTAAAACGTTGGCGTACGCTGAAGTTTTGAGGTTTTTTTTAAGTTTTGGTCGTATTCATAACGTGTTGGTCGTATGCATAACGTATTAGTAACGGGACAGAACGTTTCGTTGTGTTAAAGATAACTTATACCAACGAATGCTTAGCCTGTTGTCGGCGTTCACAACCTATGCCCAACGATAGTTTAACTTAGTCATAGCGCGCTGCACGTATCGCCGACGAACTCGTGGCGTTCTCTGTTAAAAACCTGCCGCACGCCGTATTAAATCATAACGCCTGAAAATTGGAAGTGTCAACATCGCAGTCACACCTTGACGATTTAGCCAGCGTATGCCGACCTATGAAAAATGTGTCTAAAACGCTGGGACACGTCGAATACGGTATGGAAAGTTGTGTATACGTTAGGAGCAAGCTGAAAAACAATGAAGTACGCTGTCATATTTCGTGGTACGTCTAGTAGGTCGTGAATTTCAAGCATGCTGAAAATTTACGACGTACTCGACGTATGGCTCACAAGTTCCACTACGCTGGTATAAGTTCTCGGCACGCTCCGCGATCGTTTACACACGTCGGACACACGTTACTTGTAAGTTACTCATAAGTCGAAACACGTCGAGGTAATGTTTAGCATACCCGAAACTTTATTTTTAACCTACGAGTAACGTGCTTTGAACCTATGTGTAGCGTGCTTTGAACCTATGTGTAACGTATCTCAAACGCACATTGGCGTATGTAGACGAATTTGATTGACGTCTTCCGGACGACCACAGAACTTACTGAACGTGTTTCTAACTTACAGCTACCGTATAATGGCGATTTGGCAGCTTTAGGGGAATTGGTATATACAAATGGGCTTCACAAGAGGAACCCGTCAGTGTTCCAGACTCCATGTTGAGTAGATGTCAATGTCAGAAGCAGTAGTAGCAGTAGTAGTAGTAGTAGTTCGAGAGAATTTAGTGATGTCGATGTTATTAGTAGTAGTAGTAGTAGTTCGAGAGAATTTAGTGATGTCGATGTTAGTAGTAGTAGTAGTAGTTCGAGAGAATTTAGTGATGTCGATGTTGGTAGTAGTAGTAGTAGTAGTAGTAGTGACTTTCAAGTAACGTGTGCAAAGTGTGAACAACGTTCGTGTAGCGTGCTTACAAAACGTTACTCATAGGTTAGAAATAAGTTTCGGGTACGCTAAACATTACCTCGACGTGTTTCGACCTATGAGTAACTTACAAGTAACGTGTTTCGACGTGTGTCAACGATCGCATAACGTGCCTACAACTTATGGCCAGCGTAGCAGAAGTATGAGTCATACGCCGGCATACGTCGTAAAATTTCAAGCATGAAAAAATTTGAGGAAAACCCAAAAGTACAACGTTTAAAGCCAGCGTACTACGACGTATGGCAGTGTTTTTCAGTGTGCTCTTAACGTATACAAAACGTACCCATAACGTTTCGACGTTGCCAGGTTTTAGACAATTTTTTCATAAATCGGCATACGCTGGCTAAATCGTCAAGGTGTGACAGGGCCTTTAGGAGTTTGCTCTCCTGGGAACAATCAGCAATGTCCAATCACAGCCCTCGAGTGGATAATGCAGAGGCATATATCATTCCTCAGAAACTTGAGCTTTTACAGCTCACCAGAGAGCTCATCATGATGCACTTTCAGGACAATGATGAGGTTTCAATCACAAACCTCAGGTTCAAACGATAACGATATTGTGATTCTGATTCTGATGAACCATAATCTGTTACAGAGCGTCGGTGCTGCCGAAGCATTTTCTTGGTGAGAGTTACACTGGGTGGTTTGCCATTTCTTTCCCAGCAGTATGTAGGGCAGGAATTTGTAATTTGTTCCGGGTGCCGGCGATAGCTCGTCTACTCTTCGTGAAGGACACCGTGGGGTCTTCAACGTGCACCCACTAATGCTAGCAGACGGGACACCCAGTTTAACGTGCATCCAAGGGACAACACACACATTGAAGGAAACAGGGATGACAGTTTATAGCTAGTTCAGGATTCAAACCCAGGCTCCACAACTTAGAGGTTAGTGTGCTTATCTCAAGGTCATCTTGCCATAATAATTATATATATATATATATACATATATATGATTCCTAAAAGGTACTTCAAATTGAACCCAATGGCTGTGATTGCAGTACCCTCAGAGTCCTTGAGGTAGAACACTCCATGGGGGTGCATGGTGTATGGACGGGAAGCAAAGTTCTTGAGGTGCACTTTAATTTCATCACCAACTTCTGAGATAATAATTGGACCCACGAAGCCAAGCCAGGAAGGCTTTGGGAGTGTCTTGCTGTATGTGTCGTCCTCGTAACGCACGTAAATGGCCTTGCGGTACACCTGTCCGATTGTGTTTGCGTCTTGGGTCATGAAAACCGGCGCCTCCCTGCACCGCACAGCCACAAAAACAGTCAAAGACCATGAACCACAAACGGTAATTAAAACCGCTCACTTTACACAAAGCTTGGATCAAGAGATTTAGCCACAAACAGATCCATAATTATTATATTCAAATGTACAAAAACAAGCACCAGAAAGCTCATCCCACTTGCAGTGTCCAGGATCCCAGTTCAGCGACGAAGTTTACCGAACCTTCACTTTCTCTTCTTAATTATATGAGGATAATGAAGAAAAACACAGTCGAGTCCTGGGGTGTGTTCAGTTACCAAGCAGCTAACCAAGCCAGCAATACCTTATCAACAGTTTTGAATGGAGTGATTGCTTGAGTGCTTAAGCTACTTGGGCAGCGCTCAACAAGAAACTTGGTAACTGAACACAACCCTGGTATAAGGAACACTTGTAACAATTTTCATTATAACTACTTAACTAGCATATAAGACCAGTCGCTAAGGCAGATTTCATCAAGAAAGCAAGTTATACTTCACAAATACATTGTGTCTATCTGTGAGTCTCAATGAGCATGCAAAATGAAGTGTATAGTTTGTACCTTTTCTGTCAATGTAAGTCTGATTTTGAATTAAAAAATGCTAATTAAAAAAACAAAAATTGATTATTTTTTTTTTCCTTAAAATTGAGATAGCATAAAAACTTCACCTGATTGAGCGAAATTAGATACATTTCTGAATTCAGCATGCAAAAAGCATACAAGTACCGTTGAGAAAACCTAGACCTCTGAAATGACGCAGACCAATGTTATCTTCAAAAGGGGTGTTTTAATTAACCCAAACACCCAATTTTCACTTGTGTATTGTGTGTGTTATATGTGATGTATGTGTGTGTATGGTATTGTGTATGTGTATGTGTATGTGTGTGTATGTGTGTATGGTGTTGTATGGTGTGTGTGTGTGTGTATGTGTTTGATAGCTGGTGTATGTGTGTGTGTATGTATGTGATGTGTGTATGTGTGTGTATGTGTATGTGTGGTATGTTATATGTGTGTGTATGTATGTGGTGTGTGTGTATGTGGTGTGATGTGTGTATATGTGTGTGTGTATGTGTAGTGTGTGTGTGTGTGTCTCCTCCATAACTCCAAACCATGAACCATCAGCCTGAAACTTTGCATGCAACTAAAGAAACTCCAAGGAAGTGCACG
>CM068966.1:4603977-4626384 GCA_035128595.1 Eptatretus atami | reverse complement strand
TAAACAGCTCACTCCTAATACTTAACACTAACTGGCAAAGAAATTTTTGACGAAATCACAAATCCTCGCAGTCGTTCTAAGCTTATTGCGCACGCACCACAGACTAACGGCTTATTGAGACAGTCGTTTCCTATCTTTTCTTGTCCCCACCTGTTGCCGAACTACTTCTCATCCTCTTTACAACCTTCATATTCTTCCCTCAAGGCTCTTCAGACAGTGGTTGCCTTCACCACCATTCTCCTCCTGAGATGATGCTAGTCCCTTTCCAGTTTTCCCTCCTTGAGAGTTTCCTTCTGCTAATCCAGTATTTGTCCACCCCATCATCTGTATCCATTTTTTCCATTACCTAGTAACCAACCCCCCCCCATTCCTCTCACACCCTTTGTTGTTGTCCAACTCCTAACTTGCCCAATTCGACCTGCTGATGCCTTGGTATTTTTCCCCCTCTCTACTCTGCCTGCGCTCCTTTTGTTCCTGATCCGTTATCAGCTGTACCGCTACTAGCCTCTAATCCATGAGCTCTTCGACCATGTATACAAAAAATGGGAAAAAAAGCAAAAGTCAGCGAAAAGGTGAAACTTACTGGTTGCATTTGCTACTTTCCTGGAAATCCTCATCATCCACATCAACCAGAGCTTGGATTCGAGCAGCAAACGTTTCACGTTTTATCTCCAGCGTACCAGGCTCAAGTTTTCATCCACAACAGAAAACATGCATGAAGATGTGCGGTGCCCTCGGGTATGTCAGTTTGTCCGCGAATGAGCCAATGCACCTGTGCGCGTATGGCCCAGGTCAGGGTTACCGCGTACACAGTACGATTGGCCGTAACCACCTGCATATTCACTTTTCCAGCATACGTGGTCACACCACCAATTCGATCACAAAAATAAACAAAACAATTAGATTTTAACTAGCCGCTGACCTTGATAGTTGAACCCGTGAAATGGTATAATTTGCAGACATTTAATTAGCAAAATTATTCATTTGATATACAGAGGTCTCAATAAAATTATTAAATATCCCTGAAAAATCATTAATTACAATAACCAGAGAGAGGCGAGAGAGCGCGTTGAGCGTTATTAATATAGCCTAACAGATGGAGTTAGCGTGTGCATGGAATGATTTCACATCATCAGTCAGCTGCTTACCCCGTAAGCAGTCCAGAACGGACAAGACATAGTATCGTTTTTTCGTAAAAAATCTAAAAGTTCTATATTTATATTAGACACTACTGTATTCAGCAACATTTATGACGAATCAATGTGACTTATTCTGCTGCCCACATCTCTTGACTTCCTGCACTTCATTTTACTGCCACAATGTTAGCACATCACATTGCTAAGAAACTGTCTATTATACAAACACAATGGTTTGCCAGCCAGGTTGGTGACCTTTCTGACAAGCGAGTATACAGTGAAGCGCGAAAGTTGAACGGTCTTGCTTGCGACGGGAATCATACCATACTATTTCCCACAATCGTTTTCTTTCCCCCCCTTATCTTGAAAGTGTTTATAAGCAGTCAAATGTTGCGTTTTTGTATTTAAGAAGGCCGCAACGCACTTAGCTTGGCAGGTATGGAATGAGTGCACTACCTTCGGGCAGGCTAACACTGGTTGTGAATCTGAATCAGATTCTCAACCAGCTTCTTGTATAAACGTTGTTAAGGTCAAGTATGGCTAGCATGGTGTCGGAGCACATAGTCCAGTGCTCTGGCCAGTACTCTCAGCAGTCCTGTATTTGGTGGTGTTGTTGTTTGATTACGCTTTGTTACCGTTTATACTTGAATGCCGATGTGGCACGTATCTACCTGTTTAGCAGCCCTGACGATTATGAGCTACCTTGCGGAGAAACTGCTGAAATCTTTTATATAGTCTCTGTTCCGGATCTTTCCCGAGCTGTTTTTGATAATTTGTAACTTTTCTTCTTTTCGACAGTTCCTCTTTAGTATTGCTATGCTAATTCTTGCTTTTCTCTTTTTGGTTCATTATTACTCTCAAATTCGATCTACTTCTTTATCTACTGTACTACATGTCAGAGTGAATATCTTACAAAAAAGCATGAAAGTCTCTCACTTGCGCTGCACCTGCGATAGGTTGAGGAAGAGAGGAGGAGCAAGCTCCTTAATAACCCAAATCCTTTACAGTCGTTTAACTCCTGGTGACTCTATCTTTTGCTTCTTCACTTCTTCTGCGAGTCCTTCTGATCTCAATAACTATCTGTGTTATTTTGACGTCTTTTCATGTTGCCATTTCCGTTTTTTAATGTTACTCGACGTTCCCATCCTCTGCAAGTCCATATTGTTCGCGAAAGACTGCAGCTGGAATCAAGGCGCTATGAGGAATGCGTTCCACAAGTGGAGAAAAGTCAGCAACAAGAAGTGAAGCACGTGCAGCGACAATCTGAATACACGTGACGCCGTGCGACTTGAGCCTTGATTCTGCCGCTAGCGGATTTCATTCTTTGCGCAAAAGAACAACATTTAAAAATATCCTCGTGTAATCATTCCTTATGATAGTGACCTAATTGATTTTTTGTTTTCTCAAATATCACCTATTCTTTCGATTCAACACACACCCATCCCACTCCGAGAGTGTGTGTTTGAAAATTTTACATCATTCTTGGCGAAATCGGGGGCGGACAGAAGCATAGTTAATAAATTATGATCAATCATTCCTGAAGGATTGAAGGCCAGGAGAGCTGGAGGCAGGAATTAGTTCATGTACCAGCCCCGATAACTCGCCTATTCTTATGTGAATGGACACTGTCAGCGATCTTTAACACCCCACCAAGTAATTCCATGCGGATGGGACACCCGCTTGTAACGTCCATCTGGAGGGACACACATTGATCGATTCGAGCAACATGCCCTGCCTTGAAACACCGCGTGCGGAGGGATGAATAGTTAATAACTGGATCAGAGATTGTGACCCAGGCGACAATGGGCTTCTCAGGTGTGCCCAGGCCTAGATGCCAGCTCGGATATATGCATAAAAAAGTATAAAACATTGTTTTGACCCTTACCAAATCTGATCTACATCACCTTAATGTGCGCTGCAACTTAAGTGAGATTCTTGCCTAATAGCAAGTTTGCAGAGGAGAAATTAAACAAACATTCTCACTTTATAAATTTCCTAAACGATTTAGTCGGTTTGAAGATGAAGAATGCAGGAACTAGTTCAGGTGCACACCATTAGAGCGACACGCACGTACACACTACGCCCATTGTAAGCACTTTTCGACCCTTTCTAACCTTTCTTGCCAGACAATCAAGGGTCACCGATGAGGCCAGACAAGCGAATCATCACGAACGCGCATCGTACCGCTGCAGTAGCTTGGTAGATACCAAGTTATCGGCAGTCGAGCGTCGGCTGGCGTTGGGCCAGGTCCGGCTTGGAGACCAGTGTACGTGTAGTTTTCTGTCCAGGGCAATACCGCTGTCATCGTCGTTCCTCTGAAAGTTCCAACGTTAGATCTGCGGTGCTTACAAGGAACCCCCATGTGCGCGGAATATGAATGAATATTAATGAAAGAACAGCAAGCGACAACTAACACCAAAGAGTTGGTGTGTGTGTGTATTTCATTACCTCAACTTGCATTGGTCCCCTTTCTGAGATTGATAAAAAATCGTGCCTCTCAGCGCGTCATGGAGCGAATTTGTACATCAATCATATGTCAGATAATGACATACAGGTGAGACATTAAGAAGACAATATATATCTGAGCATATGCAATTAGTAACTGGGATCCCAGCCATCATGAGACATGTTCTCAGAATAAGGACCTATCCCGAAAAAAAACCATCTTAGATGATTTCTGTGTACGATATCCGTATGCCGGAATCAACTGCAGATTAATTTTTTATGGATACCAAGCTCGCAGGCTCGCTGTAAGAATTACATACACAGGGGAACATAGCAACAAGGACAGAGAGACAAGAAGCGTGCGAGAGTGAATGTCCACAAAATAGTGGGCGAACAAAGCCGACAATACGATATCTGTGGCACAAGGATAGGAGTGGGTCGCGGGGTACACAGCGGTAAACAATATGTGTACAACGGCGACTTTCAGAAGCGAAATACAGGAATTGTGAGGTGTGCCTTTTGTGCTGAAAGTTACGGCCTGCGGCCAGAAAAGGTCAAGATTTTGGACACATATGGCGTGCAAGATAAGAGAGTGCTGCATCCGTGAACAGCCTGTTTTGAAGACCTGGAGGTAAGAGTGGATTGAGAGAGTGTGGCGGAGATTTGTTATCAAATGCTGGGGAAAAAGCAGAATGAATAGAGTGAAGAGTGAACAGTGATCTGGGATTTGGCAGTTCACCAAAGCGAGTTTTGGCCAGCACTTGAGCGCCCTGAGGAAATAATAGGAGGGGAACAGATCATAGACAAAGAAGGGCGGAGCGCAAGGACCAGAAGAGCTGAGACGGTCATAGAACAGAGAAAGGACCACTGACCTGCCTTCCAGTGATGAGAGAGACCAAAGACTCAGCCTCATCATGGGGATACAATGAATCCAAAAGCCTTGCCGTTTCCACAGGCATGAAGATTGAGCGAGGTGTGAAAGCAGGAGCCACTACCCAGCAGCCGGTTGTGGGAGCTAGTACTCCATCAGGCCTGCCGATGCAAAGTTCTTGTAAGCTGGTTCAGGAACGCTCAGGTGTTCAAGCGTAAGACTTTGCACGAACATAGGATGCCCAGTACGGCGACTGGCGTTATTGGAAGCCAGCTGCAGATGCTAGCCGCCCTTCCCAGGTAAGATCGGCAGATAGTCTGAGACCAAAACCTTGACTAAAGAACTTCATTCAAGGCGATTGTTGAGAAAGTAAATGCAGGATTTCTCAGATGGTCCTTTCCAGAGAGACATAAGTCGATGAGTGTGACATCGCTGTCAGGCATATGAAATACGTGTGTCCATGTTGTTGAGACCAGCCCTTGCTGATTTTGGCCAGATATGTGAGAACCAAAAACTCTTGCACTGAAAGAACTTCTTCAAGGCGGATTGTTGAGAAAGTACGATAGCAGCGCCATTTTTCAGAATGGTCCTTTCAGAAGAGACATAGCTCGAGAGCTGTGACAATGGTGTCAGGATTGAATATACGTAGTTCCATCGTGTTTGCGACCAGCCCATTGTGATTTTATCCAGATACTGCAGAGAGCTGAAGAGGTGCTGTTGCCGATCTGAGGAGTGACAGATTGCGTGCCGGCAGAGGCGTGGATCATCAACAAAAGATAAAGAGCATTTTTTCAGTAGAATCTGCAGTGATCATTTGATGAAAACGAGAAAAGCACAGGGCCCTAGAATGCTCACTTGAGCCGAACTCCAGCCTAGGACAGCGCTGAATGCTGGATGATGAGAATCCATAGAAGCCAGCCACGCCGCCTGTGCACTGTGACTAGGAGGCGGCAAGTCCATTGAGCCAGCCGAGTGGAATGATGCGCCTTGGATACCATAAGAGCCAGAGTTTTGGTGAGCAGCCAGGCAGCGCGTGCCAGACCACATCAAAAGCATGCCGATATGTCGAGGGAGAAGTGGCCTCTTGATACTCATGTTTTGCCATTGAGTACCTTCCATCTAGTTTGTTGCGCAAAGCAGAAGCAGCTATATCCAAGCAGTGAGTGACTCCTGCCAGGTGTGCAATCCAAATTGTATGGTGGAAATCAAGACATTAGAGAATACTGAAGGCACTTTGCATGTGAAAAAACGATGATGGATTCCATGACCATTGCTGATGCATTGGAGAAGCGCTGATTGTCTGCTTAGTTGCAAGATCAGTTTTATGCCACGCTTTTTTATGCAGTGGCAGTGATGTTTGCTAAGATTATCCAAGCCCATAATCAAGTATAGCAGCATGACCCTGAGCAAAAGCAGGGTGAATGAACAGAGAGCAGTTGTGGAGCAAGAGCAGCCAGGAGCCCAGGTTTTTAGGACACTAGGGCTGATGCCCTGTCTGGACCGTTGCAGAATCTGAGTCGATGTTTATGACAGCAAGCCTACTCCACCTTGTCAGGAGAAAAGGCACACAGACGTCTAAGCAACAGCTGTGTCGACTGCGCGTAAGCGTGAGGTAGAGAAGCGGATGGCGTTTGGCGATACATGATGGAGAAGCCAAACACAGAGTTTAGCGATTCAGTCTTTTCCTACTGCTGAAGCTGCTCTGCTGTTGCAGCCATTTGCAGGTAAGGAGGGATAGGAGCGGAGAACATTACACCATGAAACAGACTTAACTAAACACCCACAGCAAGAGTACCTTGGCCATGGCAGAGGGCGGACAGGTTTGCAGAGTTCAGCACTTGAGATGAGCAAAGATGTTTAGTTATCCTGGCTCTCCTTGAGGGTCGTTAACACACACTTGTTACCTGCAGCTTTTGTGAAGTGAATTCTGAGGATAGCCTTCGGTTTGGATTTGCCTTCCATGAGAGTTAAGGCCAAGATTGTATTCAGGACAACACCTCTACCAGGAAGCTTCCTGTTCACGCATATTGGTAAGGTAATGACAACTGAAATGTAATGGATCGATAATCTTAATTCATGACCAGAGGGAGCGCAAATTTCTTATGGCAATAGACCATTCTCCAGGCTTCATGATGGTTTGAGTGGTCGGGGGAAAGATCTCTTGGACATTCCTGCAGTTTGAGAAATGGAAGACCGCATGCTCTCGAATTGTCAGTGTAGGTCTCTGATAAGTCCCATGTCTTCGAGTACGGCCTGCAGTAGGCCTCAGCTTGAGTAGTTGCCAATCTCATCAGTCTGGTAGTGTGGTTCACAAGTTAACATCGGATTAGTATAACCCGCCTTATAAACAAGCATCATGCGTCAGCACGACCACCAATCTGGAGCCAGAAGACGAACAGCAGACATTTCAGGGAAAATTAAGGTCAAAATCAAATCCAGGAAGATCCATGTTGGCGAATTGACACGATTGTGTCAGTCCCAATGAGTCGCAGAAGTCCTTTGCTGCTAGTGCCACATGCACAGGTGAGCAGAGTGTACCCACATCCCAGCAACAATGCTATGATGGCAATGAAGCACCACATATGCAGGAAGACAGTAGTTGAGATGGGACCGCAGCGATATAGAAGTTCTAGGTCCCATGTTCGATCGAGATAGCGCCAGTATGTAAATGGAGTCATCACTGTTTGGAGTGACAGCTACAACACACATGTGATGTTAACGATAGGTGTGGGTGTGAGGCAGGTCGGAACGCCATAGCCAGATGGGTATTCCTGCGAAGGTGTGGACGAGTGAACGGGCGTTAGTACATCGGAGACGTGAGGAATAGCGTATTTTGATTAAGACAGCCATCTGTCGCCGACAAAGGGCTCAGCCGCATCTACCCTGGAGGGGCGCTCGGGAGAAGAAAATCAGGAGTCGAGAATCTTGAAAGGAGGAAATCTTATAGTTACAGAATTTGCTTGAAGTGTATTAGCGTACTGGTTTTTCAGTGCAATGATCATCGAGGGAATCTGTCAGCCGGTTTTAGAGCGAAGGTCTTAGGATGTTAGCATCCACACTGTTAGAAGAGGTGAGGGGAGGAGTTGTGCGCTGCGGGGATGGAGGGGAGTTGTAGTGAGAGGAGGAGAGTGGTGAAGGTAGTCCTAGTAGTTTGTTGCACATTGCATGACAGATTGCTAGAAGAGCCTAAAGGGAGCATGCGTATGAATCCGGAGGGCAGGATGACAAGAGGGCGAGTCGCCGAAGGATGAATAGCAGTGGCGGCAGTATAAGAGAGAGGCAAATGAGAAGTTGAGATTGGAGGCACGTGGAGGCAATGAGCTGGAACGAGAGAGGTTGTGGGAGTGAGGCAGCTTTGTGGACTGTGAAGCAGGGGGCAGCTCTGAGAAGGGGAAGTGAGCGGTCGAGATTTGAAAGGAGGTAGGGGGGCGCGAGGGGAAGATTGAGTGAGGGAAATTGAGGGAAAGGTCTGTCGGGGAAGCTTTGAGAAAGGTGAGGGGGAAAGACGAGAGAAGTTGCTTTTGTAAAGCGGAGGAGGCGGCGTTGATTTGTGAGGGAGGAGTGAGAGGTTAGCTTTGAGGGAGAGGAGAGAGATGATGAGAGCAGGCAGCGGCCAGTGGAGGAAGAGGGAGAAGGAGTGGGCTTAGGAGAGAGGAAGGATAAGAACTGGGGAGAGGTTATGTGTGGGAGTTGTGGAGCGGCGTGAGGCAGGAACAAGATGTGAGGCGGGGGTAAGGGAGGGGATGTGATGGAGGAAAGAGAGAACAGGATGACCCGTTTGGAGGGATATATATAACGAGCTCTGTGTTGCTAATTGAGGTGCAGACATTTGAAAACCATAAATGTTGCGACTTCAGGAGAGGTCGGGAACTGTTGAGTAGCGGGATAGGAGAGAGATGCTGAGATCTGGTGGCTAGATTGGAGGTGGTAAGGAGAGGCGGCTGTTATGCCACGCATGGGCAAGGAGTTAGGCAGCCGCAAGGTTTAGTGCTCTTGGAGGAGGGTGGGGCATTGAATTTGCCACTCTGAAATTGACATTAAGAAGAACAAATTAAACAAGTACCAGGTGTACATGTCAAAGTCATTCACCCCTCCATTGCCAACTAAATATTTAAAACAATCCTCAGCGTTGCAACATTGCCGGCGGGCACCCTTCGCGACTCGCTGGCCGCGATGCCGCCTTGCAGGCACATGGAGTCAGAATGTGGAGGGGGGACAGTGTGTACAATAATGCATTGAGTTAATGCATAATTAAAAGAAAGTAAATAATAACGTCAAAATAATTAATTCTTATATCAATTGGCTGAAAGCCATACCTCAGACCACCGTTTCATCCGAAATCTGTAACTTTTGGAAAATTAAATGTAATGTAATGAAATAAAAATTAGAATAATGATATGATTAATCAATACTTGGAAGATGGAATGGAGTGCAAAGGAGATTGTACAGAGTGGGGAGAAAGGAAAGCGTTTGCTGAAGCGAGTGAATTTTGAACACGGATTGAAAGAAAGGCTCGGATGAACACAACATTTTGAAGAAGAAGAAGCCTGGTGACGAGGGGAAGTCAAAATTTTTTCTGTGGACGTTCCATTTGTTTTCTGGTTCGCCGTGGGATGGCATCAAGTGTTTCGTGTTTGGTGTCCGTGGGGTGTCTCTACTTTTTTAAAGAACAGTCTGTTCCTTTATTTAAATTTCAATGTATTTCATTAAAAAAAATACTGTATATTAATTTTTCCCATTGAATTATTTATTTTTTTAATTTTCACTTGTTTGATTTTCAAAATTATTTAATTGCTTTACTTATTAAATATCTATTTTCAAAAAATTTCAATGTTATTAATTTTTTCCCAATTTTTCAGATTGTGCCAAACTGGGTCGCCGAAATAGGTGACCCTTATTTTGGGTCGCGAATAGGTGACCCTTATTGTCAGTCTATATTCGTGTCTGTTTTGTTGGATGTTTGTGTGTTTGTCATCAGCTATAACTGGTTAGTAACGTGGGTAGATTTTGACCAACCACTCGGGGGTAGGTACATCTTATGACCTAGGTGGCTTTGGAAATTGTGATGGTTGCTAGGGGACGCTTTGGTTCCCAGCAACAACCGAAAACCTTCAAAAATCAGGTACCGTTCACGCGAAATTCTATTCCGAAAGCTCATATCCTCGGTTACGATGCGGCGTTATGAAATTTGGCCGTGACGAAGTATCGTACACGGGTGTATGCTCTATCAAATAATTCTGTTTTTGGTGATATATGGAATACTTTTACCCGCAGCGCCGCCGACAATATAGGGTCATGCGCGTAAAAATTTGGCGAAAAATTGAAGGCCCGTGACTTAGCGACCAGGTGAAGGGCATGCGATACGAGAAAGAAACTTTGTGCCGCAGGTGTTCATTGGCCATGACTCAATGGATGATACTTTCAGACTTCCTTTGCCGAACATCACTTGACGCATTTGCTTTGAGGGTACTGAAGGGGTCCAACAAGGTCCAATTAGTGCAAAAAATCGATACATTATGCGGAGAGTGTAGGAGGTGCTGCTTCGCGCCAAATTGCTACTCCTCCTAGGGTATGTGGTCGGCTATGGTCATGAAAGATTCACACTAATCGTCTGGAAATAACATTGTGCACTAGAACGATCGAGCCGGGATTTCGATTTATGTCTCTTGTCTCACCCACAGCACCCCCTCAAACTTGGGGTAATTCCGGGATTTCAAAACCGCGCATTTTCCGGGGTAGCTTTCATTCCAAATGGATCTGAGTAGTTACAGTAGATGGAACTCGACGTGAGAATCTTGTATGATGCATAATCTTAAGGTGATTTCCCTATCGGCTATATGACATCCATTTTGCTCTAGTCTATCTCTATAGTTTCCATGGCTCGTGCGACCCATGCGCCCTCCGGCGGCCGTTTACTGGCCCCGGCGGGGGCCTGTGGAGATGTGCCGCTTTAGGGGGGAATATTTGTCAGTTTCTTTTCATTTTTCAATCACTTTGATTTTTCTAAATTATATAATATCTGCGTTGTGGGTGTGTCGGGGATGTGGATGGCGAAGGTCGTAGGGTATGAAAGCGTAGTGTATGGCCGTTGGAGTTGTCCGAGTATTGTGTCCCGCTTTTCGTACGAAAAAGAGATAAACAAACACAGTTGTTTTTCATTTTGTGGGCTTATGAATTTCAAGTTACTGACCCCAATTTGGCTTAATATTAGTGGCTCCTGTCCACACCTGCGTATTTAGCCAGGCAATGGCAACGTATAAAAATAGTATGTAAAACGTTGGCGTACGCGCTAAGTTTTTGAATGTGTTTTGTTTTGTAAAGTTTTGTCTATTCTCAGATAACGTGTTGGTCGTACTGCCATTAACGTATTAGTAACGGGCACAAACGTTCGTAATGTGTAAAGATAACCTATAATACAACAGATCGCTTAGCCTGTTTGTGCCGGCGCTATGGTCACACACCTAAATGCCCAACGATAGTTTAACTTATCAATAGCTAGCGCCTGCACGCTACTCGCACGAACTCCAACTCACTCGTGGCGTATTCGTCTTGTTAACCAATACCCTGTCGCACCGCCGATATTATAACATAACCGCTTGAAAATTGGACGTGTACTAACATCGCCTAGATCTCGTTCACACCTGCAACGATTTATAGCCAGCGTCATAGGGCCGACCTTGAAAATATTAAATCGTGTCTGACAAAACGGATGTCCGGGCCACACGGGTCCGCAATCGGAATTGTCATATGGCGTAAGTTGTGTATACGCGTTCAGAGAGCTAGGCCTGACAGCAAAAAACAATGAAGTATCGCTGGCATATTCCGTACGAGACTCTAGCAATGCAATTAGGTCAGCTGATATTTCAAAGCAATGCCGTTGAAAATTTTGTACGATCAGGTACTCGACGTAAAATGGCTCACAGACTTCCACTACCGCTGCCGTATGGAATCTGTTCTCGGCACGCTCTGCGCAGGTTTTACACACGTGTCGGAACACACGTTACTGTGTATAGCTTAGCTAATAAGGATCGAGATTAAATTGAGCTGTGTTCGATTTGGTTTCGGAGTTTGTTGACTTGCTGGTTCCATGCGTCTAGTTTAGGGTTTTTTATGTATGTGCAGATTGATGTCTTTTCTTGGTGTTTGGGTGGGTGTGGTAATGTGATCTGATATAGCCCGGAAACTTTTATTTGTTAACCTACGCAGTAACGTCCTTTGAATCCTATGTGTAGCGAGCTTTAACCTATAGTGTAACGTATCTCAAACGCACATTGGCGTATTGTAGACGAATTTGATTGTACGTCTTCCGACGACCACATGAAATTAATACTGAACGTGATTTCTAATTACACTACCGTATAATGGCCCATTTGGCATGCGTTTTAGGGAATTGCGTATATACAAATGGCTTCACAAGAGGAACCGTCAGAGGTCCAGACTCCATGTTGAGTAGATATAGTCCCAATGTTCAGAAGCAGTAGCGAGTAGTAGTGAGTAGTTCGACAGTAGAATTTAGTTGATGTCCGAATTTATCAAAGTAGTAGGTAGTACGTTAGTTCGAGAGAATTTAGTGATGATCCGATGTTGAAGATCAAGTAGTAGTAGTAGTTCGAGAGAATTTAGTGATGTCGATGCTGTAGGTCAAGTAGTGCTCAGTAGTGTAAGTAGGTACTTTCAAGTAAACAGAATTTGGGCTAAGTTGAACAACGTTTTCGTGTAGCGTGCTTACAAAACGTTACTCACTAGGTTAGTAAATTAAAGTCTCCTCCGGGATACGCTAAACATTTACCTCGAAGCGTATTTCGAACCTGATGATGTAACTTAACAACGTATACTCCCTAGTTTCGACGTGTGTCAAACGATACGCATACGTGACCGGTACAACTATTAAGGCGCCCAAGCGTCACGCCAGACCGTATTGAGTCATACTGCCAGGGCATACCCGATCGTTAATTCAAGCATAGAAAAACATAGAGGAATAAACACCAAAGATACAAACGGTTTAAAGCCAGCAAGTACACGGACGAAACGAATAGCTCCAGTGTTTTCAGGTTGTGCTCCATATACGTATAACAAAAACGTACCCATAACGTTATTCGACGCGAACATGGCTGCTGTGCCAGCGGTTTTAGACAAGTCTTTTACATCCCAAATCCGGCATCACGCTGGTAAATTTCCGGGTCAAGGCTGCCCTGTGACAGGGCCTTAGGAGTTTGCCTTCCTGGCGACAATCAGCAATGTCCAATCACAGCCCCGAGTAGGATAATGCAGAAGCATATATCATTCCTCAGAAACTTGAGCTTTTACAGCTCAGCCAGAGAGCTCATCATGATGCACGTGTTCAACCCCCGCCCCCTGGACAATGATGAGCGTTTCAATCACAAAACCTCAGGTTCAAACGATAACGCATATGTGATTCTGATTCTTGGATGAAACCATAATCTGTTACAGAGCGTCGTGGTGAACTGCCGAAAGGCATGTTTCCGTGGTGAGAGCTTGACACTGCCCGGGTTTGCCATTTCTTTCCCAGCAGTATGTAGGCAGGAATTTGTAATTTTGTTCCGGGTGCCGGCGATGCCGATAGCTCGTCTAGTCTTCCAAGTAGCCAAAGGACACCGTGGAACGAGGTCAATTCAACGTGCACGCCACCTAAACTAGCAGACGGACACCAGTTTTAACGTGCTCACAAGGGACAACAACACACATTGAAGGATTAACATAGGACTCCCAGTTTCTAGCTATTCAGGATTCAAACCCAGGCTCCACAACTTAGAGGTTAGTGTGCTTTATCTCAAGGTCATCTTGCCATAATATTTATATATATATAATTATATATACATATCTATGATTCCCTAAAAAGGTATCTTCACAAATTGACAACCCATGAGCATGTGATGTGCAAGCCAGATACTGCGCATCAGAGTCCTTGAGAATAAGATACTGACTCATGAGTGGTGCATGAATGTATGGACGGAAGCAAAGTTCTTGAAGGTGGCACTTTAATTTCAATCACCAACTTCCTGAGATAATAATTGGACACACGAAGCCAAGAGCCGAAGGCTTGGGAGTGTCTTGCTGTAAATAAATGCGTATACGTCTCGTAAAGCGCACCGTAAATGGCTCTGCGGTTACACCTGTAACCGATTGTGTTCTGCGTCTTGGGTCATGAAAACCGGCGCCTCCCCTGCACGCACAGCCACACAAACAGTCAATAGGCCTAATGAACCACAAACAGGTAATTAAAAACCGCCTCACATTTACAGCAAAAGCTTGAGATCAAGAAAATTTAGCCAACATAACAGATCATAATATTATATTCAAACTCAGTAAACACAAAGCACCAGAAAAGCCCTAATACCCACTTGCAGTGAATACCAGGATCCAGTTCAGCGTACGAAGTTTACCGTAACCTTCACTTTCTTCTTCTTTAATTATATGAGGATAATGGAAGAAAAACACAGTCGAGTCCTGGGGTGTGTTCAGTTACAAGCAGCAACCAGCCAGCAATACCTTTCCCTTTTTTCATTTTTTTTTTCTCTTCCCTTTTACTACACCCCATCACGCGGCGCAAGATCCACAACCTCACGCGCACACCGTAAATCCCGATGACAACTCACACCCCCACACACCACCTACAGCACAAAACCATCAACAACTCGACAAAATCCGAACAACAACAACCACCTGCTACCCTAATAACGCCGATGAGAAACTCTGACAAAAAAACCACAGACCACGACGACAATCACACACAAACTACAAATACCCGCTAGAAAATTGTCGCGGTCCTGGCCCAAGTGCCCAGACCGCTTCAAGACTCTCTACGTCCGACCAGAACAGCGCTGCTCACATTCATTGATGCCCTAATACCCGACCAACAAGATGACACAATACAACAAATAACGAAATCAATCCTAAAGCTCTTACCCCCCTTTTTTTCTTTTTTTTACTTAATATTTACTTTTCTTCCCCCCTTTTTCTTCCTCTTTTTTACTTGTCTCTTTTTCCCTATCATTATTTACTTTATCAACAGTTCTTGAAATGGAGTGATTGCTTGAGTGGCTTAATCTACTTGGCAGCGCTCAACAAGAAACTGGTAACGTGAACACAACCCTGATAAGGAACACTTGTAACAATTTTCATTATAAGCTTTACTTAACTAGATATAAGACCACGTCGCTAAGGCAAGATTTCCATCAAGAAAGCAGCTTATACTTACAAATACATTGTGTCTATCTGTGAGTCTCAATGAGCTATGCAAAATGAAGTGTATTAGTTTTGTCACATTTTCTGTCAATGTTACGTCTGATTTTGATTAAAAAATAGTAATACAAAAAACAAAATTTGATTTTTTTTTTTTCCGTTAATAGACATTGAGATACGCATAAAAAACGTTACACTACCTGAATTGAAGCCGAATTACGATACATTTCGGTTCTGGAATTCAGCAGTGCAAAATGAGGCATTAACTAAGTACCGTCCTGTTGAGAGAAAACCATAGACCTCTGAATGACGCGACCAATGTTATCTCTTCAAAAGGGGTGTTTATTATTAATCCCCAACATTTTCCCAATTTGTCACTCGTGTCCTGACTTCCCTGGAGTTTTCTGTAGTAGATGCATGCAAAGAAGTTTAGTACGTGGCTGATAGGTTTTCATGTGTTTTGGAGTTTATGAGGAGACACACACACACACACACATACACATACACACACACCACATATACAATCACCACATACCCATCACACCATATACACACACAGTAATAGCATACACACACATAAACACACATACATGACACATACATCAAACATACACACACACATAACTTACACACACACATACACACATGCACACATATCACCATCACACACAACCACATACACACTACCACTACACACATACAGCATACACATACACCATACACATACCACACAATTACACACACTATACACACACACACATACACACAACATTACAATACACACACATATAGACATACACACAACATACACATACCACACAACATCACACAAACTACACATACACATACCACATACACAACCATACACACACATACACACAAGCACATACACCTAACAACACCACACACATCACTACATTACATCACATACACATTACCCACCTACACACATATTACACATACCACACGGACACAGCAATACACATACACACACACATCATACAACATACCACATACATACACATACATACACATACACACACGCACTACACAACATACAGCACATAACACACATACTACACACGTATCACACACTACACACACGAACAACACATACACATACACAAGTCACACACCGGCACATACACACATCACAAATACACACACTGCCTTTTAGTACGTACAGGTGTGTGGTGCTCGTTGTCGTGTCTCACTTTCATCCTATAGTATCTCTGCCATTGTCGAGTAATAAAACATAGGGGCCAGCACCCTGGCGGTTCACCTGGTAGCGGCATGGATAACCAGGTACCGTGAGTAGAGCCACGGGAGGCAATGGGTAACCATCGGGGTACCGGAGTAGGCCACGAGGAGGCATGGACTAACCAGCAGGGTAACCGTGAGTAGGCCAGCGGAGGAGGCATGGGATATGACCAGTAGGATACGTGAGTAGGCCACGAGGAGCACATGGATAACCAGAGGTACCGGTGAGTAGGCCACGAGGAGCATGGATAACCAGGGTACCGTCGAGTAAGGCCACGAAGGCAGGTTACAGGGTAGGTGACTAGGCTACGAACAGGATCACCAGGAGTGATAGTCCGGGGTGCAGGCGTACAAGGGCCTGACGTAGGCTCAGAGCATGGATAACAGGGTACCGTGAGTAGGCCACGAGAGGCCATGGATAACCAGGGTACTAGTGAGTAGGCCGAGGGGCATGGATAACCAGGGTACCGTGAGTAGGCCACGAGGTAGGCATGATAACAGAAGACCGTGAGTAGGCCACGAGGAGGCATGGACTAACCAGGGTACGTGAGTAGGCCTGACGAGGAGGCATGATAACCCACAAGAATATGATCATGAGCATGAATAGTAAATACCAAATGAATCTTGTTTTTTGTTAATGATGCTGTGAACAAACTTTGGTCCATCACAGGTGATCAAGGTTGTGGTCAAACTTCATCGACATTGTTTGTGTGGTTTCGGAGAAGAGGTTACAAGTGTTTGTGGATGGACAGACGGACTAATGACATGCCATCCTATAAGGTCCCTGGTAGTAGGTTTCAGATGAGCTAAAATGTGACCCTAACCTCACCTGGTATTAATTAAACAGCCAAACAAGACCTTGAACTCAAGACCTGGGGATGTTAAGCCAGCTACCGAACCATTAATATCCGACTTCACCCACCATGGTCTTTCACGTGGACCTTATTTCATGGTACCTGACGAAAAGGGTATGCCACTGCGCATCGGTGCCCTGGCCAAGTTCTAACTGTGTACCCTTCTTGGTAAATTCTCAATGGTCTTCGTGGGCCATCGGAGCGAAATTGAAGTCATAACAATAGCACCATCCACAGGAACCATTTGTCGTGTAAGATTATGCCGTTCTTCACAATCAAGCCAAGCGATACCATCAAACATAGAAACCAACAAACACTGTATCTCAAGAAAACCAGACATCTCACCCTGCAGTGTTCACAAGGGCTTGATCATTGCAAACATGTGAAGGAAAAAAAACGAAACAATCAAAGAACGAATCACAGAACCACCACCGACCGTCTCATGACTCAACGCAACTCACGGGTCCTCATGCAGCGTCGTTCCGGTTATGAGGTTCTTTTGGCTGGGCGCATAGTCCCAATCGACCTCATGGATCCCCATGTAGACATGGCGACGCGATGCAGAGATCATCGCTGGGAAGATCACGCACAAGGCAAGGCAGCGTCCGAGAGCCATCGTGGTGACCCCAGGTCTCACACTTCGGTCTTCCTCTTATTTTATTCGTTATTCTTTCAGCCTCTGTACCACATTAGTCCACTTCTTCCGCTAGGTACTTGTGCCTCGCTGTTTCGATCCACTCCCCGTTCAGCGGACAGGCGGTGGTGATGTCCAGCCAGGGCAATGCCATGGAACCCCACGCCCAATTATATCTGCTTTGCCATGCTTGCGCAATTTGGGGATTTCACATGTTTGTTTGAAATGGCCAACTCATCTCCAAAGCTGTTACGTTGTGTGTCGTTGATTGTTATCTCCATAATTCAGGTTTCAGAAGGTGGAACAGAGTCCTCCCAGGACTCGGAGTATCCACCTTTGTTTCGATGAAGGATTGTGATTCATGGTCCAAGTTGTGAAAGTCCTGTTGTTCTCAGAGTTTTGTCCCAAGGTCTCTTTTTTCAGGATCGTCACTGAGTCCCAGACAGCCTCCAACTGTAGTTCGTATGTGGTTATGTTCCCAGGGATGGTTTGTCGGATCTTTGTGAGATAATTATTCTTCATCATTCCCGTTGCTCCAATTATCACTGGGACAATTTTGGTGTTCTTCAGCTTCCAGGATCTTTTCACTTAATTCTTGAGGTTTTGATATTTGGTAATTTTCTCGATTTCTGTGTTATTTCGACCAAAACCACTGGGTACTGAAACCTAAATTAACAATGCCTTCTTGTCCTTTCTGTATTCCTCCTTCTTTCCTTGGCAGGTACATTCTCGGGATGCGTTGAGTTCTGTAGAACATTTTGTGGAGAGTGAGGAGTTTCCTTGTTCTCATATCTAGTTTGTTGATTTCCGTTTGTGGCCAGTTTACTATTCCACGGCTGTATTGGAACACTGGTACTGCTAGTTGGTTTATGGCTTTGATTGTGTACCTTGGAGAGAGAGAGGTATGTTTTCAGGATCAGCCTTGTTCTACCCAGGTATTCTTTCGTAAATATTTTGCACATTTTTTAGTGACATATTCGATGGCCCTCTTCTACTCCAAGGTATTTGTAAGATTCTTCGTTGTCTAGCTCCTCTATTGTTGTATCTTGGTTGATATTTATGTCGTCCGTTTTTGTTGGTTTACCTTGTAAGAATGTGAACTTGGCACACCTATGGAGGTGAAATTCCATCTGGATGTCGTCAGAGTACTGGGGGCATTTCCTCGAGATATTGTTTCTTCTCTTCCAGATTTTGGATCCATTCCGCCTCCTTGTTGTTGTTTTTTTCTTCTCGATCTACATAAATTCCTTTCCAGAATTGTTCCACCAGTTCCAATTGTTCCATCTGTGCTACTTTGAGTTTGTTTTCTGTGTATGTGTGTGTGTGTGCATGTAACATCTCTAGGTTTTGAGTGGGGGAGTTAAAGGGAGATTGCATTGCTTGACTGATTAACTGTTTGCACACATCAGCAGATTGTGGACCTGCTGATGTGGACTGATGGCAAGGGTTGTGCACTCGCTGTTTCGAAGGTATTTTTTGGCAGAGAGCTGAGAAACGATTTTGAAGTACACAGCTCTGCTGATGATCCAGACGGTCGGAAAATCGGTTTTTACCTTTCAAATTACCAAAGTTCATCCTCGAGGCATCTAATGATTCTTGAGGTTTGTTCTTAAAGCGTAGGGCTTGCAGTACAACTTAGAGGTATGCGCTCTCGCCTTTAACCTTTCTATCCTGTGTTTGAATCTCAGCCCAGCTATAAACTGTCACCCGGCTGGAAATGCACGGAGATTCATTGGTAGTAGCTGTAGTAGTAGTAGTGCTTTTTGTTAGAATTGCTACAATTTGATTTATTGTCACTCACTTTCTTCATCTCTGGAAGTCCATGGTGAGAACTGCAGTAGACAAAGTAGATTATTTTAAAGATAAAAGCACACCCAAGACATATAAAAGGAGGGAGAGAGACAAAAACACGATTTTATTTTTTTTACCTTTACAAAAACAATGATAATAATCAGACAAGTAAAAGTGAAGAGCCTTGTGCGGAAATACTACAAAGTGCATTATTTACTGCCCAAACTTCTTTAAAACTTCCGATGGTTCTAGAATGTTGCGTCACCTTAAACTCCCAAGTGATTCGTGAACCTAATCAACTTCTCAAGCATGTAAAGCCATACTGCCATACATTGCCGACAATTTTTTGCCTTCCTACTTTTATAAATCGCAAGTTTTGCAGATGCCAAAATAAAGTTGACCGGCAGATCTCGTGATGGACTCTCTTTCTTCACTGGTGGCCCCAAAAAAAGTCTGTTGGTGAAAAATGAAACCAAAAGCACAATAGCAAGTTTTCACAAGCAAAACAATTGGTTGAAGACGAGGGCATTGCAAGTATATGTGAAGGATTGTTTCTGCTTGCCCACAAAAGCAACATCCACGGGGAGAATTTGTGAAGTGTTGCAGCGGAGAACCATAGTAGTAGCAGTACTAGCAGTAGTATCAAATTTAACATTCTTTAAATGTTAATAAAATGCATCAATAATAGACGTTACTGCTCAATAAATAACTAGAAGGGCACTCAGTAGAGCGCATACCTCCGCCACACAATGTCTGATCCACGAGAACATATCGGACCCAATACATTTTTGAGATATTGTGCTATATGTCGTTTTTGGCCCTGTACTGTCTCTCAATGGTGAAGAATCATTTTTAATAATCAAATAATTCTCGTATCCAGATCGGATCTTCATCAAAATCGAATCATTTCGTCCTTGTCACACACCGAACCTGTCGACCAAGCTTCGTCCGAATCCGTCCACAACCTTTTGAAATATCCTGCACACAGACAGACAAACAGACAGAGAGGGGGTGAAAACATAACCTCCTTCACCTTTGGTGGCGGAGGTAATTGTGATTGTTATGAGGAACAGATTTATGAAAAAACAATGTTTGTATAATTTCCTCTCTGCTCAGCTTTTGCTGACATGACATGGACACCTAAAATGACATCTCACCAACACACAAAGTTTCCCAACTATATAACTTCTTCTTCTGTTGCTGCTTATTCTTCTTGGATATGGCAGCTTGGCCGCCAGGTAGCTATCATTTTGTTGGGGCACAACTACGCTGCTCTACGCTTCACCCCAATACCAGTACACTCATGATCATTTCACCAACATTGGAACGATGACAGGTTGAATCAACCTTACCTGGTGTTAATTCAGCAACCAACAGGGCTCGAACTCAGGACTCTAATATCCCAAACCAGCCACCCTAACCACTAAGCCAACACCAGGTTAACACCAGGTTTACTGTATAACTCATACATTGTGTTGTCGTGGTTGTTCTAAGTCCATGTGATGCTTTCTCATGACTTCTTTTTTCATGATACATATACTTTTATCCCAAAATTAGAGAGCAAAGTCGAATTCTTCATGTTTGAGATTAACAACGAAATACCAACACGAAAAGCAAAGTCTATGCAGCGTCCTATCTGATAAATTCCTCTTTGTCAATTTCCCTCCTAAAAAGATGGAATGTACTTGTTTGGTTAATGATCACCTTTCGAAATCCCATTATTTTGCAACCGAGTCATTGCATTTCTCTCCGTCGGGTATTTGAGCTATTGACTCGCCAGATAAGATAATCGGACCATTGACTAGCCGGGTACTCGGAGCATTGACTAGCCGGGTACTCAGAGCATTGACTCAACAGATACTTGGACCATTGACTAGCCGGGTACTTGGAGCATTGACTAGCCGGGTACTCAGAGCATTGACTCAACAGATACTTGGACCATTGACTAGCTGGGTACTTGGAGCATTGACTAGCCGGGTACTCAGAGCATTGGCTTGCCAGATGTTCGGACCATTGACTAGCTAGGTACTCGGAGCATTGACTCGCTAGGTACTCAGACCATTGACTCGCCGGGTACTCAGACCATTGACTCACCGGATACTCAGACCATTGACTAGCTAGGTACTCGGAGCATTGACTCGCTAGGTACTCAGACCATTGACTCACCTCATACTCGGACCATTGACTCATACTCGGACCATTGCTTGTTACATATAAAGACATTGCAAATGTAGAAAGCGATTACAGGATTGAGATTTGGTTTGGTATTTGTTGAGCAGTTAAAATAACCTCCCATGGTGTGCGACGGATGATTGGTCCTCAGGGTCATGAGACAATGCAGTTCAAAAGCAGACATTGATATACCAGGCAGTCAATGATTTGCTATCTTATGCGATGTGACAATTTTGTGGATTTATTATTTTATTTTGCAAGATTTCTCATTACCTCTGCCACTGAAAGTGGACGGAGGTTATGTTTTCACCCCTACCTGTCTGTCTGCTGGTCTGTCTGTTTGGCTGGAAACAGAATATCTCAAAAAGTTGTGGACGGATTCGGACTAAACTTGTGGCAAGGGGGGAACAGAGACATTAGGAGATCTGTGGAAGGGAGAGGGAAGGGATGGGGAACATGGGGAATACAAGATGGACATTACAGGGACTTTCAGGAAGGAAAGCAGGGAATTTGAAGGAGGTGGCTTGGGGTGGATTAACAGGGGTAGAAAAGATCGAGGATTTGGATGGGGATGATAAGAGGTGGTGGTGATCAGCTGTTTTTGAAGGCCTGGAGGGAAGAATGGGATTGAATAGAGTGAGGGAGTTTATTCCAATGGCAGGGAAAAAGAGGAATGAAAGATGAAGGTGAGCAGTGATTCGTGATTTTGGTAGTTTTACCAGAAGGGGGTTGTTGGCGGACCTTGAGCGCCCTATGGAAATATGGTGGGGACAAATCGCAGACACAGCAGGGGGGGGGCAAGACCGGAGAGGAGACGGTAGAAGACAGAAACACCACCGACCTGCCTGCGGTGAGAGAGTGAGAGACCCAAAGACTCAGCCTCACCGCGGGAGATGCCAATGGTCCGAAATGTCTTGGTTTCCACAGCGTGAAGCCGAGGAAGGTGAGAGGCAGGAGCACCAGCCCAGAGGGGAGAGAAGTACTCCATCAGACTGCGGCCAAAAGCTTTGTATCTGGGCGAGATGTCAAATGTCCACCTCC
>CM068966.1:4590973-4603952 GCA_035128595.1 Eptatretus atami | reverse complement strand
AGGTCCCGAGGGCTTTGCCCAATCCCGTCATCCGTGAGCTGCCCTGCGAAGGGAAGCTGCACAGGAGTTTACTTCCACGGAGTGGGTTTTCAGATTTTTTTGCGTTTTGTGTTTTTGCGGAATGAAGGGTTTTACGGTGGCCGGAGTGCAAATCTACCACCAACCTCTAATAAAAAAATAACACAACTGCAGGAGGACGTCCGCAGACACAGTTTGGGCACTAGATATGGATGGCCGTTGGCTCACAAGGGGCTCCTCCGCCCTTTGACAGGTTTTGTTTTTAATCCTGCTGGGTGTCCATAATCCAAAACCCTCCTCACCAGAAAACCTGGTGGGGGAGACGGTTTAGTCGCCGACAACCCGACCATGGAACAGGTTTAGTACAGGTTTACATGGTACCTGTAGCAGGTCACAGATCGAACCTGACCTGACTACGAATGTCGATGTAAATGTAAATTACGAATGTAAATGTCGATTACTCTTCTTCTTCATTTTATTACTCTTCTTCCTCATTTTATTTACTCTTCTTCTTCTTTTTTATTACTCTTCTTCTTTTTATACTTTCTTCTTCTTGTATTACTCTTCTCTTCATTTATTACTCTTCTTCTTCATTATTACTCTTCTTCATTTTGTTACAACTTCTTCTTCATTATTTACTCTTCTAAATTAAAATTAAGAGAGCTCGGCGTTGTTCTTCTTCTTCTTCTTCTTCTGGTGAAGACAGATCCTTTAGGACTCGACTCGTTCATATAGAGGATCCGGATCTCCTTAAATACTAAACACTTGTACACATCCTCGCATTGAGGGTGCCTTTTGGAAGTGTCTATCATGAACTTTTAAATATATTCGACATTTGCTTTAAAGTTTCGAAAAGTTCACGTTACTATTTAAAGATTATTCCATTTAATGTATTGTAATTTCGTAAATACACTATTTTCTTGTCATGAACGACGATCGTCCATGACGGGTCTCGCTATTGGCTCCGTCAAGGCATGTGACGAAATATCGAAGTTTTTTTTTTTTTTTCTTTTCTTCTTCTTAAGTTCTTGTTCTTCTGGAAGACAAAACCTTAATGACGCGGCTCTTGGAACATTTGTCCTTGTTAACATAGTGCAGGGCATGGGGCTAGATTTATAGTAGCCAAGTCTTGCTTCGATAGGTTAGTGGTTCCAGCGAAAACATTATTTAATATAATTCTTTGAATCCAACATGGCCGCCAAACCATGTGACCTATCAATTAGAAATTAACAAAGTTATATCACTTACTCGTGTGCACTACCCAGACCTCGGCCTTTGATACAAATGAGATACATGAGATGACAAAAAAAAATTATATTCTTCTTTCAACTATGTAGTGGAACATGTCTGTGAAGTTTCGTGTTAATCGAAAAGGTGCGTTTTTCTATCCAAGATGGTCGCCAAACGATGTGACTTGTGATGTTCATAATTTCTACCATGTATGCAGACACCATGGGGGATGACAGTTGCAAATTTTCGCTTCGATAGGTTAAGCCGTTCCAGAGAAAACTTTATTTAATATTTTTCTTAAATCCAACATGGCCGCCAAACCATGTGCCTTGTGACGTAATAATTTTTACCATCTATGCAGAATTGATGGACGATGGCATTTGCAAATTTTCGCTTCGATAGGTTAAGCGGTTCCAGAGAAAACATTATTTAATATTTTTCTTAAATCCAACATGGCTGCCAAACGATGTGACCTATCAATTAGAATTAACAAACTTGCATTCGCTACTCATGTGCAATAGGTATGTGAAGTTTCCCCTTGATCAGATCAGCCGTTCTGGGAAGAAGTGTTTGAAGGTTTTAGGGTAAATTCAACATGGCCGCCAAACCGTATGACCGATCAATAAGAAATTAACAAACTTGATAAAGGACCTCATGGGAATGTGTGTGTAAAGTTTCGCCTCAATCTGTTTAGCCGTTCTGGAGAAGAAGATTTTTAAAATTCATTAATTTTCAATCCAAGATGGCTGACGAACCATATGACTTATGACATCATAAGTTTACATCCTGCCTCCTATCCCGTAGTGGAATACGTGTGTGAAGTTTCGTGTTAATCGGATAAGATGCGTTTTTCCCTCCAAGATGGCCGCCAAACCCTGTGACTTGTGACGTCATAATTTTTACTATGAATGCAGACATCATGGAGGATGATAGTTGCAAATTTTCGCTTCGACAGGTTATGTGATTCCAGAAAAAACATTATTTAATATTTTTCATGAATCCAACATGGCTGTCAAACCATGTGACCTATCAATTAGAAATTAACAAACTTATATTCCCTACTCGTGGGCAATAGGTTTGTGAAGTTTCCCTTGATCTTACGAGCCGTTCTGGAGAAGAAGATGTTTGAAGGTTTTGGTAAATTCAAGATGGCCGCCAAACCGTATGACCGATCAATAAGAAATTAACAAACTTGATAAAGGACATCATGGGGAATGTGTGTGTAAAGTTTCGCCTCAATCTGTTTAGCCGTTCGGAGAGAAGATTTTTTTTTTTTAAATTCCCAAAAACAAGATGGCTGCCGAACCAAGTGACCTATGACGTCATAATATATTTTTTCTACGGTCAATTGTTGTGCAGATGAGGCTCAAGAAATTTCAGATTTTTCCGATGCAGCGTTGTACCTAACGAATTTTGACCGGCACACCTCTTGACCGATGACCTCACGAAAAATCACCCCTGTTCCCCATGAGGAGCTTATTCAAATGTATGAAGCGAAAAATTTTCCATCGCACCGTTTCAGAGATACAGAGGTCCAAAGTTTTTCGTTTTTTCAAGATGGCGCCCGTACCACGTGACCTATGACGTCACAATTACCAATTAAGTTTGCTATCAAAAAAGATACATACTATGGTGAAAATTTCGTGTCGATCGGACTTACCGTTCCTGAGAAAATGATTTTGAAAGCGAAAGAACCCGCAAATTGCCGGCGGAAAAGAATAAATAATAAATAATAATGAAATAAACAGAAGAAAAACAATAGGGTTCCCTGTCAGAATGACAGGGTACCCTAATAAAGAATAAATAATAAATAATAATAAATAAACAGAAGAAAAACAATAGGGTTCCCTGTCAGAATGACAGGGTACCCTAATAATCAGACAAGTAAAAGTGAAGAGCCTTGTGCGGAAATACTACAAAGTGCATTATTTACTGCCCAAACTTCTTTAAAACTTCCGATGGTTCTAGAATGTTGCGTCACCTTAAACTCCCAAGTGATTCGTGAACCTAATCAACTTCTCAAGCATGTAAAGCCATACTGCCATACATTGCCGACAATTTTTTGCCTTCCTACTTTTATAAATCGCAAGTTTTGCAGATGCCAAATAAAGTTGACCGGCAGATCTCGTGATGGACTCTCTTTCTTCACTGGTGGCCCAAAAAAAAGTCTGTTGGTGAAAAATGAAACCAAAAGCACAATAGCAAGTTTTCACAAGCAAAACAATTGGTTGAAGACGAGGGCATTGCAAGTATATGTGAAGGATTGTTTCTGCTTGCCCACAAAAGCAACATCCACGGGGAGAATTTGTGAGAGTTTGCAGCGGAGAACCATAGTAGTAGCAGTACTAGCAGTAGTATCAAATTAACATTCTTTAAATGTTAATAAAATGCATCAATAATAGACGTTACTGCTCAATAAATAACTAGAAGGGCACTCAGTAGAGCGCATACCTCCGCCACACAATGTCTGATCCACGAGAACATATCGGACCCAATACATTTTTGAATATTGTGCTATATGTCGTTTTTGGCCCTGTACTGTCTCTCAATGGTGAAGAATCATTTTTAATAATCAAATAATTCTCGTATCCAGATCGGATCTTCATCAAAATCGAATCATTTCGTCCTTGTCACACACCGAACCTGTCGACCAAGCTTCGTCCGAATCCGTCCACAACCTTTTGAAATATCCTGCACACAGACAGACAAACAGACAGAGAGGGGTGAAAACATAACCTCCTTCACCTGGTGGCGGAGGTAATTGTGATTGTTATGAGGAACAGATTTATGAAAAAACATGTTTGTATAATTTCCTCTCTGCTCAGCTTTTGCTGACATGACATGGACACCTAAAATGACATCTCACCAACACACAAATTTCCCAACTATATAACTTCTTCTTCTGTTGCTGCTTATTCTCTTGGATATGGCAGCTTGGCCGCCAGGTAGCTATCATTTTGTTGGGCACAACTACGCTGCTCTACGCTTCACCCCCAATACCAGTACACTCATGATCATTTCACCAACATTGGAACGATGACAGGTTGAATCAACCTTACCTGGTGTTAATTCAGCAACCAACAGGGCTCGAACTCAGGACTCTAATATCCCAAACCAGCCACCCTAACCACTAAGCCAACACCAGGTTAACACCAGGTTTACTGTATAACTCATACATTGTGTTGTCGTGGTTGTTCTAAGTCCATGTGATGCTTCTCATGACTTCTTTTTCATGATACATATACTTTTTATCCCAAAATTAGAGAGGCAAAGTCGAATCTTCATGTTTGAGATTAACAACGAAATACCAACAACGAAAGCAAAGTCTATGCAGCGTCCTATCTGATAAATTCCTCTTTGTCAATTTCCCTCCTAAAAGAATGAATGTACTTGTTTGGTTAATGATCACCTTTCGAAATCCCATTATTTTTGCAACCGAGTCATTGCATTTCTCTCCGTCGGGTATTTGAGCTATTGACTCGCCAGATAAGATAATCGGACCATTGACTAGCCGGGTACTCGGAGCATTGACTAGCCGGGTACTCAGAGCATTGACTCAACAGATACTTGGACCATTGACTACGGTACTTGGAGCATGACTAGCCGGGTACTCAGAGCATTGACTCAACAGATACTTGGACCATTGACTAGCTGGGTACTTGGAGCATTGACTAGCCGGGTACTCAGAGCATTGGCTTGCCAGATGTTCGGACCATTGACTAGCTAGGTACTCGGAGCATTGACTCGCTAGGTACTCAGACCATTGACTCGCCGGGTACTCAGACCATTGACTCACCGGATACTCAGACCATTGACTAGCTAGGTACTCGGAGCATTGACTCGCTAGGTACTCAGACCATTGACTCACCTCATACTCGGACCATTGACTCATACTCGGACCATTGCTTGTTACATATAAAGACATTGCAAATGTAGAAAGCGATTACAGGATTGAGATTTGGTTTGGTATTTGTTGAGCAGTTAAATAACCTCCCATGGTGTGCGACGGATGATTGGTCCTCAGGGTCATGAGACAATGCAGTTCAAAAGCAGACATTGATATACCAGGCAGTCAATGATTTGCTATCTTATGCGATGTGACATTTTGTGGATTTATTATTTTATTTTGCAAGATTTCTCATTACCTCTGCCACTGGAAGTGGACGGAGGTTATGTTTCACCCCTACCTGTCTGTCTGCTGGTCTGTCTGTTTGGCTGGAAACAGAATATCTCAAAAAGTTGTGGACGGATTCGGACTAAACTTGTGCAAGGGGGAACAGAGACATTAGGAGATCTGTGGAGAGGGAGAGGGAAGGGATGGGGAACATGGGGAATACAAGATGGACATTACAGGGACTTTCAGGAAGGAAAGCAGGGAATTTGAAGGAGGTGGGCTTGGGTGGATTAACAGGGGTAGAAAAGATCGAGGATTTGGATGGGGGATGATAGAGTGGTGGTGATCAGCTGTTTTGAAGGCTGGAGGGAAGAATGGGATTGAATAGAGTGAGGGAGTTTATTCCAATGGCAGGGAAAAAGAGGAATGAAAGATGAAGGTGAGCAGTGATTCGTGATTTTGGTAGTTTTACCAGAAGGGGGTTGTTGGCGGACCTTGAGCGCCCTATGGAAATATGGTGGGGACAAATCGCAGACACAGCAGGGGGGGGGGGGGGCAAGACCGGAGAGGAGACGGTAGAAGACAGAAACACCACCGACCTGCCTGCGGTGAGAGAGTGAGAGACCCAAAGACTCAGCCTCACCGCCGGAGATGCCAATGGTCCGAAATGTCTTGGTTTCCACAGCGTGAAGCCGAGGAAGGTGAGAGGCAGGAGCACCAGCCCAGAGGGGAGAGAAGTACTCCATCAGACTGCGGCCAAAAGCTTTGTATCTGGGCGAGATGTCAAATGTCCACCTCCTTGTAACTCACATGCTGAATTAAACACAAAGCCCAATGAAATAACTTTATTATTACAATCAAATTAGGTACAGTACATTTGCTAAGTAAACAGATAAAGTTTTGTTTTTCTGCCTTTATAAATGGTCATTGGCTTACTAAATGTGCAGTTGGTATGATTGTGTGGTTCACCTCTTCCAAGCCTTCAGGGAGGCAAACTCGTCTGTCACAGCTTCGAAGTCAATTTGACTCGGCTAGTTCACACTCAATAGAGAGGATGGCTAGATCCTGAACCGAGAGTGGCTCATTGTGGATCTCAGGTCGGTCCTTGAAAACAATACTGGATCGTGAAAATCATGGATTTTAGCAAAAAAATTCTGGAAATTCTGTAAAAATCTGAATCTTTGATAAATTGTACAAAAATTGTGAAAAGGCTCGGTGGTGATGGGTTGTGGTACAGTGGGGAGTAATAAGAGGGGGGGGGGCAGAGAGCAGTTGAAGATTGGAGAAAGGTGGAGTGATGAAGTGGAAGGGGGAAGGAGTGGAAGGAGGCACCTTTGGAAAGATAGAGGGAGTGAGGAGGAAGATTGGAGGGAGAAGGGTGAGGGGGAGTTTTTGAGAAAGGTGAGGGAAGCTTGGAGGGGGAAGAGTGTGAAGGTTGTTTTGAGAGGGAGGGGAGACAATAAGAGCAGGCACGGCCAAGGTGCAGGAGGGCGATGGGAGAGGTGGGTAGAGGAGAAGGATGAGACTTGGTAGAGGTATGGCGAAGAAGGGAGTGAGCAGGGGGAGGTACAAGATGAGGGGTTGGGAAGAAGGGGAGGTAATGAGAGGAAAGAAGGAGAATGTTTGTGGTGAATGTGGTTTGGTAAAAGTAGTTGATGGAGATCGGCAGAAGAAGAAGGAGGAAGAAGAGTCAGCACAGGAAGTCACGTGATCACGTGGGGCACAAGGTGAGGGAAAAGGTTTTTTGTTGTTGTATTTTTATGCCTCCGCATCAAGGGGGCCGGAGGCATTATGTTTCCGGGTTGTCCGTCCGTCCGTCCGGTCGTTTACGCGATAACTCAATAAGCAAATTGTAGAATTTCATCAAACTTGGTAAAAAAGGTAAAGTAAGACAGGGCAATTAAGTGATTAGATTTTGGGCCAGATGTGATAAAGGTCAAGGGTCAAAGGTCAAGGTCAAACTCTGAAATATTACTGTTTACGCCCTAACTCAAGAAATATTGGACGGAATTTCATCAAACTTGGTACAAAGGTAAAGTTAGACAGTGCAATTAAAGGATTCAATTTTGGGCCTGATATGATAAAGGTCAAGGGTCAAATATGTCAATACTCGAGTATTTGTGCGGGAGAGCGGAGGAAGCAGTCGAATTACTCTAATTTTGATTTTAAGACATGAAACGGTGGGTATAGTTGAGAGGGATAGAAGGAGGGTAGAGGGAAAAGTGGAGAAAATAAAAACTGATGGTAATAAGGAGAAAAGACAATAAACACGAACATGCACACAAACGGGAAAAAGGGTAGGCCTCAAGGAAACCCGACATGAAAATACGACGAAACCTCAACAATTAGCACAAGTTTTAACACAAGACCGAACTGGAAACACACAGTAAACACAGAGATAACAAAATGACAGTAAAAACGCGACAAAAACGACCAGAAAACTTGTCTTTGAGAAAGTCGGCAGAGGCCCTGAAGAGGAACCGCCATCTTTGCTCAAGAACCGGAACCGGAACCGGATATTCACCAAACGATAGGTTGATAAAACCTCTCATTTGAATTATCCGGCAATACAGAACGACATTCACCTTGATGAGGAATCGTATTCCCCAATCAAAAGAAAGGCAAAAAAGACTTGTCGGATCGCTTTGCTAAAAGTTAGCTGCACCAATTTGAAACCATAACACTATCTGTTGGAGGGAAACAATGGATTTTATCAATTATCAAGTTGATTAAAGGAGCCTTGTTGGACTTACAACTCAGACAAAAGTAGTAAAAACAATATTGACTTTAATTGGACTTTCAACTCAGATTAAAAAAAAAAATATATATATATATACAGTATATATATATATATATAACAACAATGACAATTGTATATGACATGGAAAAAGCTTCACTATTTTCTTCAGATACATGTATGGCTGTTGTAACCAGAGCTAAAAGCTTTAGAGTGATAGCAACAGAAGCTGAAAGTCTGTTGTTGATAAGTTTTTGTTAAAAAAAAGTTGTTTCCGCAGCAATGACAATATAACGTGTCATCGAATTCTAAAGCTCAAATTGAAAAGAATAGTAGTAAAGTTAAGGTGAGCTTCTGACTTACAGTCTGTGTAAGGCACAACCACCAACAGCTAAATGAAGTGTCAACTATGACACGACGACCCAATGTATCTGGCAGCCGAGAGGCCTAAGGGGTCTTTGTGGAAAGGGAATCGATTGACAGTCATGTTTCTGATTCACTGGCCATCTCTGTGGAGAGGTGCCTTTTTAATATAAAAGCAGGTATGAATTCGGATCTTCACCAAAATCGAATCAATTCGTCCTCGTCACACATCCAACCTGTCCACCAAGTTTCATCTAAATCCGTCCACAACTTTTTGATATATCATGATATATATTAGTTTAGCCCTATTTCTCAATCGTGAAGAATCACTTTTTAAAATTTTATCACATCTAGATTCGGATCTTCACTAAAATTGAATCTATTCTTCCTAGTCAGACGCTCAATGTGTCCACCAAGTTTCGTCCGAATCCGTCCACAACTTTTTGAGATTATGTGCTATATATCATTTTTAAGCCTAAAGCGCCTGGTGTTGGCGCCAGTGGTTAGGCAGCGGGCTTGGGATCCAAGAATCCTGAGTTCAAGCCCCGTTCGGCCACTGAAATTAATACACCAGGGGGTTGACTCAGCCTGTCATCCTTCGAGGTCGGCAAAATGAGTACAGTATACTGGCCGGTGTATACCCCGGTTGTACCGGTGGTAATCATATGTACATATATGGTACACCTACAAAAATAGGTGTACATATCCCTGTGTCGTAGAGGCGACCAGGGTTGCGTCAGGAAGGGCATCCGGCGTAAAACATGTGCCAAATCACTATGCGGATCATCGGATGATCCGCTGTGGTGACCCCTAACGGGAGCAGCCGAAAGAAGAAGAAGAGAAATATCATTTTTAAGCCTGGTGTTGGCTTAATGATTAGATGGTGGGCTTGGGATTCAAGGATCCTGAGTTCAAATCCCACTCGGCTGTTAAATTAATACCAGGTGGGGTTGACTCTGCCTGTCATCCTTCTGAGATCGGTCAAAATAGTGCTAGCTTGCTGGTATCCTGTGTCGGAGTGGCGACCCGTCCAGGATTGTGCTCAATAGCCAAGGAGACTGATTAGGCAGCACCAACGCTCTGCACAGACTTATGGTCCCAATGTATGGATGGATATCATGTTTGGCCCTATCTCTCAAAATGGTGAAGAATCACTTAAAAAATTCTAGTAGTCGGATCCGGATCCGGATCTTCACCAAAATCTATCAGTTCGTCCTTGTCACACAGCGAACCTCTCTACAAAATTTCATCCTGATCCGTCCACAACTTTTTGATACATCCTGCACATGATACATGATAAACAAACAAACAAACAGACAGGGGTGAAAACATAACCTCCTTCACCTTCGGTGGCAGAGGTAAAAAAAAGGTTTAAAAAAAATAAAAATACCACATAGTTAAGTAAGTGTACTTCAGCCCTAATACATGGTTAAACAAAGCTTGTTAAACTAATGCACATTCACCTTGGCCCTATGGACAGATGTCATGGCCATACAAAAACACACATCCCAGCTCACAGGGCCAGAATTCATGGCAAAACCATAACCATTTTCAGTTGCGGGGCCATGTGACCATTTCTTCTGTTAAGAGATGCCTTGCTTGTTTGTTTGTTTGTTTTATTGAAAAAAAAAAAAACACCCTGTCATTGTAACAAAACTAAACACACGTGCTTCGGCCCCAAAACCAAAGTAGACCGTCAAACAAAAGAGTGTCAAATAATACACAAACCAGCCCACATTGTCAGAATGCCTGGTTATATCATACACGTTTTCTGTTTGGGAACCACTGGCCATCTCCAGCACAAACCCTGAAAGTTACAAGCAAACCTCAAAAGCACAAACCCCTAGAATTAAGCTGGCCAGCTGTCTCGTGAGGTATTTTATCCAGATGTCACTTATTAACTGTTATGGAGACAGGAACTCATGTATCACACGGCCCACACCAGCAATTGCTGCAAAGGGACTGTTCAACCGACTGTACCAGCAATGCAACCACCCTGTTTAGGCATGTACACTTCACGAGGTACTGTATCTGAATTTGACGGGAAAAGAGTTGAACTCTTTGAGGGAATCCACTCCATGCCGATGATAGTCAGTGAGCCAGATACGTGTCTGTGGATTGATGTATTTCTCGAGGTGTGAGCAGGCATTGCTATAAAAAGGCTTCGAAAGTATTATGGCTTACTACCACTGTGGGTAGCAGTGTAGCAACTGACACTAAATTGATCATGCGGTGGTTCTGTCCTTCACAGACAGCAACTAAGATGGAACTTACATTTTAATTTTAAGGAGGGAAGTGTAGAGCCTGGAGGAGCTTAGCTTGGTGGGGGATTCCTGGGTCAGGGCTCCTCCCAGTGGGCTGTTAGTCCTATTGCATGTACACTATGTGTATTTAAGATACATATATACATAGGTCTTTCTAACCACTGATTCACTGACGAACTCACTGACTGATATTAAAGATCAGTAGTCAGTACCTTCCGGGTGAAGTCGAAAGTTGAAATTTTGTTTGCCGATGGACATCAAAGCCGGTACACCGAAAAGAAAAAAAATCACAGAATCGTCGGACAACATCCATAAATGAAAATACAAATAAATGAAGAAAAAAAAAATGAAAATAAATGCATGTGAGCGACCCGAGACAATGGGGAAGCACGGACATTTTGTGTGCTAACGGACATCGAAGCTGATGCACTGGAAAAAAATAATCACAGCATTGTCAGACAACATCCGATAATGAAAATACAAATAAATGAAGAAAAAAAAAATGAAAATAAATGCATGTGAGCGACCCAGACAATGGAAGCACGGACATTTTGTGTGCTAACGGACATCGAAGCTGATGCACTGGAAAAAATAATCACAGCATTGTCAGACAACATCCGTAAATGAAAATATAAATAAATGGAAAAAAATAAATAAGAAAAATCAAATGCAGGTGAGCAACCCGAGACATTGGGGAAGCACAGTTCGTATGCTTACACAATATGTAAGCATACCCCGCTCGTATGTGTGTGTATATATATTATATATATATATATTATATATATATATATATATATATAAGTATATATATATATACTATGATCATATATAAGTATATATATAGTGTTCACGGATTTCACTAGATGATATTATATTATAGTGTTACGGATTTCATATACCAGTCTGATGAATGCATCCACACATCCAGTCCTCAGTGCAGTTATTCTATCTATAATTCCAGCAATGTGTGTGTGTGTGTGTGTTGCGTGCGTGCATGCGTGTGTGTGTGTGCGTTGTTGTGTGGTCTGTGACCGCTGTTTTCTCAACAACCACTTGGTCCTGTACTTCTACATTTGGAGTACCTTGTAGCCACACAGCGTATATTGCCTGCGAGGCTCCTGTGGAATGTGCCTTTTCAAGTGTTGTTGATATTAATCAGACAAGTTGGGATGTATAACACAACATAGCGTACTGGCAGTTTTATCTACCAACCAATATAATAACATAGATGACATCTTCCAGTCCACTGCTCGAGGATACGCCAGCCATGTTTACCCGCTCTCATAGAGGATAAACAGTGCCCGGTCCTGCTCTCGAATTCCCACGGCTCTCTCGATCGTTATTCCCGTAGCACTACATACCCCGCCAGCTGCACCACAATTGGTAGTAATGATCGCGCTCTCATGCCTCATCTAGTACGTTCCGACTGTTGGAGCGACACCGAGTGTGCACCGTCGCTCGCCGACACTCAAGCTAGGTCAGCTACAGCACGCATAAGGTCCGATTTCGGCCATCATGCCGCTACCAAGGTTACTGTTGGCATAGGAGTGGCACATGGTCAATGGCAGCGAATGTATGGCAAGCAAAGACAGGGAGGTAAACTTGATTTTAATTTGGATTTTAATTAACTCTGTGTGTGTAAGTATCATCAGCAGTTGTTACTTCAATGCAAACGATAATTCGTGGAATGCAGTGAACATTCCGTACGGGCACGCACCACTTCCGGAGTAGTGACTTACTGTATTCTAATAATTTCTCGTATTTCTTATGTGCATTTATAGATAAACACAATGCCCAATCCAGTCGTCGTTACAGAGCGAAGGAACGGGCCTGTGTGGTTGTTAAAGTTTTTTTGTTGTTTTTTTGGGGGGGGGGGTTGCACGTACAGGCACGCCGAGAGGCGATGGAACGGCCTGTGTGTTGTTGTTTCTGGCTCGCAGTTTGATAGTTTTTTTTTTTTGGTTTGCACGTAGGCCACGCACGTACGGGCACGCACGTACGGCATGCAGCGTACAGGCACGCGAGAGCGATGGAACGGCCTGTGTGGTTGTTGTTTCTGGCTCGCGTTTTTGAAAGGTTTTTTTTTGCGATTACGGCCACGCACGTACACATGTACGGGCACGTACTAGTTTCCTTAAATGCATGTTCACATTAGCCCCATCCCCATGTCTAATGGCATCTTAAATGTGATGTGTTGAGAAGGGTAAAGGATAGATCCCCTCTCTTATGGTAAGCATCTCTCTCTTGCTCCAT
>CM068966.1:4559198-4581172 GCA_035128595.1 Eptatretus atami | reverse complement strand
CCAGTCATGAGTGGTACCCAGGGCAACGAGGCAGTTTCTGAAGAACTGCTACAGGAAAGTGATGGTGTCACCAGCAGTATGTGGGGGTGCACCATCCTGCATAAACTAGGTCATGCTGAGCTGGTTTGGGGTGACCTTTTGGGCGAGATCATTCTGGAACTTCTGGAGCATGGCCCAGTAGCACTCACTGTTGACCGTCATTGTTCTGCTGTTGTCATTCTCAAACCAGTAAGGCCCTTGCGTTCCCCATCTGGCATTGAAGGTGCAGAAGCATGTGATCTTAGACCCTTTCAGATACCCCTCAGTGATCTCAGGTGGTTCTGCACCCCAGAAAATGTTGTTGTGGTTGCTGATGGCACTATTCAAGTGGAAATGGACTTCATCGCTGAACCAGATCAGGTTGATCCATCCTGTCAGTGAGTCAATTGCACTTATCGTCTCATTCTCATGTCATTGTAACTCAGTTTTGCTAAAAGAGATACCAACCGAAAACCGTATCTCAACACATGTCAACTGATGTTGGTTTATGCTACTCCTGGGAGCGTCGGCGTAGGACTTCTTGGACTGTCCCTGCAGAATCTCCGGCGTCGATGTTGGCTTGGCTCTTGGTACTTGAATGCTGGCAAGCACGTTGCCCTGCTCTGGTTGTGCACTGAACCTTGTGCTCAAAAAAGTTTCATAATACGTTAAATGGCACAATTTGTGGCCGAATACAGCTCGGTCGATTCCGGCCGAACCTCGCAGAGTCGACAATATTATAGTTTGTCTCATACCAAAGAGCCACCACCTTTGTCTTTGCTTCATTGCAATGCATAATTGAGCTCTGGAGCTAGAAATCCCAGAGAACAAATACCATGATAACACCACCAAACCCTGAAAAGGAAAACGGTAGAGGTGAAAAAACAAAGAAATAGCAGGAAGTCAAAGTTGTATCAATCTTTTTGAAACACCATATATATGTGTATATGTGTATGTGTGTGTGTATATGTATATGTATATGTATATATTACTAGCAAACGTTTCTGGCATTGCCAGGTAATGCCGGATTCTTCTTCTAACCCCAACCCCTATCTCCTCCCACCTCACCCCTTCCCCTCCTTCCTCCCACACTTCCCCTGACTCCCACCCACCCCACCCCTCCTTCGGGAACTCCCACCCCACCCCTTCCCCTCCTTCCTCCACCCCTACTCCTGCCTTCCTCCCACCCACCCCTCTTACGAACTCCCACCCCTTCCCCTCCGAATCCCCTTCAGACTCCCACCCTTCCCTGCGACACGTAGTGGCTCGTATGTTTATAAGTTAGAAAATGACTTTAAATCCCCTCGTAAGGTCTATTGTGGTTAAAAAACATGATCCTATAAAGCCTTGGGATCCTAACCTCGTGAGCTCCGAGGAGTAGCGTCACAAACAAACGTCTCATTCGCTTTTATATAAAAGATAGCATTGCTCCAAGCTCCTAAGTCCTAATGAAATGAAATAACATCCTAAATGAAAGTAGATCGCACAAAAAGGTGAAACAATGCAAATCTCATGTACAGAAAAATTATTATAGATTGAAATGTAGCAAATACGGCCTGTTCCACCCCGCCCTAAAAAAGGACCGCTGTCAACTGATTTGCCATGGCTGGCAAACGAACAAACATCGAAGAAATACCACTGAAAATGGAGCACCAGAGTCATTACAAATATTTCAGCAAAAAGACAAAGCAAATGGAAAGGAAAGACAATGGGGAAACAGCGGTATGTTCCATTAACAAGCAGCTTGTCAAAAACTAGAAAGGCCACTCGGTACAGCGCATACCTCCGCCAGGCTGATTAGTTTACGTTTAGTATCCCACTGATAAGCTGGAACTGGATTCGGACCCTAACTAAAATGTAATTGGTTTGTTCTTGTCACCTAACCAACTCATCCACCGGAGATAAACACAGCTGCTGCTGTCAATCCAGCTTTGTGTAAATAAATCTTCAGGGCTCTTTCTCTATTTCTCCATGTGACCATGACTACCTTGGCCCAACGTCCTGATCATGAGGCATTTGTATCTCTTTGTGTCACAATTTTTGAAATAACTTCCAAATGTTCATTAATACAAAACTTACAGATATGATGTCATTGGCTAAGGTACATTGTTCATGGGTATAGGAACCGGGGCGGCACTGCAGGGGGTGCTGAAAGGGGTGATTCCACTTTTCCTTTGAGTTAGTGTGCTAACAGAGTGTGCATACAAAGTTTGGGGCCGCTAGGTTTCATGGTTTTGGAGTTATGGAGGAGACACGCTGACATATTGACACTTATTATTATAGATTTTGATGTAATGATGATGATGATGATGATGATGAGTTAGAATCCAGTGAACTTGGTGAACTTCTCTGAAGAGGATGCAGGTGAGGGTGCTGATGAGTCATGCACCAAAGGGGATGCAAATGCAGGCGCTGAAAGTGTTGAGGTGGAGGGGCCCGAGTGAAAAAACATGGGTGATCGAGAGCTGTTTTGCTGAGTGCTGCAGGTTTCTGTGTATCTCCTTGAATGACAGCAAAACATTAACCATCCCCCTCTTGAACCAGAGGTACCGCGACATCACTGAGTCGGCATTTTACAACCTGTCAGCAACTGCTCTCATATCCTGCAGCACCTCAGCCAGGAATGTCACGGTCAGATTGGGCCTCGCCACCTCTGTCTCCTCTTCACTGCTCTACTCCTCCTCCTCTCCTCGGTAACTCTTGATGATTGCCTCCAACTCCCCAGTCAGCTCCCCTCCTCCCCCCTCCTTGCGAGGTTGTGAGCTCCTCCAATTCGTCAAGTTCTATATCATTGAAGCTTTACCCTCCCACCTCCTGTGCCAACCTGGCAATTTCCGCCTCTCTTCCGTGGTGTCGGGAAACTTCTGAAGTCTTTGACTGCTCGTTAAGCAATAGGTTTTGCAGCAAGCATTGATGATGGTGGCTTAGACTTCATCCAGCGAGTCTTTGACATTGAATGCAGTGCGCTTTGTTGAAGTCCTTCAACAATCCCTGATAGTAAGTTTGGGATCGGGCTCCATGGCATCCAAGGTACGACAGAAGGTGCAGTGGGTGTAATCGGTTTTGAACATTGAAATTACCCCTTGGTCGAGTGGTTGGATCAGGGAGGTGGTGTTGGGTGGTAGGAAGTTGACCTGGACATTGGGATGGGCCACCTTCGGCACTTCGGGGTGGCCAGAGCATTGTCCACCAGCAGGAGGACCTTGAAGGAGAGGTTCTTTATTGCCAGGTATCTCTCCACTTGAGGGATGAAACAGTTGTGGAACCGATCCATGAATATGGCAGCTGTTACCCACACCTTTTTGTTGGCCCTCCAAAAAATTGCTTGTTTTTGCCCTTTAGAGCACGTGGGATTAGGGAATGGTACGACATCATGGATTTGATCATGCAGTCCCCTTTGGCATTGGCGTAGAGAGGAAGAGATACCCGGTCCGTTGAAGCTTTGAACCCCGCTGCTGTCCTCTCTTGCTTAGAGATGAAAGTTCTTGTGGGCATTTTCTTCCAGAACAGGCTGGTCTCGTCTGCACTGAAGACCTGCTCTGGTGCATGCCCCTTCTCTTCGATGACTGGGGCCACTCGTATCCACATCCCTCGTACCTTCATCACTAAGCGCATCGCTTGTGTTTCCAGTACCACCCGTGCCAACCAGATGATCATACATGCGCATTGCTTTTTCTTGAACCAGAAGACCACTTAAAGCCACGTTTTTCTAGGCATTGTCCTCTAACCACACATGAAATGCCTTCTCCATTGCTTTGATGTGAATATCCCTGACCTGGGTAACCACTTTCTTGTTTTTGTTTATATACCAGACAGTTGACTCGTTCACACCATAATGCCTGTCCACAGAAGCTGCACTCTCACCTCTTGATAATCTGTCAAGCAGCTCCACTTTCTGGCTCAGGATCATGGCTTTTTCTACCGCGTGGGAGCAGATGCATCTCCTGCACGACTCTTGCGATTAGGACCCATGATCGAACAATGAGCGCAAAAAGTCTACAAGGAATCAGCAGGTCAAGGTTGCAGGACAAGAAGAAAGAATGAGACCCAGGACATGTTGCACATTAGTAGCCATCACATTTTATAAACCAGGAACACGCGGGGTCTCCTGATGCTGGGGCACCATCCCAGAGTGGAGAGCGATAATCCATTTGAGCTACAGACAAAAGGCAATATATAGGACTGTGAGTAGTCTGATTTTCCATGGAAAGAGCTGGAAATAAATCAATGGAGGATGCCCAGTCTGCGCTGGTTTGTGAGGCCAGGCTGCTAGTGTGGTCAGCTCTAGAGGTCATGGCTGATGCCGAGGCTAGAAGTTCAAGAAACTGTACCCTTTCCATGCGATGACCAAGGAAAACATATGTGGGTTTGGTTTGACGATTATTCCCAGACGCATAGGATGAGACTGAGATTATTTTTAGGATGAACAAACATGTCAGTATCAGGACCAGATTCTAATTCATCTCAGATAAGCAAGAGAGAGGGAGAGGGGAAGAGGAGAGAGAGAAGAGAGAGACAGAGGAGAGAGAGAGGAGAGAAGAGAGGAGGAGAGATGCAGCTGCTGTCTGCCTAGACACAGGGCTGGGGTACAGTATGACACAATGTGGAGCCTCAGCAAAAAGGAGGAGAGTTTTCCAGACCTTCCGTAGAGGTCATTATGATAGATGCATGAAAAAGGACTGGGCCAAGCCACACCTTGGGTTATACCAGCCTCCACTGTCTAAGTTAACAAGAGGTTTCCATTGATAGCAAAACATATAAACTATCGTGAGCGGAGGAGTTAGAAATCAGGCAATGAAGGAGGTTTCTATTGCCACAGGAGAGAGCCTTGGCAAGCAAGCAAGACACAGGACTGTATCGAATGCCCGAGATATGTTCAGGTTTCTACCCTCTTGTTTAATATTTGAGATGAGCAGAAAACATGTCCACCCGAGCTTGAGTGACCGGGATGGGAAATCAAACTGATGGGCGGGATCAGACTCTTATGAAAACAAGAAAAACCAACATCAAAAGCATGGATGGATTCCCTGATTTTGTTGTCATTGGAAGCGTAGGCTACCTGGCCTAGAGATGCTAGTTAGGTTTGTTGTTTTTCATGCTTCTTGTGCACAGAAGCTGATATTTTGCAGATTCCATGCAGAGGGGAGGCGGCTAACAGGGAGACATGGCTAGACTGAAAAATGGCAGATAGCAGTAAAGCAAGAACGTGAGAGCAGGATTTGAACAATGTGACAACTGTATGCCATTTGAGCCGAACGCGAAAGCAGGGTCAAGGGCTGGAACAGGAACTTTCTCTACCTTTCAGTGAGAAGAACAACAGAGTCCAGTAGCAGTGGGTGTACAGGGAGAAAGGGAAAGAAGGATGAATTGGCGTTACCTGAGATTCATTACATTGTTTTGTGTGTTTCGACTCTCCCCACACCCTTTTTGTTCCTTTATTTCATCCACCAAATTTTCCTCTTCCTCCTCCTTGCCCTGTATATTTGGCTGTATCCAGCTTGTTCACTTCCGTGGTCCTCTCCCTCCCCTCATGCCTATTTGTCCCTACTATTTCCCACTTTTATATGTTATCCCTTCTATTTATGTCTGGTCCTGTTGTGTTCTTAAATTTCACGAGCCCCAACTTCTGGACACAAAAAATAAAAATAAAAGCTTGCTCCACTTCCATCTCACACCCACATCCACCCGCTCCATCTTTAGATTCAGGCGTGCCCCACCTCCACTCCACATTCAATCAGTGCCACATCCACACCAACCTGGCTCCACCTCCGCATCAACTTCCATCTCTAGATCCACTCTTTACAGCCATCCACTTCCACCTCCAACATCCAATAGCACCATCCACCACCAACTCCACTCAACCCGCTTCCACATACACCTTGCCTCCACCTCCACCATCCAATTCATCATCCATCCAACCCCACCAACTACTTCCAACAAACACACCGCTCCTCTCCACATACACATCCATCATCATCACAAGCACCACCTCCACAAACCACACCCTCCCACTCCACCTCACATCCATCCACCTTCCACAAACATCCGCTCCATCTCAACAATGGCTTCTGGTGCCTTCGTGCCTGTTTGGTAACAATTACCGCAAAAAGATAATTCAGTTGCAACATTTCATTAGATTAATGTCAACCTCCATCCATCAATAAAAGTGGTTGGGAAAAGGATGCTCCAAGCAGGCAATCCTGCAGATGAATAATCCCAGGTTAATTTGATGATGCAGCGACCTTCAGGAAAGAAGGCTTGCTGCCAATGGAGAGTATCGAGGAGCATCCCCTCGTGTATCTCATCAGATGCAAACAAAGTGATTGCAAACGCTCCATAAAATGCCAGATCAAAAAGGTCGGTGTTTGTTTAACAGCAGTGTGAAGTGATCAACAAGCAGAAACAGCACAAATGAGGAAATGCAACAAGCCCAACATGAAGAGTGGCCTGGCAACAACTGACTTGTTCGCTCCATTGTTCGTTTCATCTTGCACGGTTCCATCTTTGTCAACATCCGCAAAGTAACTGTTACAGGCGTGGAAGGAATACAGCTTTGTGAACACAATTAATGGGTGACAGTTAGATGTGGATATGTAAGATAAAACTAACGATTAGGACAAGGAGGGTGAACTCCAGCGTGACGTTCTACAAGTTCTCGGAATGAGATACCAGTCAGCACCAAACTATTTAAAAATGTTCTTTTTTTCATTATATATACCTACACGTTTGTTAATACTAGTAATATATAAATATTTTCCTTTCCATTGTATATCTACAATGTATAACTTTATTTTGAATGCCCTCATCGATCTCCCTAGCAAAACATCCAATACGTAAATGTGGGGGGGGGGGGGGGGAAGGACAAGGGTCGACCTAGGGCTGTTGCTTTCAACTCGTGGGCAGGTCGGTGTGTCTCTCTGTTTTTCTTCCGTTCCTATTGTTCCAACATTTCTCCCTCTGCCTCTCTCTATCTCTTGTTGCTCCGACCATCCCAGAAACTCCAGCAGCCACCCATCGTTCCAATAACCCACCCATCCTGATTAAACATCCAGAATCCAGGCTCACTGGACACCTTACCTTCATTTGCCCCGTCTATGTTAACCGCCTTTCCAGCAGGTTGCCCATCTCACTCTTCCCTTTGAGCTTCCAGCAAGCATTGCCCCCATTATGTCATCCCACATCCTGGCCCATGATCTTTTTTCACCCCCAATGACCCTTCTAGCCCAGCCTTATTCCGATTTCACCGTTTCCCCTCTTCCTCTCTCCTCTCTCTCTCTCTCTCCCTCTTCCTTTCCTGTTCGTTCATCCCCTTGCTGTTGCGCTTTAATTGTTGCGCACTTACCCGCACTGTGAATTCAGCGTACTGAATTCAGGTCATTCCAGATGACTTGACTGCATCACTGATCCAGCTGGAAAGAGGATCGTTTCAGTACCAAATCATGGGATTTGCAGAAAACAATTTGAGGGATCACTGTTGTGTGAAATGTCTGGAAATATGACGGACTTTTTTCCTTATGAGTCATACTGAAACAAATATAATAAATAACTAATATGGACACCAGTTCCACCGAACAGAGAGGATCAGTTTCAGTCCAAAAAAGACGCAAATGGGATGCCAAAGAGGAACACAGGAGAGACACACGAGACAAAAACACGCACTGTCTATATGGCAGGTTAGAACTTGTCGAGAAACGACGGACTTCGTCGACCCACACCCATCAACACGCAGCAACTCTTTGTCACCTTTCCACACCCTCAACTTTACCTTCCACATTCACTTTCCCAATGACACATAGCACTACCAACATTGCCGGCCTGCCCAGCTGGCAACAACTATAGGCACAGGAAGCATCCTTTAACGACAACTCACAAAAATGCTCAATTTGTAAATACCAACCACGTTTCATAAACATTGAACACCAGTCAGCACTTTATTGTAAAACAATATGGGTACCGTGGCAGTGACCAGAGGTGTGGGTGGAAGTGGCACGGGTACCGCACGGCGGGGGAGGGTGGATACGGTGAGTGGGTACCCGCAGGATGGTTTCCAGACGTGTCGGATATTGAAAAAGTATAGGAGTTATTCCACCTCATGGATGTAACCTTTTTTGCTGGTGGCAGCCACAGCGACCACATCCCAATATACACGGCTGCACCTCCACATACCCATCCATTCCACCTCACACAAAACTTCCTCCAACTCCACCTCCACATCCATCCACCATCTCCAACAAACATCCACGTCCCACCTCCACCTCCACATATCCCATACAATCGTCAAAGCAATACCTCCACAACAGACTGTCCACCCACATCAGCAATCCATCACCTCACAAAACATCCGCTCCACCTCCACATTGCCTCTGCTCCTCAGTGCCTGTCTGGTAACACCTACCTCAATAAGATAATTCCAGTGCAACATTTGACTTGATTAAGTGCGTCAGACCGGCTCCCGGCGTCCACAAGAGCTACCGGGCTCCGGCCAGGCGTCCACAAGAGTCCGGGCTCGGCGCGTCCACAAGAGCTCCGAGGCTCGGCCGGCGTCCCACAAGAGCTCGGGCTCTTCCCGGACCGGGCCGTCCACAAAGAGTCCCGTCACGAGCTCCGGGCTCGGCCTGCGTCCACAGAGTCCGGGCTCCCGCCACAAGAGCTCCGGGCTCCGGCCGGCGTCCACAAGAGCCCGGCTCCGGCCGGGTCCACAGACCGACGGCGTCACAGAGTCCCGGCTCCGCCGCCGGCGTCCACAAGAGCTCCCGGGCTCGGCCGGCGTCCCACAAGCGCTCCGGACTACCGTGCAGCGGCGTCCCACAAGAGCTCCGGACTACCGGCCGGCGTCCACAAGAAGCTCCGGACTCCGCGGGGCCCGCGTCCACAAGGCTCCCGGGGACTCCGCGGTCCAAGGCCCGGACCCGCCGTCCCAACAAGAGCTCCGGACTCGGCCGGCGATCCACAAGAGCCTCCGGATCCGGCCGGCGTCCCACAAGGAGCTCCGGACTCCGGCGGACGTCCACAAGAGCTCCGGACTCGGCCGGCGTCCAGAGTCGATCGCCTCTCACACAAAGAGCTCCGATCGGCCGGCTCCACAAGAGCTCCGGACTCGGCCGGCGTCCACAAGAGCCTCCGGACTCCGCCGGCGTCCACAAGAGCTCCGGACTCCGGCCGGCACTGTCACAAGAGCTCCGGACTCCGGCCGGGGTCCACCAAGAAGCTCCGGACTCCGGCCGAGCGTCCACAAAGAGCTCCCGGACTGCGCGCGGCGTCCACAAGAGCTCCGGACTCCGAGCCGGCGGTCCACAAAGCTCCGGAATCGGCCCGCGTCCACAAGAGCTCGGACTCGGCCGGCGTCCACAAGAGCTCCGACTCCGGCCGCGTCCACAAGCAGCTCTGCGACTCCGGCCGGCGTCCACAATAGCTCCGGGCTCCGGCCTGTCACAAGAGCTCCGGGGCTCCGGCGTACAACAGACGCTCCGGGCTCTGGCTGTCACACAAGAGCTCCGGGCTCCGCGTCACAAGAGCTCCGGGCTCCGGCGTACACAAGAGCTCCGGGGCTACGGCGTCAACAAGAGCTCCGGACTACGCGCCCAAACGGTCGGCCGTGTCCACAAGAGCTTCCGGGCTCGGCCGGCGTCCACAAAAGAGCTCCGGGCTCCGGCGGCGTCCACAAGACTCGGCGTGGCCGGCTCCCGGGACAAGCTGGCGTCGAGCACACAAGAAGCTCCGGGTTCCGGCCGGCGTCCCACAAGAGCTTCCGGCTCTGGCCGGCGTCCACAAAGAAGCTCCGGGCTCCGGCCGTCGTTTCCAACAGAGCTCCCGGGATCCGGCCGGCGTCCCACAAGAGTGGCTGGCGAGTGTAACCGGCCGGCGTCCACAAGAGCTCCGGGCTCGGCCGGCGTCCAAGAGCTCCGGGCTCGGCCGGCGGTCCACAAGAGCTGGCTCCGGCCGTGCGTCCACAAGAGCTCCGGGCCTCGGGCCGGCGTCCACAAGAGCTCCGGGCTCCGGCCGGCGTCACAAGAGACTCCGGGCTCCGGCGGTCGTCCACAAGAGAGCTCCGGATGCCGAGCCGGCGTCACAAGAGCTCGCGGCTCGGGCCGGCGTCCACAAGAGCTGCCGGACTCGGCCGGCTCCACAAGAGCTCCGGAACTCGGCACGGCGTCCACAAGAGCTCCGACTCGGCCGGCGTCCCACAAGAAGCTCCGGACTACCGGGCCGGCGTCACAAGCGACGGCGGGTAAGCTCCGGACTCCGGCCCGGCGTCCACAAGAGTCCCCGGACTCCGGGCCGGCGTCACCAAGAGCTCCGGACTCCGGCAAACGGCTCCACAAAGCTCCGGACTCCGGCGGCGCTCCACAAGAGTCCGGCTCGGCGTCACAAAGCTCCGGGCTCCGGCATCAACAAGAGCTCCGGGCTCCGGCGTCCAAAGAAGCTCCGGCGCTCCGGCAGTCAACAACGAGCATCCGAGGCTCGGCGTCAACAAGAGCTCCGGGCTACGGGTCAACAAGAGCTCCGGACTACGGCGTCCACAGAGCTCCGGGCTCCGGCGGCGTCCACAAGAGCTCGGGCTCGGCCGGCGTTCCAAAGACGCTCCCGCGTCCCGGGCTCCGGCGCTCGGCGTCCGGCGCACCAAGAGCCGCCGGGGCCACAGACTCCGGCTCCGGCCGGCGTCCAACAAGGCTCCGGGCTCCTGGCCGGCGCTCCACAAAGCTCCGGGCTCACGGCGGCGTTACACAAGAGCTCCGGGCTCCGGCCGGCGTCCACCAAGAGCTCCGGGCTCCGGCCGGGTCCAACAAGAGCTCGGGCTACCGGCCGGCGTCCACAAGAGCTCCAGGGATCGGCCGCCGGTCCACAAGAGCTCGGGCTCCGGCCGGCGACCACAACGAGCTCCGGGCTCGGCGGCTGTCCAGAGGCCGGCGCCGGCGTCCACAAGAGCTACCGGGCTCCGGGCCGGCGTCACAAGAGCTCCGGGCTTCCGGGCCGGCGTTCCCACAAGAGCCGGTCCCGCGCCAATGCTCGGGCCTCCGGCCGGCGTACCAAGAGCTCCCGGGCTCCACGGCCGGCGTTCCACAAGAGCTCCGCGGCTCCGGCCGGCGCCTACAAGAGCTCCGGGCTCCGGCCGGCGCGTGCACAAGACGGGCTCCGCCGGCTCCAGAGCCGGGGCTCCGCGCGTCCACTAAGAGCTCCGGGCTCCGGCCGGCATCCACAAGAGCTCGGGCTCCGGCCGGCGTCCACAAGAGGCTCCGGGCTCCGCGCCGGCGTCCACAAGAGCTCCCGGGCTCCGGCGGCGTTCCACAAGAGCTCTGGGCTCGGCCGGCGTCCACAAGAGCTCCGGGCTCCGGCCGCGCGCTCCACAAGAGCTCCCGGGTTCCTCTCCGGCGGCAGTCCCACAACGGGTTCGAGGTCCACAGCTCCGGGGCTCCGGCGGCGTCCACAAGACTCCGGGCTCCGGGACCCGGCAGTCACACAAGGCTCCGGGCTCCGGGCCGGCGTCCACAAGAGCTCCGGGCTCGGCCGGCGTCACAAGAGCTCCGGGCTCCGGCGGCGTCCACAAGAGCTCCGCGGCTCCGGCCGGCGGTCCCACAAGAGCTCCGGCTCCGGCGGGCGTCCACATGAGTCCGGGCTCTGGCCGGCGTTCCACAAGAGCTTCGCGGCTCCGGCCGGCGTTCCACAAGAGCTCCGGGCTCGACGCGGCGCGGTCCCACAAAGAGCTCCGGGCTACCGGCCACGGCGTCCACAAGAGCTCCGGGCTCCGGCCGGCGTCCACAAGAGCTCCGGGGCTCCGCCGGAGTCAACAAGAGCTACCGGGCTTCCGGGCCGGCGTCCACAGAGCTCCGGCTCCGCGGCGTCAGCCGGGCCTGGCCGCGTCCACAAAGCTGAGCTACGCGGGTAAGAGCTCCGGCTCCGGCGGCGTCCAAGAGCTCCGGGCTCCGGGCGGCGTCCACAAGAGCTCGGCATCCGGCCGGCGTCCAAAAGCTCCGGGCTCCGGCCGGCGTCCACAAGAGCTTCCGGCTCCGGCCGGCGCTCCACAAGACTGTGCGTCGGGTCAGCTCGGGCCCGGCCGGCGTCCACAAAGAGCTCCGGGCTTCGGCCGGCGTCCACAAGAGCTCCGGCTTCCCAGGCCGGCGTCCACAAGAGCTCCGGTCCGGCGGCGTACAAGGCACTGGTCACAAGAGCTCCGGGACTCCGGCCGGCGTCCACAAAGCTCCGGGACTCCGGGCCGGCGTCCACAAGAGCTCCGGACTCCGGCCGGGTCCACAAGAAGTCCGGACTCGGCCGGGTCACAGAAGCTCCGGACTCCGCGCCGGGCGTCACACCAGAGTCCCGGACTCCAGGCCGGCGATCCCACAAGAGCTCCGGACTCCGGCCGGGCGTCCACGACTACGGCTCCACAGCGACTCCGGCCGGCGCTCCACAAGAGCTCCGGACTCCGCGCCGAGGCGTTCCACAAGAGCTTCCGGGACTCCGGCCAGCGTCCACAAGAGCTCCGTGAACGTCCGGCCGGCGTCCACACAGAGCTCCGGGACTCCGGCGGCGGTCCACAAGAGCTCCGGACTCCGGCCGGCGTCCACAAGAGATCGGGACTCCGGCCGGCGTTCCACAAAGAGCTCCGGACTCGCCGCGTCCACAAGGCCCGGCTCAGCCGGTCCACAAAGAGCTCGGACTCCGGGCCTGGCGTCCACAAAGAGCTCCAGGGACTATCCGGCCGGCGTCCACAAGAGCTCCGAGACTCCGGGCCGGCGTCCACAAGAGCTCCGGACTCCGGCGCGCGTCACAAGAGCTCCGGCACTCCGGCGGCGATCCACAACGAGCTCGACTGGCCGGCGTCACAGAAGTCGGACCCGGCCGGCGTCCACAGCTCCGGACTCCGGCCGGCGTCCCACAAGAGCTCCGGACTCCGGACGGCGTCCACAAGAGCTCCGACTCCGGCCGGGCGTCCACAAGAGCTCACGCGAGCTCCGGCCGGCGTTCACAGAGCTCCGGACTCACGGCTACGTCAACAAGAGCTCGGGGCTCGGCCGTCAACCAAGAAGCTCCGGGCTACGGGCGTCAAACAAGAGCTCCTGGCTTACGGCGTCACAAGAGCTCCGGCTACGCATCAACAAGAGCTCCAGGCTACAGCATTCAAACAAGCCAGCTCCAGGCTACGGCATCAACAAGGCTTCCAGGCTACAGCCGATCAAACAAGAGCTCCAGGCGATACGGCATCAACAAGAGCTGTCCAGCTACGGCATCAACAAGAGCTCCAGGCTACGCCATCAACAGAGTCAGTAGCATCACAGGCTCACTCGGCATCAACAAGAGCTCCAGGATGTACGGCATCAACAAGAGCTCCAGGCTTCGACATAACAGACGAGCTCTCAAGGCTCCAGGCCGCATCACAAGAGCTCAAGCTACGGCATCAACAAGAGCTTCCAGGCTATGGCCATCAACAAGAGCATCCAGGCTCCGCATCAACAAGATTCCAGGCCAGCAATCAACAAGAAGCTCCAGGCATCAACAAGAGTCTAGGCTCCACGTCAACAACAACTTCAGGCTCCAGACATCAAAAGAAGCTCCCGGCTACAGCATCGAACCAAAGCAGCTCGCTTCAACAGGCTCAGCCTCGCATCAACAAGAGCTCTAGGCTCTCGCAATTCAACAACAACTTCAGGCTCCGCGATCACAAGGCTCCAGGGCTCCAGCATCAACAAGGGCTCCAATCTTCCGCCATCAACAAAGCTCCAGGCTCCAGCATCAACAAGAGCTCCAGGCTCACGCATCAACCAAGAGTCCAGGGCCGCATCAACAAGACAGCCAGGCTACGCATCAACAAGAGCTCCAGCTACGGCATTTCAACCAAGAGCTCCAGGCTCCGGCATTCACAGTCAGGGCTAGGCTCAGGCCAGGCTCCGCTCAACAAGAGCTCAGCTCAGCATCAACAAGCTATCGCTCAGCATCACAAGAAGCTCTCGGCTCCAGCATCAAACAAGAGCTTCTAGGTCTCGCACACAACTTCAGGCTCCAGCAATCAACAAGGGCTCCAGGCTCCGCATCCAACAAGCGTTCCAGGCCCCCATCACAGGGCTCCAAATCTCAGCATCAACAAGGGCTCCAGCTCCGGCTATCAAGCAAGGGCTCCAGTCTTCCAGCATCAACAAGAGATCCCAGGATATCAGATTAAACAAAGGCACCAAGCTCCAGCAACAACCAGTACTCCAAGTGTCCAGCACCCAATATTAGCCTCCAGACGTACAGGTCCAGCCCAACATCAGCACCAGTAACTTCCAGTGTCCAGCACCAACATCAGCACCAAGTCCAGTGTCCAGCACACATCAGACCAGTACTCCAAGTATCCAGCAGCCAAACATTAAGCTCCAAGTACTCCAGTGTCCAGGCAACCCAACATCAGCACCAGTACTCCAGTGTACCAGCATCAAACATCAGCACCAGTACTCCAGTATCCAGCACCAACAATAGCTCCATGTCCAGCACAAACACCAACTACGTACAGACTTATGACGAGCCTCATTAGTAAGCGATCTCAGCCATTGGCTCGTACCTCACAGAAAAACTTCAACCGAACTCTGTACAAAGACTCAGTGGAAACTTTTCATTCATCAATAACCAGGACACCACCAGACCCACCAACCCAGGAACCACCAGCCACCCCCAACCCAGGAACCCACCAGCACCCCCAACCGGGAACCACAGCACCCCAACCCAGGAACCCACCAGCAACCCCCAACCCAGGAACCCACCAGCACCTCCAACCAGGAACCCAACCGCAACCCTCCAATCCAGGAAGCCCAACCAGCACCCCAAACCAGGAACCCACCAGCACCCCCAACTCAGGAACCCCACGGCACCCCAAACCCAGGAACCCACAGCGCCCCCAACCCAAGGAACCACCCAGCACCCCCATCAGGAACACCAGCACCCCCAAACCCAGGAACCACCAGCACCTCCAACCCAGGAACCCACCAGCACCCCCAACTCAGGGGACCCACCAGCACCCCCAACCAGGAACCAACCAGCACCCCCACCAGGGAAGCCGGACAGATATAATACAACCCTCGATGTGTAAATCACAGAATAGAATAAAAACATGTACATGCAGTATCACCACTAGTCCTCCCACCGAACTTGTCCTCACCGAAACTCGCCCTCACCCTCACGAATGCCCTCACTCACGAACTCGCCCTCACCCTCACCGACCGCTCCCCCTCACCGAACTCGTCCTCACCGAACTCGCCCACCTCACCGAAACTCGCCTCACCCTACCGAACTCGCTCCTCACCGGACTGACATACGTCGCCTCACCTGAACTCGCCGTCACCCTCACCGAAACTCGCCCTCACCCTCACCGAACTCGCCCTCACCTCAACGAACTCCGCAGGCGTTGGACGAGATTACCAAAAGTTTATTTTCCTCTTTTCTCCCGGATCCCCGAAACCCTGTTCCACATTCCGGTGCCAAGGTGGCCGTTCCCACGCTCTGTACGTCTGAGTTCCTGATTCCGTGGTCTTGAAGGACTTCCCCCTCCCAGGCACTTGCCTCGCCCTGACCGCCCGACCCTCCCATACCTCTCCACCGGTCCTCTTGAAAGTCCCGCTCGTTCAAAACCACAGGACCTGCCCGCAATACCTCGTCCATCCCGGATGGGATACTTACTCCATTGAGTGCGGTGAGCAAATCTACATGTGAGTTAGAATTGGGGGAAACGCTCGTGTTCCTCATTTCACTCACTTTGGGCCTTCGTCGTTGAATGACGGTTCATGTCATCGAATCGAAGGTAATGTTCCATTTCCTGTGTCTGGAAGCATGACTTGAGGGGTAGAAATCCCGAGCAGCTTCGACAACAAGCTCGGTTCGCTTCCTCGGAGGATGTTCGAGTGGTGTTGGCGGTAGAGTCGTCTTACGGCTCGTCACCAAACACACCACTCCATGGTGCCACACACACCACTCGATGGTGCCACCAACACAACAACTTTTTAACGTGGTTGACGGAAGAACGTTACGCTTGTTCTAAAACGTAGGTCTACGCTTTCATCAAGGAAGTCTGTTATTTTATTCGGTGGTAACCTGTGTGTGTGTGATGTTGTGTGTGGTGATGTGTGTGTGTTGTGTGTGTGTTTTATTTCACCATCGTCAAATCAAACCGGATAAATAATACAAAGTTTCCCCAAAAATTCCTTGTTGCTCAGTTTATGGCCTTTCTGAAGGAAGGAATCATTTAACTTGTTGCAAGTTCCATACACGTGCCTCGTAATACCTGGTGTTGGCTTAATGGTTCGGGGTGGTGGGTTGGGATCTAGGATCTTGAGTTCAAATCCCATCGGCTGTCAATTAATACCGGTGGGGTCGGACTCTACCTGTCATCCTTCTGGAGTGATTGGCAAAATGAAGTGCCAGCTGTGGTATCCTGTGCTGGAGTTGGTGACCCTTCCATGATTGTTGCCCAATAGCCAAGGAGACTCTTAGCAGCACCAATGCTCTGCACAGAGTATGGTCCCATGGATGGGATGGAAATTTTGCCTCATTGTCACCTATAACATGTGTTCCCTTCCACGACCATGAATCCATGTGTTTTGGATCCCATAATTACCAAATGTCCGAAACGAACGTGTCCCGCATGTTTATCCCTACAATGTGATAGTGTGTGTAGCGTTTGCATTGCATGCGTGCTGTGCGGCGCCGCGCTAGCAATATTTAAAGGAAAGGTGCGGGTGGTTTTACATGATCATTGCTTGTGACCCATCCCTACCTTGTTTACATACTTTTTGGAGGAAAATCGCTACGTCATCTTCGACATTACTTTTCATTTTTGAAATTGTCTTTATTACTTTGTTGTATCATAGGAAAGCTGCCTTTGAGTGGCATGTGAAAGACACGGTGAATTCTTCCGGCGTATTCTCGGAGTCTTGTATTAAGTTCCCATTAAGTTATTTGGGACTACCTTGCGTCAATGTCTCATGTGTGCTGCTCTACTAGTCTGCGTACCATCTTCTAAATGGGACCTTCACTAAAGTAAGTTAATCTTTTTTGTTTCTTTGTAGATTAAATTCCATGTTTTATTTAATTTGCCTTTGCATGATAATGCTTCTTCGATTATTTTATCCTCTGAACTTCCTCCTATTAACACACCCTAGCTACTGGAGTGTTGTCACTTCTTCGATTCACCTACCATTTAAACTGATTCAAAGGACTGATTGCATGTCTAATTTTGTTTATCCCTCCATATTTTATTTTACCTACATTTATTTAACACCTGAACATTATCAGTCGTGATTCAACTTTGTTGTGATAATAATTGACCTTCTTTAACTGGGTATTATCAAATTCCGATCACATCAATCTAAATGAGTGATACCTCAGCCAGGATATCTCTACTACTGCTACTGTCAGTTATACCACCATGTCGAATATAATCCAATCTGCGTGTTCTACTTGTCTTCAATGACATAATAGTACAGAATCCACAACGGAGAGACGTGTCTCCGTTGCAATTATACCCGGCTACGTATATCGAAACATTTTGTATCTCCTTTGCGGTGTCAAACAATTGCTTCATTGGTCCTCATAAATGACTCACAAGCGTTCACAATGTTTTCAGGATTCCATAAATGAAAAATTTTCAAATTTGACCCGATGGGTGGAATGAAATGCTATTTTTTTATTTTTTTTTTTCCAAGTCAATGAAGGTGAGGAACACGGACTTCGAGTGTTATTGCCTGAAGGAGACGTCTGGAGTAGAGAGATATTGACCTGTGGTTCCTCTTCTTTTTCTTAAACCTGTTTTGATTCCATAGGAGAAGCTTACATATAGTTTACGACATCTAACTAAAAGACGAAAGATTGTAAATCTTAAAAGTAATAGGTGTAAAGAAATGTGCTGATAATTTTCAACCATCATCCAGTGCCTTCAGGGAAGTATTTCACACCCACGACTTCGTCACATTTGTTTTACAGCCTGATTTAAATGGATTACATTTAATTTTTTTTGTCACCGATTCCACACTAAAATACCCATAATGACAAACATGAAAACATGTTTTAAGGAAATTTTTACAAATCAATTTTAAAAATGAAATCTGGAATGTGTTGCGTCAAGAATATTCAACCCCTTTACTATGATACTCCAAATTGAGGCTCAGGCTGCATCAAATTTCCTTGATCATCCTTGAGATGTCTCACAACTTGACTGTAAAGTCCACCTGTGGCCTTCCAATTGATTGGACATTGATTTAGAAAGAACAACCTTTCTATACAAGGTCTTACTACGTTAAGTTTTCTTCTGAGGCAACTTTTAAACATTTTTAGTCACATGCATCAGATCCTCCAAAAGGAAATACTATTTCGATGTAAGCTTTAATTTTAGTTCCGTGAGAGGTATGATCGCTGGAACCTGGCTATATAAAATGCATAAAATCACTCCAAGCTTCCAATTTGAAAAATATAGCACTTACAAAGCGATTGTAAAGTGATTGTACGTTATGTAGATGAGGATTTGATTGATGCGAGTCAGGGAAAGTGGGAAAGGAAAAAATTGGTTGCTTTAAGATTAACGAAACTTCACGGCTTGTTCCAAAGTCAAGGCGTTATGGTGAGCAGGCAAAAAAAATGGCAATTAAGAACCTGCCTGCGAGAAGGAGGCGAGGTGACCAAGGATGATGCCTGCGAAGGGATAATTAAATAAGGCATTATCATCTTCAAAAGGGTGTTTTAATTAACCCGACCACCCAATTTTCATAATGCTATTACCTTGGTGTTCCCTTTGTATGCATGCAAAAGTTTGGGGGTCCCAAGGTTTTGATGGTTTTTGGAGGATCGGAAGAGAGACAACATTGACACATAACACAACCCAACACAACCACACACACGCACATATATTATCATATAGAAGAGCTTTTAAGAAATGTTCTTGAATAATGTTAAAGGAAGAAACCATTTAATGAATGAAGAATTCCGTTTGGGGACACTGAAAAGAGAAGTGTAGAAGAGCATGAAGAGGAACTGTACCAGCAAGATTGAGGTTGTGTTTTGGGAGTTCTTTTTTGGATGAAGTAAGAGGTTTTTGTTGATTTTGTACTTTTTTGAGCAAGGTTGGAGGAATGAAGCTGAGGGAATCAGGAATGAATACTTTGGCAAGAATAAGTGAAAATTGACGGCACGTGGGGTTAAAAGCAGAAGAAGCAACACCGGACTAGCGAGCCCTGGCGAGTAGGCCGGACTTTAACAGGACGATTAATTCGACAATTCAAACAACTCGAGACGGTTTGACATGGGAAATTGGGACAGAAACACGAACAACACAGGAATGAAAATAAAACAGTAAAACACAAGTATTACTGGTCAAGAACTCTAGCTTTGATGATATAGAGGAGTTATGCTCAAGACCAGCGTCACACATGAAGGCACCCGGGACCAAGAGCTTCAACTTACTGAATTGATATAGTGCGTGCAGAATGTAAGCACAGTCCAATGCCTTGTTTTGTATACAAATTGTCGAGCTCGTTTGAGAGCTACACCAAACGCACACGAGGGGGCAGAGAGGGGAAAGGAAAAACAATGGTCAACAGAGGACAATTAGGAGATCTGTGTAAGTGGAGGGGTGGGGTCGGGGAACACGGTGGTATACAAGATGGACACTACAGGGACTTTCAGGAGCCCTTACACAGCAGGGGAACTTTTTGGGAAGGGAAAGGCAGGGAACTTGAAGGGTGTGGGTTTGGGGTGGATTAACGGGGGTAGAAAAGATCAAGGTTTTGGATGGGGGAAGATAAGAGGTGGTGGTAAACAAGCTGTTTTTGAAGACCTGGAGGGAAGAGTGGGATTGAAGAGTGTGGGAGTTTGTTCCAAGGTGGGGAAAAAGAGGAATGAAAGAGTGAAGGTGAAGCAGTGATTCTTTATTTTGGTAGTTTTTATCAGAAGGGGATTGACTGGCGGACCTTGAGCACCCTGCAGAAACATAGGGGGGACATATCTCAGACAGAACGGGGGGGGGGGGCAGGCCAAGAAGGAGATGGTAGAACACAGAAAGACCACTGACCTGCCTGCAGTGAGAGAGTGAGTGACCTAAAAGCTCAGTCTCACCGCGGGAGATACCAATAAGGTGGGAACACCAACCCAGAGGGAGAAACAGTATTCCATCAGGCGCGGACGAAAGCTTGTATTGTGGTCAGGAGCTCAGGTGGGCCGAGGAAGGACTTTGCACGATGGAGGATGTCCAGTCGGCGACTGGCTTTGGAGGCCAGTTTGGAAATAGAAATTTCAAACTGTAAATTGATCAAATATATGGAGCTCTCTCACAATCCCACACATACAACTATTCACAGTTTATTATTATTATGAACCTGCAAAGGTACTGTTCCCAGTGACGGGGAAATTTAGCGTAATTGAACAATTTAAATATATTTCATGACTTTATAAGGTAATTGTGTTGCACTCATTGGTTTCACTCAGAGTGAGCCAAAAGCTCTGAGCTACTTGCACTCCAACTCCATTTGGGACCATACTCTGCACAGAACATTGGTGCTGCAAAGCACTCTCCTGGGATATTGGGCACAATCATAGGACAGGTCACCACTTCAACACAGGATACTCAAATTGCTCAATCATCCCAGCAAGCTGCTTGGTATTCATTTTTGCCAACCTTGGAAGGATGACAGGCTGAGTTAACCCCACCTGGTATAATTCAACAGCCAAGTGGGATTTGAACTCAGGATCCTCAGATCCCAAGCCACCACCCGAACCATTAAGCCAACACCAGGCGTACTTATACTGCTCACCGCAAAAACGGTGGTTAAACATCTGGCGGCAGATTTGGATTTTATACTAAAAAGTGGGCAAAATATAGCTATATTAAATCTGTATTGAAATCTACTTTAAACAGGTGTTCATGTTGATTTTAAAGATACGTAATTGAAACTTGATTTTAAAGATTATCTCCTCAAGCTCACAATAAAGTGACTGAATATATGGCATCAGAAAAGTGAAATGAAAATGCAAATAATCAATCAGGAGCTTTTCAAATGCAGTACAGGAAGCAACCGCTGTGAACTGGAGACAAACGAACGCATTGGACAGACACCACGGTTCGCAATATATGTAAGATTCATGTAGGGTGCACCCGAGTATTTGCTTTCCGTCTGCAAGCAAGCCCCACTAATATCATTGATATGTTGTGGAATTACTCCTAAAAAGATTAATAAATGCTTAATATAAGTAGTTATTTCCTTATTGAGTGTTTTAGAATAAGGGTAAAAGTAATTAAATGCGAATATAGATATACATCGCTATTATGTTTAGATAGACAAACGTCCACCTTCTTCCTGAAGCTCTGGCAGAGACAGATTTGTTGCAGCCTTTACCCATCCATCCAGCACACCTTCGGTCTGCCTCCTCCTCTTATTCCCTCCACCACACCCAGCATGATTAACCTCATCCAGTCTTTCATTTTTTGCACACATGATGTGTCCAAAGATGACAGTTTCTGTTACAGTATCAATGTTTCTAATGTACACAATGCTTAAAGTGATAGACCCAAACTGATTGGCTATTTCCCATAAGGAATAAACTATATACAGGAGATATACGTTGCAGAACTCAATACTCCATTTGTAAGTCCTATAAATCACAAATTATACAATTTAATGAGGAAGAATAGTCCTTACTATTAATTCATGGACCAGTGCAGTGTGTGTTTGTGTGTTTGTTTGTGTGTTTGTTTTGTTTGTCACGCTGCTCCTCTGACAGTTCTGGGCTGATATGTCCAGACTTGCTACAGAGGATCAGCATGACTCCAATTAATTATATAGGGGTGTTTTTTATTTTTTCCTGTGGTCTTGGGGGGGGGGAGGAGGGAAGGGGATGCAATTTTACATACAAATTGTGTATTGTGCAGCGCCGCTCCAGGTGAGGGAGTATTACAAGTCCCACCCAACAGTCCCGTGGAACCCCGACATTCGCGGATTTGACATCCC